>CM065480.1:27113028-27713028 GCA_032873175.1 Leptopilina drosophilae
TATTTCATGCAAATTTTTTAACCAGTAAGCATATTTGAAGACCCTCTAGAGATTAAAGTGGAGAAAATTTAAAAAAAAATTCTTTTTGAAGTTGCAACTCATAAACAAAGCGTGCTTCATAACTCACCATTCTCCCCTATTTATAATTTCCTTACAAACTTCAAATCATTTACTTGCAAACTTTAGTAAAAATTACGTAAAGATTTAAATGTCTCACTTCAATAAATGTTTAGCATGAAATTTTTAGGAAAGTTTTACCTTACTTTTTCGGTTATAAGAGAGATGTCGAAAATTTTATTTAAATGTTCAGGAAAGTTTTAAGCTATAAATTTTTAGGAAAAATATCAGGGTTGTTACAATGTTTAAAAAACCTGGAAATATCAGGGAATTTTAGTTTGTATGGAAAAGTCAGGAAAAAATGAGAGAACACCTGGAAAATAATTGTTTTTTTAAATTATGTTAATTTTTGGCGAATTTTACAATGAAAAAGTAGCCTTTGGTACTTGTTCCGCTGCACTCTCTATAATTGAATCAGTAAAATTTAACTGATTTTCTCTAACTCTATTCTCGTGATTTAAATCAGTGAAATCTCACTGAGGATCAATTAAAAATGATTGAAATTTCAGTCATATTTTATGATCCCCAAGTTTTGAACGTTCAAATGAACAAAATATTTTTTATTGCAGATATTTTTATAAATTACTAATCAGGAAAAAATTTAAAAACTGAAGTTTTATGTTTAGAAACTTAGTAATTAACTTTTTTGAATAGTGACGCAAAATAAATGCAATAAAAATTTAATTTATAGAAGAATTAAATAAATTTCATTCATTTGAACGTTTAAAACTTTACGATCTTAATATTTTCACCTAATTAAAAAATTTTTTATTGTTTTAATTTGATTTTAAAAAATCGCTTTTTATTTCAATTTTTTTAGATATTTATATTGCTCTCAAAATTTTAATTAATTTAAAATAATTTTAATAATAATAAAATATCAGTCACTAATTTAAATAAAGTTAATAAATTTTAACAAATAGGATTTTCAAAGTATTTTAATTTAATAATTGATATGTAATTAAATTTTAAAAAAGTCACATTCTAATGTATTCACGTTTTTAGTTCGAAAATTAATAATTAAAATTTTTATTAGTAAATTTAAAATAAACTTACGCTTTAATTTTTTTTATTAAAATTAAATGTTTGCAAAGTTTCTTATTAATTTTGAAAAATACGGTTTTTGAAGTGTTTTAATGTCTATAATACAACAATAGTTTCAAGTTAATTAAATTTAAAAAGTCATTGATAATTTTTAAATAAACTAAAATTTCCCAATGGGAAATTTGCCAATGGTGACCATTGGCGCAATTATGGCCCAAGATTGGGATATTTATTGGTTTAAAATTTACTCCCAATATGGGTATATCACTGGGAGATAATTGGGATGATCACGTCGTCACCAATACTAGGCAACCATATTTGGACCAATGTTGGGAACCAAGAATTTGTCTGAATATATGTATTCCATGGTCAAGCGTTGGCAGTAATCATTGGGCCATTACTGGCGTCCAGATCTCAATATAAGAATTTAAAAACTTGGTTAAATAGTGGCAATAATTATTGGCCTACTACTGGCGACCAGACATTAACCTAAATTGTTAAACAGTTGGTTTAATACTGGCAGTGATTATTGGCCCATTATTGGCGACCAAATCTTAACCTAAATATTTAAATAGTTCGTTAAATGTTGGCAATAATTATTGGCCCATTAATAGCAGCGAAATATTAGCCTGACACACTCTAATATAATAAATAATAAAAAACAAGAAAACTGTAAATAATAACTAAAAAAATGTTGGACAAAATTTAAAAATTATTTAAATTTTAAAATAATTTATTTAAAAAATTTAGAATTATTATTATTTATTATTATAATAATTGTTATCACAATTTAAGGAATAATACTAAATTTTTTAATATTTTTTCATAATTTATTTAATGCTCTTTAAGTAAAAATTTACATAATTCATTAACCCTCCTGCGCATAAAGCCGAGTATACTCGTCCAAACTAAACCGTTACCGTATGCATGAGGACGAGTATACTCGTCCAAACATTTTTGTTAATAACTTTTGTTTAAATAAATATTAAGACATCGGTCAAGTTGCAAATTGCTTTCAATGAACAAACGAAGCTAATTGAATTATTTAGCACAATATATATTATTTATTTAACAATAAACATTGCATATAAAATGTTTAAACAAAGTGAAAAATTTCTGTTTTATAAATTAATGTTTGTTTATCGGATTTTCCAATAATTGTCTATCAAAGGGTTTCTGGGTGCGCTGATTACGAATTCAACGTCAAAATTCAAAAATTCAAAATGGCGAATCCAATATGGGCTGGCGGACAATTATATTTTTTTTAAAGCGGACATTTAAAAAAATTTTGTAGAATTTTACCAAAACTTATTATCATAGGGTTTAGAGGTCGCTGCTTACAAACATGGAGTCAAAATGACAAAATTCAAAATGGCGGATCCAATATGGCGGATGACAATTCTGAAAAAGTTTTCTAATCTCCCCTTCTATCGCTATCTAGGGGTATTTGAGGTCGCTGATTACGAATCCGAGGTCAAAATTTCATAATTCAAAATGGCGAACCCAATATGGCGGCTGACAATTATGAAAAAGTTTTCTAATCGTCCCGTCTATTGCTATCTAGGGGTTTTTGAGGTCGATGATTACGAATATAAAGTCAAAAATTGAAAAAATCCAAAATGGCAGACCCAATATGGCAAACAGCAATTTTTAAAAAGTTTTTTAATCGTCCCATCTATATCTCTCTAGGGGTTCTTGAGGTCGCAGATTACGAATCCGAGGTCAGAATTCCAAAATTGTAAATGTCTAATCCAATGTGGCGGATGATAATTAAAAAAAATTAATCCGACCCTCTATCGCTATCTAGGAGTTTTCGCTGATTACAAACATGGGTCTAAATTAAAAAATTCTAAATGGCCAATCCTATATGTCAAAAAACAATTTTAATAACATATTCTAATTGAATAATTTATTCCTATTGTAGTCTTTATTAAGAAAATAAATTAATAATTAAAAATTTTGTATGAATTTTGATATAATTTTTCGATTTTCACAAGAAATAGGTATATTGGTGCTTTCGGCGTCTTTGAAATCTGTTAATATGAATAAAAAGTTTGATTTTTTAACATATTACAGTCACAATCAATTGTAACTTTAAAAATTGATTTTAATTTCTAATTATAATTATTTTTACCATTATTATTATTATTATTATTATTATTATTTCTATTATTATTATAGATCTATAAAAAATTATTTGATTAAAATAACTATTTATTGACTATTAAATAAATGTTTAGTTCAATGGAATAATTTTTATTTAAGTCAATTAAGTTGCATTTTAATTATTAATTTAAGTAATTAAAGCAAATACAACTTAATTAATTAAATTAAAAATAATTTGCCTCAAGTAAATATTTTTTTGATAATAGATAAGTAATCGGTTATTTGAATGATATAATTTATTTTCAATGTAGTGTACTTACTATATTTTAACATTTTTTAACCTACAGATGGCCAACGATATATTTTGATTAATTTTCTTATCTTTAATTTAATTCACAAAATGTTTTTTCTTATTGTTGTTCCATTTTCCGCCATATTGAGTCCGCCATTTTGAAATTTTGGACTTTATATTCGTAATCAGCGACCTCAAAAACCCCTAGATAGCGATAGACGAAACGATTAGAATTTTTTTTAAATTGTAAAAATTGTCCGCCATATTGGGTCCGCCATTTTGAATTTTAAAAATCTGACCCCGGATTTGTAACACAGGCCTGAAAATTTAGGCTTAGTTTTTTTACAAAAAAAGTGGAAACTAATTCTTATAGCTTTTTTTGACGTAAAATATGAATCCAACCTCCAAAATATCCCATCACGTCAGGATTTCTTGTAATACTGTCGTAAATGTCCAAAAATGGCTATTTTTGGTCATTTTTCGGAATTTTTTTCGTTAGTCAAAAAAAATTTTTTTCAATTGTCAAAATAGCATCGTATAGTACTATGGCTTAGCTTTAAAACTCATTTTTCAAAATGTCTTTAGAAATTTTTTAAAAAAAGTTATGTAGATTTGAAAATTGTTTTTTATTTAGGCAAGTGTAGGTTTTTAAAACTAGGAAGGCTGATATAAGTATAATTATAAAAAACAAAGTAGTAATAAAGAAGGCGTCCATAATATATGTGGGATCGAAATAGGGAGAAAGGATCTAAAATTTTTTACAAAATTGGATATAAGAGTAGAGGGGATAATAAAAATTTTAGTCAACTTTTTAAATGTTAAAAAGTTACATATTTAATTCAATTTTTTTTTGTTTTCAAAAATTAAGACTACTGCTATATCTCACCCTTACTAGTTGGTTTAAGAAATAACGGTCAATTTATAAAACTATTAGTGAATGCAATCAAAATGACATTTTTAATTTATCTTATACCCACATTTGCCTAAATGAAAAAATTTCACATCTATATAACTATTTCAAAAAAAATCGTAAAGAAATTTTAAAATATGGGGTTTGAAGCTTATACATGGTACTATACGACACAATATTGCAAATTGAAAAAAAATTTTGGTTAACCAAAAAAAATTCTAAAAAATGACCAAAAATAGCCATTTTTGGCCATTTAAAGCAGTTTTACAAGACATTCTGACGTGATAGGCTATTTTGGAGATCGGATTCGTATTCTAAGTCAAAAAAGCTATAAAAATCACCTTCCACTTTTCCTGTAACAGAACTAAGCTACAATTTGCAGGCCTGTGTAATCAGCGACCTTGAAAACCCCTAGATAGAGAAAGACGTACGATTAGAATTTTATTTAAATTGTAAAAATTGTCCGCCATATTGGGTCCACCATTTTGAATTTTAAAATTCTGACCCCGGATTCGTAATCAGCGACTCTGAAAACCCCTAGATAGCGATAGACGGAACGATTAGAATTTTTTTTGAATTGTAAAAATTGTCCGCCATATTGGGTCCGCCATTTTGAATTTTGAAATTCTGACCCTGGATTCGTAATCAGCGACCCCGAAAACCCCTAGATAGCGGTAGACGGAACGATTAGAATTTTTTTTCAATTGTCAAAATTGTCCGCCATATTTGGTCCGCCATTTTGAATTTTGAAATTCTGACCCTGGATTCGTAATCAGCGACCCCGAAAACCCCTAGATACCAATCGGCGTGCAAATCCTACCTTCTGAAAAATGTGTGCATTTGCAAGCGACTTTGTGGGTGAAAACGTATGCGCAGGAGGGTTAACTAACAAACAAACTTCTTTTGTAATTATAAGATAATTTTAGAAATAAT
The DNA here is from genome assembly GCA_032873175.1 of Leptopilina drosophilae. Taxonomy (NCBI): domain Eukaryota; kingdom Metazoa; phylum Arthropoda; class Insecta; order Hymenoptera; family Figitidae; genus Leptopilina; species Leptopilina drosophilae. Next base: position 27,118,431 of record CM065480.1, read on the forward strand.
AATTTTTTAAATAAATTTAAATGAATTTAATTATTTTTATCGTTATTCATGTCGCTTCCAATTTCTCCATCTTCAGTCTGATTTTCTTCGATAGCATTCTCTTCCGGTAATTTTTTGCTTGTTGACACTCTCTCTTTTCTTCCTCCTTCCCTGTCTCCAGCTTGGGACAACCATATTCCAATAGCACTGCTTAATTCGTCATCACTCGTTTCCTCGATTTTAAAATGTATTGCAGCTGAAAAATGTAACAATTTTCAAGAATAAAATAAATAATAAAATTAATAAATATTCAAAACTGATTTAATTTACTAACTTTTGTAAAAACAATTGATAAATTTGTAGTTTTCAAGGAAACAAATTTTGAAATTACTTTTAATGCAGGAAAATGTTTTTGTTTTGGAAAAACTTATATTTGCCTTTCCTTTTATAGTTTTTCCTTTTCCGGAATACTTTTGCTGCACACCTTTTTTTATAATTTTAGGCATAAACGATTTTACAGCATCGCGTAAATTTGTTGCGCCAGCTATCTCTTGTAAAATGTGAGTTTTCTAAAAGTAGAAAAAAATAATTAATTTTAAGTATAGTTTAAAGTTAATTTTCCAAAAGAATTTGATGCAACGAAACTTGTTATAAATATGCATTTCTTTCACTTTATACAAAATTAAGTCAAAACAAAATTAGTAACGTATATAAAATAATTTTTTTTATTATTTTAATAATCAATTAAAAAAATGAACTGTTACATCTCAGAGATATGTTTTTCTTTTATGTTTTACAAAATAAGAGTCGAAATTCTGAATTTAAGATAGAAGTTATAAATTAGGACACATTATTACTTATTTTCTCAGTAAAAAAAGGAATTAAAACAAAGCGAGAGACAAAAGTCAGTTTAACATAGGGACAATGCGATAAACAAGAAGTGATTCATGTAAGCTCAAACTCATATACTATGACCTCTTTTCACAGGCCGAGTTCTATGAATCATTCCTTGTAACCCAAGCTTCACTTTTTCATACGTGAGGAAACCATTTGGGTCAATCGTCGAAGAGACGTATTCTCTCCTCAAAATAACTTATAAATAGAATAAGAATAAACACCTAATTTCTTAGAAGATAACACACTTTACCCCCATAATTGTATATGAATTTTCCCACTTTTCAGTAATTCATTAGTATATAAGTCATAGTTTCTTAACAAAAATGGTCAAATGTTCCGGTGCGGTTTTATAGACCAATAGTCATTGTAGAGCGACCCTTCAGTTTTATACGAATTTGTAATATTCTTTCTTTAATCGGCAATTGCGGTTTAGAATTGTACTCGATTATCGTGCAAGTCTATTTTGTTTTTCACTTAGAAACAAGTTTCTTTCCCTAAGGGGTGCAAGAAAGGCAATTTGACACTTAGAATTTATAATTTCAATATATTAACTGTCGTATTTTGCGTGTTAAGTCTCATTAATTGTAGTTTTTCACTAATTCTTTCTTTAATCGGCAATTGCGGATAGAATTGTACTCGATTATTGTGCAAGTTGCTTTTCTCACACTTAGAAACAAGTTTCTTTCCGTAATAGGTGCAAGTGACGAAAAGTAACACTTAGAAGCGGTATTAACTCTTGAAACAAACGCAAAAGTCTCAAAGTTGTAAACGTTACATAAGTGTAACAAAACAAACTTTCCAAGTTTCATTCAATTGAAACAATACCTTGAAAACCAAACTTATACCGACCAGCGCTATAACCTTAAATCTACGACATATCTGTAACTAAAAGTAAGTAACATTTATGTAACTATTTGTAATATAATTATTGAATCACTAAATAAATTTATTAAAAGGGAATATTCTTTTGTTTTAACGCAAAACCCGTAGTTTTGACAAGTACAAACGATCCTACTTAAAAATAAAGGTCAAGCTTTACCAACTTGACCATAATCAGCCTACCATTCCTCCAAAAAATTCTTTAACCTAACTTTAAAACTTCGCCTTCCGCTCGGGATGTAACATGAACATTTTTAAATTTACCAAAGTATCTTGTAAATCTGTGCTTTTCTTTAAATCTTCTTCAAACTTTAGAAAATCTTCCAATGTTTCAATTGGAAGCTCATCCATTGAAGGGGTTTCTAAAAAAGATTTAATTTGCGATCCAACTCCAACCTGGTTCACCGTTTTCAAAATTTCTTGGGTTCATTGATTAATATCATACTGCATTCGTCGTAGATTTAAAAACTTTCCATCCACGTATGACATTAATCTTTTATCCATACTGTTGACAACGTCAGTTATGCCAGTAGCTGCAATTAATTTAAAATGCAAACAATTAAATGTAATTTGAAATCTGATAATATAAAATTTCAAAAACTTCCTTACAATTTTGAATTGTTGATGCTAAAGTAGGTGAAACTTCGGATTCACTAGAGCTTAATGAGCTTTTAGAATCGACTTTTGATTTTTCACCAATTTTATTTTTCTTGTGAATCCTTAAATCACTAAAAAGCGAGTTTCCTAGATGACAAGTTTTCATTTGCATAAAATAATGATAAATAATAATAACTTAATAATATATTAGTTGATTAATAAAAATTGATTTAATAATAAAAATACCAATCAGGAAATTTTAAAATTGTTAAATTAAAAAAGTTAAAGTAATAATAAATAAAATAAATAATAAGAAATAGTAATAAATAATAATAATAAAAACAAGAATAATAAATTATATGAAATAGTAATAAATAGTTATAAATAATAATAACAATTACAAAAAATTATAAGAAATAGGAATAATTAATAATAAAATAATAAAAATACTAAAAAAATAATTTCAAAAGATAAATACTACTTTAAATTAATAATATTTTGAGATTTATAACAGGCACTTGCTTTTAACTTTAGAAGGAAGGCTTTTTTTTAAGAAACCTGATTCTTGAACTCATCCTCACTTGAAGATAAATAGTTACCCACATTTGTTAATCGATTATCTAGTTATAAAAAATCATATGTATTAAAATATTATTATTTATATTAATAAATATCTTAGTAAATTAAATTAATAACTAATAATTTATTGTAATTATTTCATGAAAAATAAAATATTAATAAATAATAAATATAAAAAAAATATATAATATAATATATCAAAAATTTAAAGGGTATAAAAAATAGAAACATAATATACTCTTGGTGATTTTTGGTTCTCCTGGTTTTATGATTTCGATTGACTTTATCGTTGGTCTCTTTTCAGGTGTAGAAGCTGCACTAGATGACTGCAAATCTTGAATAGCTAAAACCAAATTGAAATAATATAATAGTAATCATAAATGTTATTTATTAAATGAACAAAATTTATTATTAATTTCTTTATACCTGAATCTTGGATGCCATCATTTTTTTCGAGTCCTTGAATTTGATGGAAAAGTAATTTTGCATTTTCTTTAGATAATACATGCAATTTTTCCTGAACTTCTACTTGATTTTCAAACTCTGTGTTACTACTGCTCTCAACCGCATCATCCAAGCACATTCTGTCGTATCTCCTTTTTGCTTGATCATAGTCTCCTTTAAATAGTAATAGAATTTATAATGATATGAAATATTGAATAGCAAAATTAGAATATACAACTAGTGATATAAACGAAACTATTTTCATTTACTTAACGATTTATATGACTATAACCTTAAAGTGTAATGTTACGTCTCAAAAATATGAAAAGTAACAATATATGTTTTATTTTTAATTAATTTTTAAGCATAGACTTGCGTCCAGTAGCTTAAGAATACTTTCGTTTTATTCTTCTTTATTTCGATTTAATTAGAAAAGAATTAAGGATGATAAAATAAAAAGACGGAATGAGATCTTTCTTTAACAAATATCGAGTTTCATACTTAATCTCGGATTCAAAGATTTAACAAATGAGGAATCACTGAAGGTTTTAATTGAATTTAAAATTGGTGGAATATTCGTATACAAATATTGAGTATACTCCTATTCTGGATATGGAACTAATGCCAAGATTTTAGAAAGAAAATATACAACAATTTTTAATTAATACGTACTTTTAATTAACAATTTAAAGATGTTGAAACTAGAATTGGCAGCAAAGATGAAGTGGTTTGAATTTCTTTTTATTATAAACTTGGAACTTGAAATCGAATTAGAACTTGGAACTTGAAATAGAAATGAACTTAAAATAGAACTTGAACTTGGAACTTGAAATAGAATTTTGAATTAGTATTTGAACTTGAACTAGAACTTGAGGAGAACTCTAAGTTATAGTTGACAATTGTTCGAGAACTGACTTTTCCTTAAGGAACACGTATATTTATATAACTATTCCCACTTTCGATTTTCTTAAGGGCGGAAAATTTGGGGAAGAAAAGTTGTAGAAATGGAAAAAAAGGTTGGTTATTTTTGGATTGGTTTGAGAAAAGAAAATGGAGAGAAAATGTATTAAGGAAATATGCCTAATTGGTTAATTTTGGGTCCATCCCATTTTTAGGGGTTTAACGCGTTGGAGGATCTTTGAAAAAGGAGCTGTGTTGACCTTCCTCAACTTTATCTCCCCTTCCAACTCCAATTTCTAAAATTTACAAGAATATAGTTATTTTCTAAATTTGTACAATTTTTACTTATTTTATATAATAAAAGTTGAATATTTTGTTTAAACATTATTTGAAATTGATGATTATTAATGTTAATAACAAAAAATAGTTAATTAATTAAAGAAATTCTGAGTCTGTTAGCATGGACAATTTTAAATTCTTTGTTAATTTGAATTTTAATATTTTGTTTGTTTAAAATTTCTATGATTTTGTGTGGACCACTGTAATGATTTCCAAATTTACCAGGTGTAGGACCTGATAAAAGGAAAACATAGTCTCCAATTTTGAAATTTATTGGGTTAATGTTTTTATCATAATGCGATTTCGATTTTTCTTTAGATGAAACTTGATTATCGTAGACAAGTTTTTGAATGCCATTAAGGCGATATACCAAATCGGTAACGTAACCTTTAAAAGTGGGGTTTAAGTCATCTTCACGTAAAGGTTCATTAGAAGGGAGACGAGATAGCGACAGAAAATCACTTCATAAGGCGTATGTTTTGTACTTTCATGTGTACTTGTGTTACAGCTTAACATATGTATATCTAGCCACTCGTCCCATTCATTATCGACGTCTGTGTATTGTTTTAAGAATTCACCAAGTGAATGATGAGATCGTTCCAAAGAGCCATTAGATTGAGGATGAAAAGCTGTAGTTCGAAGCTTTTTAATCTTGAATCATTTGGATACTCTTGTCATCAATTCACTTAAGAAATTACGTCCTTGACCCGTTAGGACGATTTTAGGGGAACCGAATATGCAAATAAAACGTTTAATGAAAACGTCCGCAATAGTACTAGATAGAGTGTTTGAAAGAGGAATTGATAAACAAAATTTGGAAAATAAGTCCTGAATAGTAAGGATATATTCGTTACCCTTAGATGTTGGTTTAAGAGGACCAATAATGTCCATTGCAATTTTATCCAAAGCAACTCCAGGTGTATCGGTTATCACCATTGGCTGTTTGGTTTTTAGTTTAACTAATTTTTTTAGCTGGCAATCAACACAATTGAATCCGACGTGCAACATTATCTTTTAATTTTTCACAATAATAATTTTGTTTAATTCTGTTATAAGTTTTACTAACGCCTTTATGTCCTCCTATTGGGCATTTAAGGCATTCGTAGAATATCGCGTCACGTTTATCAATAGGGGCATATGTTACACAGCCACACAAAAAAAATTTTTGGTTCTGACCTGGGGGTCTCACTATGTAGACTTTATGTTTTTTGGGCGCTGAATCCGAATCCGAGGTCCATTTAACCCCATCAGTTCAGGATTTTGACATAACCTCAAAAAAACAATATGGCGGACACGTTTTTGAAAAATTCATCGGATTCACTTGAAATTCGTTACTCGGGGGTTTTTGGTGTCGCTGATTACGAATTTGAAGCCAGTTTTTGAAAATCCAAAATGGCGGATCCAATATGGCGTACACTTTTTTGAAAAATTCATCGGATTCGCTTAAAAATCGTTACTCAGGGGTTTCAGGGGTCGCTGATTACGAATTTGAAGTCGATTTTCAAAAATTCAAAAAGGGGTATCCAATATGGCGGAAGCTTTTTTAAAAATTCATCAGATTCGCTTGAAACTTGATACTCGGAGGTTTTCGGTGTCGCTGATTACGAATTTGAAATCATTTTTCAAAAATTCAGAGTGGCGGATCCAATATGGCGGATACTTTTTGTTATATTCATCGGATTTGCTTAAAACTCGTTACATAGGGGTTTTCGGTGTAGCTGATTACGAATTTAAAATGAGTTTTTAAAAATTCAAAATGGTTGTGGAAAGAATTTTAGGTATCAGTCGAAATTATTTTAGCGATTTGTCCTGATGGAAGTATACTTTACTCGATCGAATTCTGCTCCATGAAATCTTCAGTGTACACTAAAGAAAAATATGGATAATAAATTTTATTTCGGTTCTTTATTCGAGAAGAGTACATTTTGCTTAAGTTCTATGCTGAGTAATTGGATCTTGCGTGTGTCTGCATGCAGGGCACCTCCACGTGGTGACGGTGGGCAACGGAGATTGTCCGCTATCCGGCTAAGTCCCTGGATAACGGCTTTGATGCCGTTATGGCAGACCCGCGTAAGAAACGTGTTACGATGCAGGGACTCGGAACCCCAGTATCGGCTAGTGTAGGGTGCAATGCGACAAGACAAAGGAACAGTCTATGTCACGATTGCGATAGTAATCGTGATGTGTTTTGTTATATTTGCTGCAACTACGAAGTTAGTTCATTGCGAAAAAAAATTACTGATCACATCAAAGTCACGTACAAGAAAATTTTTGATTTACAAATTGATAAGAATGCATGGGTTCCCAATATAATTTGCAATTCTTGTAAATCAATGTTTAACCGTTGGAAGAAAGACAAAAAAGCAATCAAATTTTCCAGTCCAGCAGAATGGAAGAAACCTCTTTCTAAAGAAGATTGCTTTTTTTGCTCAAATGAAATTAGAAAGAATTACACTGCTAAAAACAAACACAACATCGTCTATAAAATAGTGACATCAGTAAAGGCTCCAATTTTATCTGACAAAGAAAATTAAAGAACTGATTTCGAGAGCATCAACGCAGTGAAAAATGACGAATTGATGAATGTGGATGATTACGAGCCTGATAGCGACCATAACGATAGCGACACTGACTATTCTGAAAGTGAAGACACTAAAAAACCAGTCCTAACGCTGGTTTCACAGCCTGTATTGAATGACCTCATACGCGACTTAGGTTTGCCAAAGGACAGTGCGGAGTTTTTGGCTTCATTTATAAAGCAGCATGCTTTCCTAGAGAAAAAAACAAAGGTTTCCATATATCGAAATCGAGAATTAGAATTTCGGAAATACTTTTCTAAAGATGAAGATGTTGTATTCTGTACTGATATTTACGGACTGATGAATGAAATGAAAAAAGACTGCTACAAAGCAACAGAACGGCGACTTTTCATTGATTCGTCGAAAAGAAGTATTAAGACAGTATTACTCTATAATTCCAACGTTTTTGCTCCTATACCTATAGCCCACTCGACTGTAATGAAGGAAAAATATGAAAATATGCAAATACTTTTAAATAAAATTGGTTACAAGCAACACAGGTGGCAGATTTGTGGAGATTTCAAGATCATAACCATGTTACTCGGGCAACAGTCTGGATTTACAAAATACCCCTGTTAATTATGTTTATGGGATAGTAGAGCAAGAAAACAGCATTATAAGGTAAAGGATTGGCCAAAGAGAAAATCCCTTACACCTGGGTCGCACAATGTCATTAATGAATCTCTCGTAGATCCATCAGAGGTCCTGCCTCCTCCTTTGCATATCAAGCTAGGTCTTATGAAACAATTTGTCAAGGCTCTAGATAAGACAGGAAAATGTTTCGAATACTTGTAGACGATTTTTCCTAAAATTTCTGAGGCCAAAATTAAAGAAGGTATATTTGACGGTCCTCAAATTCAAAAAATGTTTAAGGATAATGTCTTTATTAGTCAAATGAATGATCAGGAGAAAGCAGCTTGGTTGAGTTTTTGAGAGGTTGCAGAAAACTTCTTGGGAAATCGAAAAAGTCCACAATATAAAGACATTGTGGCCAAAATGTTACATGACTACGAGAAACTAGGGTGCTTGATGAGTTTGAAGCTGCATTTCTTGCACTCTCATCTGGACAAATTTCCTGAAAACGTGGGACATTTTAGTGAAGAACAAGGTGAACGTTTCCACCAAGGCATTAAAGTTGTTGAAACTCGCTATCAGGGAGTGTGGGATGTGAATATGTTGGCAGATTTTTGCTGGATGCTAAAAAGAGAATCACTTGGACAAAACCACAAGCGCAAAAGAAATCCATTACATAGATCTTTTGAAGAGAAAAAACAAACATAGCTCGAAAAAATAAAACTATTAAAAGATTATGCACCTTGTGAGCAGAATTATTTTTATCAATCAGCCCTTTTAAGGGCTATACATGATGTACAAAATCCGTTCGAGCAACCTCCCCGCGGTGTACATCGGGTAATGCCAATGCCGACGGTACAAAGATTTAAAATTTTTTGATGTTGGAAAAAAATCCTGATCAGATGGGCTTTAAAGACCTCTTATAAGGATCCAGCGAACCTAAAAACCCTCGTGTATCAAGTTTCAAGCGAATCCGATGAATTTTTCAAAAAAGTGTACGCCATATTGGATCCGCCATTTTGGATTTTCAAAAACTGACTTCAAATTCGTAATCAGCGACACCAAAAACCCCCGAGTAACAAATTTCAAGCGAATCCGATGAATTTTTCAAAAACGTGTCCGCCATATTGGTTTTTTGAGGTTATGTCAAAATCCTGAACTGATGGGGTTAAATGGACCTCGGATTCGGATTATCCGCACAAAATTGAATAGTTTCTCTTGTTTTAATTATCCTTAATCTTTCAATACCGTTAGAATCTTTATTTGGAAGGGTTTCTAATGAGTCTGTGTTTTCAGAATCGAAATCGGAATCGGAACTTGAAAAGTTTTTATCAATTATTTCTTTATCCCTAGTTTTGGGGATTGGAGGAGGTTCAACGATTTCACCATCGAGTGGGTCATCCGATACAGGACGTATATCTCTTCTTTTTCTAGTGATTGGGAGATGTTTAGTTTTTGCTAATTCTTCTCCATCAGAATCATCTTCACTTTCTTCATAAATTGGTTTGGGTTTTTCCAAATTTCGTTTTGGATATCTAGGCTTTGGGGGGTTTGTTCTAAGGGATTCTAAAATAGAATTTGTTTTTTGTCGGTTTGATTGTTCTAGGGTTGCGGGTTGTTTTTCTATTGAGTCTAGAGTTTGTGTGATTAAGGAGTAGAAACAGGTTGTACCTCATTAGTTTCGTCCTGTTTCTTTTTCTGGGCTCTGGTTACAATATTGACAGATGTACTTTCTACAGGGTTTCTTGAGAGGGCGTCAGCGTTATTATTCATTTTACCTGGTTTATGAAAGATGTTATAATCGTACTCAGATAATTTGAAACGCCATTTTTGGACGCAAGTGTTTAAATCAGCGGATTTAAACCAAACTAGAGGTTGGTGATCTGTGTATATGTTAATTTTTCTTCCATATACATAAGATCGAAACGTTTGGACAGAATCTATTACAGCTTTACCTTCTTTGTTGTAGACTTAATAATTTAATTCAGGATCTCTAAGGACTCGTGAAAAATAAGCTATAGGCTTATCTTTTCCTATTTCTCCTTGGGACAAAACACCTCCAACTGCATAGCCTGATGCATCGGTAGTGATATTGTAAGATATATCTAACTCAGGGAATTGTAAAAGAGGAGCGTTACCAAGCAAATCTTCTAATTCTTCACAAGCATCATTTGCCTTTTCATTCCATTGAAACTCTACATCTTTCTCTAATAATTTACTTAGAGGTTTAGCAATTTTAGAAAAATTTTTGATAAATCTTCTATAGTAGCCGGCTAATCCTAAAAATTCTCGAATTTTCCTAATATTCTAGGGGGCAGGAAAATTTCTTACTGCTTCAATTTTCTTTTGGTCAGGGCTGAGACCGTCTTTACTTAGTTTATGACCAAGATAACTAACCTCTGTTCTTAAAAATTCGCATTTGTCGGTTTGTAATTTTAAATTGGCCTGAACTAATCTTTCCATTAATTGATGGAACTTCCTATCATCTTCTTCAATACTGTTGGCATACATGACAATATCGTCTAAATAAACAAACAACGTCTCACCTTGGAGTCCCTGAAGAACGGTATCCATTAATCTTTGAAACGTTGATGGAGCAGTTTTTAATCCAAAAGGCATTCTAACGAACTCATAATGTCCGAAGGGTGTACTAAACGCGGTTTTGTGAGAATCTTTGGGATCTAGTTTGATTTGAAGGAAACCTTTTGCTAAATTTATAATTAAATAGTATTTAGATCCTCCAACTTGATTAAAAATTTCTGTGATATTTGGCAATGGATAACTATCACTGACGGTTTTTTCGTTTAACCATCTGAAATCTAAAACGACTCGCCATTTTACTACGCCTTGGGAATCTGGCTTTTTGGGTACTATCCATAAAGGAATGTTATAAGAAGAATTAGAAGGTTTTATGATTTTCATTCTTAATAGTTCTTTCATTTGTTTGATAATTTCTTCTTTCAACGCATGTGGAAATTTGTACTCTTTATTATTTACAGGAATGTCATCAATGGTGGGAATTCTATGCACGATGGCATTTGTACCAGGTAAATCATCTCCCGGTAAATAAAAGCTAGATCTGTATCGATTTACCAAATTTAAGATGTGTTGTTTTTCTTTGTCTTGTAAATGATCTAAACGTAAAAAATCAGCGATACTATTATTTTTTAAACGTTCTAATTCTTCCTCTTCCTCTTGATAGTAGGGGTTAGAAGGATCTAAATAGAAATCTTCATTTGGTTCTACATCTAGATTTTTCCCTAACTCATGTGTGTTAACCTGAAAAATATATTTCTCTTTTACATTTTTCAGAGAGGTTGAGTAATTGAATTCAAATTCAATGTCAGTGGGTTCGATTACGTCAATAGAATAGACGGGAACGTCTTCATTTTCTTGACAATAATACAAACAATTTTGTTTTCTTTTTGTGTGAGGGGAAGGCGTTTTAAATTTGAAGTTGCAAGCTGATTCTCCAATTACTACTACTGAATTTTCGAAATCAATAATAATTTGTCTATCTTGACAGAATCTGGCTCCTAAAATAGCTTGAGCGGGTAGATCGATATCATCAGAAACAACTTGGAAAGGAGAACGGACTCCATATACCAAAAGATCAGTACTACCCATGGTTTGAATTACATTACCACCGACTACTTTTAAAAATTGTTTTTCGTTTGTTATTATAGGGTCGCCTGGCAACATTAATTCATCCTTGAGAATGTTTGACAGAAATAAGATTTGACCTTTGTCGATACATGGCGCGAACGCCATTATATATATCGATAGATGTATCGACCGTTGTCGACCTTCGATATCTAACTCTCTGCTAAGTTCAGAACAACGCGCTTCGTGAAATATTCTCGAGAAGCACGCACAACAAAAGTATTATCAGTATCTTGTTTTTATACTGTTCCAATGTGAATAAAAACCAAAGTGTTTATTAAGAGTAATTAGAGAAAGTAAAATAAAGTTATAAAGAGATTCAAATCAAAGTGCCTTCAAGTGTTTTCTCCAAATCCAAACATTCCTACAGGTTATGGGCCCAGGGCACGCTTTCCACTGCGAGTGAATTAAATTTAAAGTGTCCTTGGTAAAAGTTCAACACTAGAGTAAAATTGAGTGATTTAGAAGGTCAGTATCTTTAAAATATTAATAGATAATAATTAGAGAAAAAGTTAGAGAAAATAGATGAAATAGAGTGGGCAACCTTTAAGGTTATTTTTCAGCCGGGCGGCGTGCAATGCACGCCGTGTATTTCTCACTTCCGGTTTTTCGAGAAACATGTGCATGAAATTTTTTTTTTTTGTTCAGTTAAATAAAAATAAAATTAAGATTGTTTCTGAGAAGAGTTTAAGAGAATAAAAATTAGAATTTTTTTAGAAGAATAAAATTTTAAGAGTTATTACTAAAAATAATAAAAATTGATAAATCAATAAAAGAGGTTAGAATCGTCAAGGGAATACAATACTTGACAAAACACACGTAATTTTTTTCTGACGGGGTCAATTAGCAGATAAAACTTGCAGTGCGGTGAAATTTGTTATTTGATTAGAGAGTCTTTGCGAATCTACATGGTTCTCGAGTGCATGCATGGCCAGCCTGAAATCCAGCGGGTCTTTAATGCAGTGCTTAAAACCACATGTTGGAGAAAAGGTGTGTGCGTTCGTGTGACTGTGTGGAGGAGTTCAGATTCTCGTCTCGATTTGTGATAGATTGCTGTGCGTCTGTCATGTTTCCGAGACATGAAACAAATATTTGTCCTTAAAATTAAAAGAATATACCTGATAGTTAAAATTAATTTAGAGAAAATAATTAAAAATTTTTTTTAGAGAATTTATTCAGAGATTAAAATAAAAAGAGATTAATATTTTAATAATAGATTAAAATAAAATTTAGAATACATAAATTTGTTTTGAAAAATTAAAGGATAATTGTTTCTTACTCCCGTAGAAAATGGCAGAACAAAATTCAACAAGCGATCAAAAATCGAATCACGATTCGGAATCTTACACAAAAATGATTCCACTTGTTGAATACGATTCAATGGAGGAAAACTCGAATCTGGAATCGATTGGAGATGGCAAAATCGATGAAAAATCAGTGGAGGTTAAAAACTCTGTGATCAAAGAGCCTAAAAGGGACAAGAAAGTAGAGGAAGAGAAAACTAAAGAGAAAAACACAGAAAGTAAGAGTTTATTAATTAATACATCAAAAATAAAGAGTTTCAAATTTTTTAAGAAGAGTTTAAGATGGTCGGGCCTGACAAGTATATTTATGTAGAGAAAAAGAGTTAAAATACAGGTATTAATTAAAAATTTTTTTTCAGAAACAAAATCAAAAGAGACTATTAAGAAGAGTGGTCCAAAGATCACTAGTAATCATCTCGTTCAAACATCAAATTTGAGTGTGATTCAACACGAATACACTCAACTTCGCAACCTACAACATGATACTGTGACTCAACTCAAAAGTACTCTACAAACTCTTCAAAAGGTGATGGAAGAGGCAAATCGGATGACCGCTCAAATGATCCAGTTATCAACAACAAACTTAGAGGCCGAACGCATGCGGCTTAGAAATCTAGAGGTAATAAAAACACAAAGTACGTCAAAACGATATTTAGAGGTTAATTTAGAGGATCAAAACAAAAATAATAAGAAACAAAAAGTAAATTCTGATTCGAGTAATACTAGAAGCTTAGAAGATCAAATGAAACTTAGAGAAAGTGTAGTTGCATTAAAAGAAAAACTAATTAAAAATGATTTTTGCATTTCAAAAATAAACGTTAAAAGAGAGTATAAACTATCGCAAAAATCAAGCTTTGATCTTTGGCTCGATTATTTAAAGTCCGATTTAACAAGTAATGATTTATTAGATGTGATTGACTCGACTGTAAAAGGTCCAGAAAATCTTTCTTCTTCAAATGATTTAAAGAGAAAAAGTATTGTTAGAGATATAATAATTAATCATTTAGACGAATATTACCATAAGAGAATTTTAAATGAATCTGATCCAAAAGAAATTTTGAAAAAGCTAAGAGGTTACAAAAAGAGCGAAATAAACGTGACTCATACTTCTGTGAGAGCACGTCTTTATCAAATTAAAATGATAAAAGAGGAAAAAGTCGATGATTTTTGCGAACGTTTTGACTCGATCATAAGAGAATATGAAGCTTGTGAAAATGCGGTTCCTCTCACGGAACAAGAGAAACGATCTTCCTTTTATCAGGCGGTATCTTCAATAACGCCAGAGTTGAGAAATGCTGACTTCATCCAGAGACAAAACTTTTCGAAAGAAATGAGTTTAGAGGAAATCAAATCTTTTCTCTTGCAGTTAGAAGCTGAGAAGAAAAACGAGAGGAAAGAGGATACTAGAGCTCAACGATCCAAAGTCATCCAACACCATAATCAAGAAACGAGATGCCACCGTTGCAACGGAAATGGACACTGGGCAAAAGAGTGCCATTTACAAAATTGCGGACAGTGGTTCTGCTACTACTGCCAAAAGATCACCAATCACAAAGGAGACGAGTGCCCATCCGTTCACAAACGAAACGATGACAAAAATAGAGGTAAACATTTTAAGAGCAATCTATTTAATAGAAATAAGAGCAAACTCGAATCGGAATTTAAAAATCCGTACAAATTTAAGAAAGAACAAAAGAATTTTAATAGAGAGAATAGAGGAAAATTTGACCGAAAACCGCAAGGGACCAGAAACTCGAAAGCCCAACCATTCAAAAACAAAGAACAAAATAAAGATGAAGGTAAGGTTAATTATGTAACTTTAAATGAATCTAAAGAGACCATAAATTTTATTGCTGACTCGGGAGCGACTGATCACATTGTGAACACGAGCTTGATTTTAAGTGATTTTAGACGTTGCGAAAATGGCATTATTAAGAGTGCAAATAAGAACGAATTCGCAGATATTGTGATAGATGGAAAGGGAGATCTTTTGCTGCAATCAGATACATCGAATAAAAATCTTATTAAATTGACTGATGTCATTGCTGCAAAAGATGTCTCTGAAAATTTATTATCATTAAGAAGATTAGTAGATGCGGGTTTTTACATTTATTTAGACGACACATCACTTAGAGTTCACGACAAATTAACAAAGAAAATAATTTTAGAGGGTAAGTACGATAAACCAAATTGGATAGTACAATTTAATCTAAAAAATGAACAAAATCTAGAGTACGAAAAATTTTGTTGCAAAGCAAGAATGATTGAATATCATGAGCTTCCTGAACAATCGCGAACAGGTAATGCAATCAAAGAGTTATTGAATTCGGAGGGAGATAATAACAAATCTAGTCACGACAGTTCTGCGATTGGGAGGGAGAATGTAGAAAAGCTCATAGATTTAGAAGCAAATAAAGAATCAAATTCAGAGGTTAAGATTATCACAGAATTAGAAAGTAGTTCAATTTCTAGAGAGACGATTAAAATAGACAATTTAGAATCCTTTGAGAATATAGAACAAATGCTCATCCCGAATGTTTTAGAGAAAAGGCCTGATACTTTTGAGAGATACAATGAGGCAATGCTATGGCATGTTAGACTAGGTCATGCTTCATTAAATTATCTCAAGAAAATTCAAAAATCACAAAAGATTTTAGAGAACGTTAAATTTGATAATTCGATTTTAGAGTGCGAAGTGTGCATAATTGCAAAAATGGAAAAATTACCATTTAAAGAGATTAGAAAAAAAGCAGAGCGTCCTTTACAGTTAGTTCACACCGACACGATGGGTCCCATAAAACCGGTCTCATACCCAAGCTCAAAGAAATTCATAGTCGTTTTTGTAGACGATTATTCAAGATTTGCAAAATCATATTCGTTGAAATCAAAAGACGAAAATGGTAATGCATTTAAGAGATTTTTAATTTCAGCTCGGAACTTGCTAGGTAAAGATGAAAAATTATGCTACGTTAGATCTGATCAGGGCACAGAATTCATTGGAGGGAAGTTTTTAGAGATTTTAGAGAAAGAAAAAGCAGAAATTGAAACGTCGCCACCTTACACGCCTGAACACAACGGTACAGCCGAAAGATTTAACAAGACTATCCAAAACAAAGTTAGAGCTTATATGTTAGATTCAGGATTGCCAAAAAGTATGTGGGAATTCGCCGTTGATGCTGCCGTGCACGCATCCAACAGAACTCCTCACAAAACGATAGATTTTAAAATTCCTCTAGAGTTATTCGCGCCAAGTGCAAGCTGCCATTTCAATCAAATCAAAAGATTTGGTTGCATAGGCTATGTCAAGCTACCGAAATCAGATTCAAAATTCAGCGAAAAGGCAATAAAAGCAGTCTTAATTGGCTACAAACCTACTGCTTATTTGCTTTGGCACCCAAGCAGTAGAAAATTTATTGAATCGCGACACGTTAAATTCAATGAGAAGCTGGTGTACAAAGATGTGTACAAAAAGGACCAATTAGAGAAAGATGCAAATTTGCAAATCATCGACGATTTAGAGGAACTAGACTGGAACTGTTCAGACGAACAAAAAGAGATTGATCAAGAACAAAAAGAAACAATTTTAGAGCCCAAAAAGAGAGGAAGACCGAAGAAGCAATTAGATGACAAAAATAAGAGAGAAGAAAAAATTGAGAACAATCAAGGATGTATGACTAGAAGCAAAAGCAAAAGAAAATTAGAGTCTCAAGAAGAACCAAAGAACACTTACACGGGGAAGCTGATAGAGGACACAAGTTTCTCCAGATACGTGGACTGCTCATGTGTTTCTGCAAACGAAGAAAACGGATACATTCCAACCAAAGAAGAAAAAGAGGTTGAAATGAGACACTGTCTAATAGCAACACTAAATAAAGATCCGATCAACTATGAAGAGGCAATGCAAACCAAAGAGAAAGAAGGCTGGAAATTATCCATTAGAGATGAACTTGACTCCTTGAACTCAAACGAAGTGTGGGAATTTGTTGATCGACCAAAAACAATGCAAGACGGTAAGAGAGCGAACATAATTGACTCGAAATGGATTTTCAAGAAAAAGTTAGAAGCTGACGGATCAACTCGACTCAAAGCAAGATTGGTAATTAGAGGTTTCAAGGATAAAAATGTGTATGATCTGAAAGATACATACGCTCCTGTCTCCAGATTGCCGATTGTTAGAGCGCTATTATCCATAATCAACAAGTACGAGTTGTTTGCACGTCAACTAGATGTAAAAACTGCTTTCTTGAACGGAATATTAGAGGAAGAAATATATATTGAGATTCCAGAAGGGTTAGAAATAGATGAAAACATTAGAGCAACAAAAGTTTGTAAATTAAAGAGAGCCTTATATGGATTAAGAATAAGCCCGAAAAAGTGGAATAAGAGGTTCTCGACAGAGATGGCAAAACTTGGACTAGAGAACGATCTACATGAGCCTTGCCTTTTCACTCGGAGAAAAGATGGAGAAGTGGTAGTTGTTTTAATCTACGTGGATGACATGCTTCTCGCTAGTAACAGCAAAACAAAAATGGAGGAAATTATCAAGCATCTTGGCAACGCATTCGAACTGAAAGATCTTGGAGAACCAAGAAATTTCCTTGGAATTACAATTGAAAGAAATTTAGAGGACAAGAGCATGTTGATTCATCAAGCAAACTATGTTGAAAGCATCCTAGAGAAATTCAACATGAAAGAGTGTAAACCACAAAACACACCCATGGTAACAAGACAAGTCAGCAACAGGTATAAGAGAGAAAAATTAGAGGAATCTGAAACAAAGAGTGAAATTCCGAAAGAAGTCAAAAAGGTGCCGTACAGAGAAGCCATTGGAAGCTTAATGTACTTATCAAATGCTACTAGACCCGACATTACGTTTACGGTAAATTACCTGGCAAGAAAACAATTAGAGCCAACTGAAGAAGACTGGACTGATGTCAAAAGAGTATTCAGATATTTAAGAGGTACGACTGAATTAGGATTAAAATTCAAAGGTGAGACGGAAGATTTAGAGGGATTGACCGACGCAAGTTTCAGAGATTGTCAAGATTCAACCACCACTGGAGGATACGTGATAAAATTATTTGGAGATGTTATCGCCTGGAGAAGCCACAAACAGACATACGTCACACTTTCGACTTGCCAAGCGGAGTATCTTGCCATGAGCGATGCATGTCAGGAACTAATCTCACTCGACAAATCCATTAGATTTGTTATTGGTAAAACCTTGTTTCCAGTGACGATCTGGTGTGACAACAAGTCTGCAGGAGATTGTACCAAAAAGGATGGAAGTCACAAAATGAAAACTTTTGACGATAGTTTAGAGGAAATTAAAGAGAGTCTCAAATTAAGAGAAGAATCCGGAAACAGAAAACACATGGCAGATACACATGGAGATTTCGTGAAACAATGCGTGGAAGAACGGAAAGTGAATGTTAGATGGATCACAACTAAAGAGAATGTAGCCGACATTATGACAAAACCCTTGCCGTTAGATGCTCACAAATATTTAAGAGATAAAATGCTAAATTAGACGACAAAATAGAAATAAAACTTAAGAGTTAATTGCTTTGATTTTAATAAAAATGATTTGAAATCTAAAATTTAAAATAATTATGTTTTTCTATGTTTACAGACAAACGTGGAAACTGACGAGAGTAACTACGAAAGAGGATCACTCAAAGAGGAACTAGAAGACTGATTTAAAGAAGATATTTTTCTAATCATTTATAATTAATCATAAGATTCTTTTGTGTTCATTTAAAAGTTTATTATTGTTTAAAAATCGACAAAGGGAGGGAGTGACAGAAATAAGATTTGACCTTTGTCGATACATGGCGCGAACGCCATTATATATATCGATAGATGTATCGACCGTTGTCGACCTTCGATATCTAACTCTCTGCTAAGTTCAGAACAACGCGCTTCGTGAAATATTCTCGAGAAGCACGCACAACAAAAGTATTATCAGTATCTTGTTTTTATACTGTTCCAATGTGAATAAAAACCAAAGTGTTTATTAAGAGTAATTAGAGAAAGTAAAATAAAGTTATAAAGAGATTCAAATCAAAGTGCCTTCAAGTGTTTTCTCCAAATCCAAACATTCCTACAATGTTACATTCGGAACCTGTATCAATTAGAAAGTCTGAGGTATTCTTTGTAATACCATTTTTAATAAACATGTATGGAAGTTATCCTAAAACGTTAGTGTCTTCAATACTGTATACGTCATTTGTATTATTTTGTGTAATTGTCAGTCGTTCATTCTAATTTCTACGTTATCAATTTCTAAATTTTGGGTTAAAAAGTTCAATTTACTTTGGGTTTTTACAAAAAATTGTATTCCGAGTATTCCGTCATAAGGTATGGATGTGTCGTCTGGTACTATTAAAAAGTCAATTTCGTAACCGATCATTTTTAATGTAATTTGTCCTAAGATTTCTGATGATTCTCCACCTATTCCAAAGATTTTATAGTTTTTTGTTTTATCTATAACGCGATCTTTAGTTACGCATTCTTATAAATCATTATCAACATTGGAATTCCTGCATCTGGCCACGGTTTGACCTACACATTGCATAATTGACATTAAAATTGTGCCCTAGTGGACATTTGGTTATTCAAGTGATTTTGTGTTCTACATTCGTCTGTAGAATGAGAATTTGTTTTGTAAAATTTACAAAATTTATTAGATTTTAATTGGTAACACGTTTTTGCACTGTGTCCCGGTTTTTCGCAAATTTGACACGAAATAGGAAGTTGTTTTTGACTACAGAATTTTGCTGGATGTCCCGTTTGGTTACAAATTGAACAATTTTGAATTTTATAACATGTACGAGCATCATGGCCTGTACGATCACAAATTTGACATTTTACTTGTGGCTGTCTATCTTTGAGACAAAGATAGCACTGGTCGCAATTGTGATTTGTTTTTTTGCAAATTTCACAGAATTTGAGAGTTTGCTTTGTGCAATCTGTGGCTTCATGACCCTCTTCCTTACATAATTGACAAGTATAAATTTCACGTTTCCTAAAAATCTTTGTTTTTAAATTATTACTTATTCTACCTTTTTGTAGAGTTAATTTTCTATCGACTTTGATTGCGTTTTTTATAAGTTCATTAATATCGGCATGAAGTCCTATATTACTTTCGATTTCAGGAAGTAATCATTCTCTGAAAGTGTCGATTACATCGGATTGCGTTTCCGCGATAAAGTTGGCATCCGCATTGCCAGTCGCAGCGCGTTGGGCTTCAACTATTCTAGTCCCTATATCTTTGATTCTGTTCGCAAAAGTGATTACTTTTTCATCTTCACGTTGATATTCGTTGCCAAGATCACCTAACACTTGTTTTACCGATCTACTTACTATGTAGATATTTTCTAAAAAGTTGGATAGTGCTTCAACTCTTACAAAATTTTGCCCTGAAATTGTTTCTTGTGCTTTACAGCAAATTTTTGTTCTTAGTAATTTTGTTAAATTCACCTCAGCCGCGTCACCAATCATTTCTTTGGCTTCAAAACAGCCTCGTAGAAAAATGGTTACTGGGATATTTGAACCATCAAATTCTGGAACTATTTTAATAGCGTCATCAAGACTAACTGTCTGATTAAGTGGAATTGGATTGGCCATGTTTGTTGGTAAATCTTCTACTGGCTCAGAATTTAAATTTGCTAACGAATTTGAAGTTATTACTGTGGATTAATCGTTTAAATTACTTGAGTCCGAAAAACTTAATTCCTTTCTATAAGGAGTTGAATGAAAAATATTTTGATTAGTTGATGTTGAAGGAATGTTAAAATTTGGTTGTGTGGTATTATTATGAAATTCGAAACTATTTTCAAAAGTTTGTAATAATTATAAATTAGAATCAGAAGAAGATTTATGTAATTTATTAGAGTCTTCCAACAAAGGATTTTTTATTTTAGTTTTTCGTTGAGGCGATCGAGGAATTTGTTTAGATGTAATAAAAGGATTAAAAGCTTCTACTTCATTTAGTAATTCCAAATCGTCTTTTGCTTGTGCTCTAGTAATCCGACTCATAAGGGACTAAAGGAGAAAGAAAAAAACTTTATTTAACCCTAAAGAAAAAATTTATTTTAGTCTAAAACTTTATTATAAGTAGATTCTTCTTTACTACAATTATCCTTTCTAGGAATTTTATAATTACTTTTAAAGGACCCCGCACAAAATGCATTGGAATTGGCTTACCGTTAATTTTGTTCAAATTTTCAGAATTAGTAGTTCTAAGTGTCCTAATTAAAGATATAATTTTGTTAAACTCAAAACTTCACTTGTTTGGCTGAAAACAGGGGGTGAAAGTACCCCCTGTCTAAGGCATGAAATGAACATTTCAGTGCTTTTAGCCAAATAAACCATTATTTTTGGTAAGTTTAATGTCAGAAGTCACCAATATACATAAAGAGAGAACTCTTAATGTTAAACAAATAAAAATGTAAAATATCAACCCTCAAACACTACCCCTTGTACAGTTAAAACCATATAGAAAAGGAAAAAACTATTTTAATCACAGAAAATATTTTTATAAATAAAATATTGACTTTTCATTTACTAATACATATGAGATGTCATATTTACCCTTACAAACAACCCCAACAACAACAACAAAAAGCAACCCCTTGTATATTTTAAATAAATCCAGTAAACCAGATAAATGAACAGTTTAAACAGAGAAAGACTTTTGAAAATCGACTGGAAGTAATTATTTAATCTTCCGTGATTTTCAGTGCAATGTTCAAAATAAAAAAGTACCCTTATGAACCCCTTAAGATTTAAAGTGAAAAAAGTAAAAAATCCATTTCAACCAAAGAAAACTATTAAAAATAGTAAACAGTTTATTATGTTTGTAGTTGTTAAAGAAACTACCTCCTACATGTAACAAAAATAAAATATTATTTTAAATATTCGACGCTATTTATAATAAACATCCCTCTAAGTATTAGGCTCATAGAAAGAAAATAACTCATTGAAGATATTGCATGTCTTTAGGCTTGTGAAAACTCTCAAATTTTTTGTTTCAATCTTATTATATTGTTCAAAAACATGCCTGCATTCGCTAGAAAAACATTTTCTGCCCAGAGTACGCCACGTGGAGGCTGCAGGTACAAGATTTTGTACTCCTTTTCTTGTTAAAAAAAAATCTCACCTATTTACATATATACAAGTTGCACTTAGTAATTAGTAATTAGTAGTAATTAGGACACTTAGAACTACTAATTCTGAAAATTTGAACAAAATTAACGGTAAGCCAATTCCAATGCATTTTGTGCGGGGTCCTTTAATTATACATTGTCTACAGATCTTAGGATTATTTAAATGCTTACATAAGTTTTTTCTAAATAGAACAATCTTAGTGTCTAAATTTAGTTTTTTAAAAACTGTAGGATGTATTAATCCTTCGTACGGTTTTATTTCCGGTTTTATGAAGGATTTAGAAGATTCAGGAGGATCTTCCTTGGGTAGCGGAGGCGGTATTGGTATTTCAGTTGGCAGAGGTGGGAAAATTTCTGTTTTTTCTAAATTTTCGACCTCCTTGGCTTTGTTTTGCGCATTTAATTTCCTGTATTCTTCAAAAGGGAGCCACGTTCCTCCATTAAGAATGATTTCTTGCATTAATTTCTTCTTTTTAGCGGCTCTTTGCTTTTTTGATAGTTGGCGAGTTTTAGTAAAATACCCAGAAACTATAATCAAAGAAAAACAAAGAAAATATACAAAAAATGTACACGCACAAGAAAAAAGAAAATTTAATCAATTTCTATCATTTCAACATCATTAACAGGATTAATTGCAATATTTCTAACTTGATTTTCTTCGAGAATTGCTCTATTTCTTTGAATTAAAGCCTCTTCTATAGTTAAATCTATTTCAACAATATTAATATTTTGATTGATTGGAACAACAATTTCTTCTTGAATTCTAATTGTTGGTTTTATAACTGCGATTGGTTTAATATTAACAATTTGTTTTGTTAGATTATTAAAAATTAGAGAATTTGCAGAAATAGAATTATGCTTTTTATTACCTTCTTTTCTACGATTAGGTGGGTTAGGATTAGGGTTATCCATTTCATAAAGATAATTTATTCATACTCTTCTAAAATGAACATAATTCACTCGAGAGACAGAATTTAACACAAAATTAATTAATATTACAAGGAATAAAAATTAATTTTCTTAATTATTTATTTTATGGAATGGATGGATAATTTTGGATAATTGGAATAAGAAAAATAATTCTTACTCTTCTAAAATGGAGGTAATATTTTACCACTCAAAAGACAGAATTTTAGAGAATTAATTATTATTAAAAATAAAAATTAATTTCTATTTCCTTTAAATAAGAGAAATCAAGATGTTTAAGGCTGCAGAAGCACTGAGAAATATTAATCTTATAATACTTCCGCGCGTATTAACTGTAAAAATTTATTTAATAACTAAAAAGTTTTTAAAACAAATTTCACAACTCTTGAATATTTCAAAGGTTTTGGTTAAAAAGAAATTTGATAAGGAATCGAGGTTTCTCTGTACCTTTTTCTTTTACTAATAATAAAATAGGTTCTTTATAAACAGATTTTGTATTGTTAATTTTAATAAGACTCTCCAAATCAATTTTAATTTGTCTCATAATTACAAAAAATGACAATAATAATGTTGTTGAAATTTGAACTAATTTTAAAATTCTAAAGAAATATCAATTATTTGATACATTTAGTAATAAAAAAAAGATTAAAATTAAAATTTATTTAATAATTAGGAAAAAAAATTTTTGACAAAGAATATTTCAATTATTCCTGTTTTTCTCGAATTTTTAATTTAGCGAAAGCAACATCTAGTTGATCGATTAGGTCTGCTTTATTTTCAACAGTTGTACTAGGAATAACTTCCCTAATAATATCAATTAACTGTCGATTAACATTTGTTAAAATAAATACAGCCTTTTTTAATTTTTCATTTTGATCCAACAAAAATTCTGTGGTTTTTCAATGTTCTATTTCTAAATCTGAATTGATTTCAATTGTTTTATTAATACTATAAATTGCATTATAAAGTTTTACAGTTTTATCATTATTAGGAATCAATATCTCTGTTAGATAAAAAATTTAAAATTATTTAAAAATATAGGGAACAAAATAGTCTCTTTGACACTTAGTTAGATGATATTTTAATTCCAATTCCTTAACTTCATGTGTGTTGTCTCTAGGACATAAAATTCTTTTTTCTGAAGCTGGGTGATTATTTTCACGACATTTATAAAGATGTCTTGTCATACGTTTTTTCAAAATTCTGTGTGAAGGGTCGTATGGACAAGCATCACAATCTTTTCTAACAGGAACGTAACTCATTTCAAAATAAAGAATTTCCAATTATTAAAAAAAAATTTATTAATAATAAAATTATTTCCCTAAGGCGAGAAGAAATAAAACGGAATTTTTTTTGGAAAATAGTAGAACAATGGAATTTAGATTGTCAATCGAGAGAAGGCAAAATCTATTTCGTCAATAATTCTTTTTTTCTCGGGGACAGTTGAGCAAGAAACTAAACGTCTTACAATTGTATTTAAATTTCTATTTTCCTCAGCAAGTGCTTTCATTTGTTTTCTTAAATACATTAATTCGCTGTTATTAGTTTTAACAAGACGGAATAATTCTTCTTTTAAAGCGTGGTTATCCATTTTTTTATTATAAAAATTATTTTTATGTTTCAATATTTATTAAAAAGGGTTAGAATATCTAAAAATGTTATTAAAATCCGCGAGGGACTTCGCGTTCGCGAGACAACACTTAAGCGCCGCGGATAATACACGGGGTCTACTAAAAGAGTGTGCTATGTCACGCAAGGGAGGGAGAACTACCATAGGAGTGAGGGAGAAAGAGTATATTGGAAGTTTTTTTAAATAAAATATTTCATATAAAATTTTCAAAATATAATTTTCTTAATTCTTAATATCCAGAAAAATCAAAAATCGTATTTAGAACCGCGAGGGACTTCGCGTTCGCGAGATAACGCTCGGGAGTCGCGGGTACTAGGCCGCGTGTACGCGGGTACTCTACCTTCTACGTCACACTCTATGCCCACTGTAAGTACGAGAGAGAAAGACATATTTTCCATTGGAGTAAGAGAGAAAGACTGAATTTTCTGTATTAACCAATTAAAAAAAATATTTAATATAAAATTTTGAAAATATAATTTTCTTAATTCAAGAGACTCAGAAAAATCAAAAATCGTATTTAGAACCGCGAGGGACTTTGCGTTCGCGAGATAACGCTCGGGAGTCGCGGGTACTAGGCAGCGTGTACGCGGGTACTCTACCTGCTACGTCGCTTGTGAGGCGGCGCGCTGGTAATGCAAGTGAGAGAGAAAGGATGTAGTCCCATTAGAGTAAGAGAGAAAACAGATGTTCCCATTGGTATGAGAGAGAGAAATTCAAAATTTTAATAAAAATCTTAAAAATGATCGTAGAACTTCCATTCAAATTTTAAAAATGATATTAAAGGGGGGTGTATCTATAGGGGGTGCCAAAATCGTTTAAGCTAGTCAGAATTCGCGAGGGACCAACGGTTCGCGAGATAACGCTCGAGATTCGCGGGTCATGCGCGGTACTGTTCAACGGGCCCAGCGTGTATTAGGGGAGATACAACCATAAGAGTGAGAGATAAAGACTATGCTTACTGCTTTGGGTGGCAGGCAGGCACGTCACACATTAAAATTCGAATTAAATTGTTTAAAATTTTAGTAATTGTTTAATTTAATTAATTTTTTTTATTTATTTATAAAATTTTTTTTATTTATAAAATAGACTCAAAATTTCTCAATAAAAAAAATTTTTAAGTAGCAAATAATCAAATAATTAAAATGGAATTTATCAAAAATTATAGAAAATAGTAAAGAATTAATTAAATCAATAAAGGAAGAAAATTTGAAAGCAATCCCCCCGGGGCCTCAAAAAATTATATATGTTACGTCTCAAAAATATAAAAAGTAACAATATATGTTTTATTTTAAATTAATTTTTAAGCCTAGACTTGCGTTCAATAGCTTGGGTATACTTTCGTTTTATTCTTCTTTATTTCGATTTAATTAGAAAAGAAGGATGATAAAATAAAAAGACGGAATGAGATCTTTCTTTAACAATTATCGAGTTTCATACTTGATCTCGGATTCAAAGGTTTAACAAATAAGGAATCACTGAAGGTTCTAATTGAATTTAAAATTGGTGGAATATTCGTATACAAATATTGAGTATACTCCTATTCTGGATATGGAATTAATGACAAGATTTTAGAAAGAAAATATACAGCAATTTTTAATCAATACTTACTTTTAATTAACAATTTAAAGATGTTGAAACTAGAATTGGCAGCAAAGATGATGTCGTTTGAATTTCTTTTTAATATAAACTTGGAACTTGAAATCGAATTAGAACTTGGAACTTGAAATAGAACTTGAACTTGAAATAGAACTTGAAATTGGAACTTGAAATAGAATTTTGAATTAATATTTGAACTTAAACTAGAACTTGAGGAGAACTCTAAGTTATAGTTGACAATTGTTCGAGAACTGACTTTTCCTTAAGGAACACGTATATTTATATAACTATTCCCACTTTCGATTTTCTTAAGGGCGGAAAATTTGGGAAGAAAATTTGTAGAAAGGGAAAAAAGGTTGGTTATTTTTGGATTGGTTTGAGAAAAGAAAATGGAGAGAAAATGTATTAAGAAAATATGCCTAATTGGTTAATTTTGGGTCCATCCCATTTTTAGGGGTTTAACGCGTGGGAGGATCTTTGAAAAAGGAGCTGTGTCTTGATCTTCCTCAACTTTATCTCCCCTTCCAACTCCAATTTCTAAAATTTACAAGAATATAGTTATTTTCTTAATTTGTACAATTTTTACTTATTTTATATAATAAAAGTTGAATATTTTGTATAAACATTATTTGAAATTGATAATTATTAATGTTAATAACAAAAAATAGGTAATTAAAGAATTTTACAATTAATTCGATGTAAATTACACTATTTAATAATTATTTAGTCAATTTGTTAATTAACAATATATTTTGAAGTTAATTGTTAATAAATTATTTAAAAGTTTATTATTGTTAATGTTAATAACCATAAATTTGGTATTTTTAATAATTAAACTTATAAATTGATAATTGTTGTTATATTTAAAAAATACTATAATAATTTTAATAAATTTGTTAATTAACTTATTGTTTAAATATTTATTCTGCAAAAATATTTAAAAATTATTATTACTAATATTATTACTAATAAAATTAATAGTTTTAATTAATTTGTAATTAGTTCAGTGAATATTCGGTTTATTAGTTTTATTATTCAATAGTTAGTTAATAATTATTTTAATTTGTTAATTAACAATTATTTAATTTTTAATTTATGAACAATTTGTTTAAAAAAAATTTGTTACTCTATTAATTAATAAAACCAATAGTTAAGCTATTGTTTAAATTTTACTAGTAAGGTATTAATTATTTATTGTTTAAATAATTATTGTTTATTAACAATTTATTTTTAATAATTGATTTTTATTATTTTATTTTTATAAGGAAATCTGGTTTTTAAAATATCAATTTTGGTTAATTATAGTAATATTTATTACTACAATTATTTATAACAACAATTTATTAAACAATCAATAATTATTAATATTAAATTTGAAATATTAAAATAAGATATTTAAAAATCATATTTCCGCAATTTTAATATTCCATGTATATCTATATATATACAGTACATCACTAGATGCTTACTTTCACTTTGCTGTAGGTATATATATATATATATATATATATATATGTTCATCAAAGGAAACTTATGGGGTCCAATTCACATATTCAATGGTAGATATCAGGTCTTCCTGAGACTTATCAGGTCGGACCTACTAAGTTCATAGATTGATGTATATATATATATATATATATATATATATATATATATATATATATATATATATATATATATAATAATTTCAGTTACCTATTAATTTTACAGTTATTCATATTATTAAATTAATTATTAATATTAATAAAATGTAATTAATTTTTCTTTTAGATACTTAAAAAGAATGTCTAATTATGACCGCACGAAAAAATATCGTTTTATGAAACGTATTTCTAGAAGTGATTATTACGAGAAAAATAAAGAATCTATCGTCAAGAAAAGAAAACGAACTGATAATGAGCTTAATAATGTTTTGCATTGTAGTGATATTAATTCATATGAAGAGAATCGTAGTGAAAATAATGTCGAGTCGGAGCATACTTTTACTAAAAGTTAAATTTCAAGAAGTTATAATGTTAATAATAAAAAACGACGCATAGAAGATACTAATGATGATTTTTGTCAAATTGAAAGTTCTGAAATTCCCCAAGGTTTTCAAGAAATAATTTTTAATGATAATAATAATAACAACAACGATAACAATGAAGATCGCATTGAAGATAATAATGATGATGATCTAATAAATGACTCTTTGAAATATCTTGAAGATTTTAACGATCAGTTTGACGATAATGATGGTGTACTGAATAATGCAAAAAATGACGATGTAGAGTGTTCTTCTGACATTTCGCAATCAATATGTGTAAGTCAAGACGTAAATTCATTGGAAAATTTAAGAACTAGATTGCATATTTGGGCCATAAAGTTCAGGAAAAATCTAACGCGAAATTGCATAGAGCATTTATTAATAGATTTAAAAGAATCTGGTCACGGCGAGTTACGTAAATCAGTAGCTACTCTTGTTCCATCAAATTCAAAGACAAATTTCGATATAAGTGTTATGAAAAGTGCGAGAGGAAAACTTAGATGCTTTGCATATTTTGGTATTGCTGACTCATTGCGTAAAATTATTAATCAATCAGTTTATATTGAAAGTAAAATTTACATAATTGTTAATGTAGACGGAATGGAGATTTTCAATAATTCTAAGGAACAGTTATGGCCTATATTAGGAATTGTCAACCATAAAGATTATAAATCATCACCCTTTATTGTAGCTTTGTTTGGAGGGAATTCAAAACCAGGTTCTGCAAAAAAAAATTTTTTCAGTTTGTAGAAGAAATGAATAGTCTGTTATCAAATGGTATAGAAATAGAATATGTGGTACAATTCCAAGGATTTGTTTGCGATACACCAGAAAGATCTTTTATTAAGGGCTGCAAAGGTCATACTGGATATTGTACATGTGAACGATGCGAAGTACATGGAATCACTGTAAATAATAGAAAAGTATTTACAGAAATCAAATCTAAATTACGAACAAACGATTCCTTCAGGAATAAAACTCAAGCTGATCATCACGTAAAGGATTGTTATTTACTGAAATTGACTGATTTTGACACTGTAAAACATGTGTTTTTAGATTCAATGCATTTGCTTTTTGAAGGAGTTATGAAATATATTATAGAGCAGTTAGAAAGTACGTCAAATCGAATTGCAAAAATAGATTCAAAAAATCAAAAGTTGCTTTCTTCTTTGCTTGATGGCGTTTCATCTGGAATAACATCTGAATTTCAAAGAAAAAATCTAAAACTTGAGGATCTGTTTAATTGGAAAGCCACACAATATCGCTTTTTTTATTATACGCTGGTGAAATTGTTTTTAAACATATTTTAACAAGAAATTCTTATAAACACTTCATGCTACTATTCCTAGCTTGTCGGATTTTATGTTCATCAGAACTGGCACTTAAATATGTAAATTATGCAATAATTCTTCTAACGCATTTTTTGTTTTGATGCCTACGTTCTACTGCAACCATTGTCAAACAATAAATCAACATAATTTAATTCATGTCGCTGATGATGTTGAATTTATGAAAGCGTCATTATCAGAATTTTCTGCTTTTCCATTTGAGAATTGTTTGGGATTATTGAAGTCTCTTATAAAAGGGCGAAGGGATATTGTTCCTCAACTTGTGAAAAGGATTGCAGAAATCGAAAATTGTCCAAAATCATCAAATAATTTGAAATTCGCAGTGAATAACCCAGTTGAGAGGAAAAAAACGATTTACATTGAACATTTTAATGAGGGAAACAGAGAAATTAAAAACGTGACTTTGAGAGACACAAAAATAACAAAATTTAAGCCTGACAATGTTATAATGTTAACTAATAAAAAAATTTTAAAGTGGAAAGAATTTTTGAAAGAGAAGATGCCATTTTAATTCAGGGATGCAGTATTAAAAATTTGGGAAACTCTTTTGATTATCCTTGTAATTTAATGGATGTAGGAATCTTTAAATTGGGACTGGAAAGCACTAAGAGAGAATTAATTTCCATTAAACAAGTACGGAATAAATGCGTTCTTCTGGAACTAAATGGAAAAAAGCAAGTTTTGAATTTTCTTCACCATGTAGAATAATATTTGTATTCCATTATGTAGATTAATAACAATAATTTTTATTTTGAAAACATAACTTTATTATACTTATAATTTGCTACATATAAACTCACATTCTCAAACAAAAATACAATTTTATTTGCTTAGTTTATTAATATTGTATTCATTTATATTTCAACCGAATGCTAGTTCACTTGATTTTTACAAAAGACAACGTCGGATGTTAAATACAAAATAAAATTATACTTTAAATAATTGTTATTTATTATTTACTAAATGCTATGTTCTTTTTTAAAAGTAAAATAAATTTCTATTTTAAAATACTATTACAATGTTTGTAAAACTTTAATTAAGTAAGATTCTTGAATTTATTTTAAATTATTGAGAAATTATTTTCAATATTTACTAAAGTATAATAATAAATATAATATAAATGCTAAAATTTGTCTACTGATAATAAATTAATAATTACTGCAAATGTTCAACTAATTTTTTAATTAGTTTGGTTAAGATTTAGTCGACAATAATGGGCCAATAATTACTGCTAATATTTAACTAATTGTTTAATTACTTAGGTTAAGATTTGGTCGACAATAATGGGCTAATAATCACTGCCAATATTAAACTAACTGTTTAATAATTTAGGTTAATGTCTGGTCGCCAGTAGTAGGCCAATAATTATTGCCACTATTTAACCAAGTGTTCGCGTTCTTATATTGAGATCTGGACGCCAGTAATGGTCCAATGATTGCTGCCAATATTTGACCATATATTCTTGTATCCTAGTTTGTCTCTTGGTTGACAATAATGGGTGAAAATTGGTCTTCTAGTATTGGCAATAGCGTGATCATCCCAAACGTCTCCCAATAGTTGTCCACTATTGGTTACCTTTATATGGTCAGTATTGGCACCTTTGGCTCCCAATGTTGGGCCATTAATGCGCCAATGGTATGTTTCCCATTGGGCTATTTAGGGGAGACCGGGGCTAAACCGGACAGATTTGGTCTTTGACCAGAAAACTCATACAAAAACATATTTTTTGCTAAAGAGTAATATACCGTTTTGAAGCTTGTACCTTCACCTACAAATCGCACTTGTTCGATTTTAAAAAACTACAGTAGCTTTGGAGATATATTGTTTTAAAGGTGACTACCTCGAAAACGAAAATACGAAAATTGGTGGGGCTAAACCGGACACTCCTTGGGGCTAAATCGGACACGGCTAATTAATTAAAGAATGAGACACAAATTTTCGTTTTTTTTGTAGAAAAGTGAAATCAATTCTTCTTTTATTTATTTGCAGATACTTTCATACAAAGAATATAATATAAACTGTAAAATCGGTAATTAATATAATATAAAATGAATTACAGTTTTCAGACTTGTCTGTTTGTAGCAACTCGCTTGCGAATTCGAGTATTAATATCAATTATTTATTTATTTATAAAATTAAAAGTATTCAAAGATTTGGTTGTTTTTTACCACGATGTCCGATTCAGCCCAACACCGTCATCTTGTAATGAACCTGCAATATATTTTTTCTTCTTAACGTTTTCCATTAAACTTTTTTTCTACTAAACTCAGTACACCTTGAGCTAAAAGAAAAATTTCAGTATGATATTTGCACTTTAACTTTAACTATAAAAACCCAAAAAAATGAAATTTTTTTTTACTTTTACTTCAAAAAATGACATTTTCATATATTAACGGCAACTATTAGTACAAGAAAAATGACACGTCTCTAAAACCTCATGCAGCATATGCATCACGGAATTGCGCGTTCATAGGTTATTTACATGATTTGAAATTCTTCACGGTTTCGGAAATATTTGACTTGTCCGGTTTAGCCCCGGTCTTGCCTACATTTTATATTATTTGAGACCTATAAAACTCAGAAAATTTTATTCGAGAAAAATTATAGCAACTCTGAAATTTTACGATAAACATTTCTTATTGACGTGAAACATTTATATCTTTACACAATTTTGACTAAACTTTGAAAAAAAGTTTTGAAGTTTTAAGGTTTAACCTTTTGTGACTGCTAATAAATGAAAACAACAAACTGTTGAAAAATAATTAAAATGTATGTTTAATCCTTCTACATTTTTTTTCATGTGACTAAAATAATTTGACAATTTCAGATTTTTTATTGTAATATGTAGGGAAATAGGTTCGGTTGTGAGCATAGTTTCGTTTTTGACTCATAATTTGTTGCCTTGTAGATATTAAGCAATCATATGTATATGTGTTTAAATCTAGGGACCATATGTAACTACTTGTGAAGAAAATAAATTGATTCCTTTGACTAGAAAAATTTTATTAAAACTTCAATAAATTGGTCATTTTTCTAACAAAAAAATTTCTGGTTCGGTTGTGGGGACTCTTAAAAAATCTATTAAAAATGCAAAAAAATTAATGAAGTAACCTTTAATTAACTACATAAGAATGATTTCTTCTAATTTTGACAATCCATGCTCCCCATGTAAAAGCATATAAGATTTCTCACACTGAACCTGAACTGCCCAATTACTACAATTACTATAACTGTGAACGGCGTACGGACATCAAAGTCTCGTTATATTAATTTCCGGGCTGGACCACGAAACTTTTAAAATTCATAAAACACTATTAAATGTTGTAAGGAATTACTTATGATTATATCGACAACGATATTTCACGATTTATCAAAAATAATTTATATATAGTAAAAAGCGGAGTTGTCTAATCATTTTTGTATTCGCATAGAAAACTACGTTAGGTCATAACATATACGTGATATATGCCAGATTAGACAAATCTCATTTTTATCAAAAGTTCTGCGTGGGTGTCCACAACCGAACCTCTTCCCCTATTATTATTTTTTAACGTATTTTAAAATTTTAAGTTTTATTAAGTAGTGCATAACCGACCCTTCAATATAAACAAAGAATAAAAGAAAACATGATTTTTTTTATTTAATATTTTTATGTTTACTTTTGTGATGTATTGTTGGGTGAGATGGTTATTAATTAATTTTATTTAAAAATGTTCATGTTAATGTTAGAAACATAAGAAATATTTTTAAATGAATTAAAAATGTCTGAGAATAAAGTAATAATGGATCTAATTGACATTAAAGATAGAGATCTATTTGTAGGTTGAGTCGAAAGTTACAATCAAACGACATTGATTGAAGATTGGATTCAGTGCAGTATTTGAAATTTTTGGCTACATGAAAACTGCACTAAATCCCATGATGAATGTTCAAAATATGACTAGAATAAGCGGAAAGTAATTTGAACCCTAGTTTGCTTTAGTCCAATACATTGGACTTATTTAAAGGGGGTGGATTCCACGTCAGTTCAACACACTAATTTTTATGACTTGTTGGGATTTGGCTGTACTTTTGTAAATTTATTAATTTTATAGTGATAAACAACTACACCAAATATTCTTTAAAAATTTTGAAAATTACCAAAAATATGTCATTTTCAAAATTTTGGTCTTTTTTTTTTAAAAGTTCTATAACTTCGGTTCTAAATAACCGATTTTGGATTTTAAAAAAAGGATTTCTTTGGTTTTAAGTATATTTTAAGATACAATTAAAATAAAAAAGAAAAATCCAAAAAAAAATTTTTTTTGAAATTTTAAAAAATTAAAAATCCGTTTTTGAAAAAACATCGTCATCGATTTTTTTCAAAATTTTACTAAATGTTTGGGCAAATGTGCTTTAAATGTCCAGTAAGTTTCATCTTGGGATCTCAAAGGGATTCGGAGTAAAAAAATGAAACGTTACCACAAGTTACGAACATATGGGGCATAATTCCTTAACTGCCCAGGTAAAAAAATGAATTTTTTCTAAACTTTGCTAAAATGTTACTATTATTAGTGGAAGTGTAAATATTAATTTTTTTTAATTTGATAAAATATTTTTTGAGTTATGGAGTTTCAAAATTTGAATTTTTTTGAAAATATCTTTTTTTTATTTAGTATATTGATAAGTAAAATTAATCAAATTGAAAGTATGAATAGTGATTTTTAAAGAGGTTTTCACGGGCTAGAAGCTGGTGACCTTTTTTCTATAGGCCATGTAAAAATCAGAGTGGGACCATGAGAATTTTTGAAGAAAATAATAATTTATCATTATTTTACATAGAAAATAATGATTTATAATTTATTTCTTCAAAAAGTTCCAGTGTCCCACTCTAATTTTTACATGGCTTATATGAAAAAAAGTAAGCTTTCGATTGGGATAGGTTACGAAAAAATAAAAAACACCGATTTTGAGATACAGTAGAACTTGGTTAATACAATTTTGTAGGACCCGTACTAAGAATGCGTCATATGCGGGAAAACGTATTAGGTGGGATATAAAATGTATAATGTTTAATTGCAGAGACTACCATAAACAAACGTCTTAAGCGGGAAATCGTATTAAACGGGATCGTTTTAACTGGGATCTACTATATATTGAAATTAAGAATTTGATCTTGAATTTCAAGGTAAAATTGACAGAAAACAACTTTTTTCATCACCAGCTTCTAACCCGTTAAAACCTCTTTAAAAATCACTATTCATACTTTCAATTTGATTAATTTTACTTATAAATATATTAAATCGAAAAAAGATATTTTCAAAAAAATCTAAATTTTGAAACTCCATAACTCAAAAAATATTTTATCAAATTAAAAAAAATTAATATTTACACTTCCACTAATAATAGTAACATTTTAGCAAAGTTTAGAGAAAATTCATTTTTTTACCTGGGCAGTTAAGGAATTTTGCCCCATGTGTTCGTAATTTGTAATTACGTTTTATTTTTTTACTCCGAATCCCTTTGAGATCCCAAGATGAAACTTACAGGACATTTAAAGCACATTTGCCATAACATTTAGTAAACTTTTGAAAAAAATCGAAGACGATGTTTTTTCAAAAACGGATTTTTAATTTTTTTAAATTTCAGAAAAAAATTTTTTTTAGATTTTTCTTTTTTATATTAATTGTATCTTAAAATATACTTAAAACAAAAGAAATCCTTTTTTTAAAATCCAAAATCAGTTAATTTGAACCGAAGTTATAGCACTTTTTTAAAAAAAGACCAAAATTTTGAAAATGACATATTTTTGGTAATTTTCAAAATTTTGAAAGAATATTTGGTGTAGTTCTTTATCACTATAAAAGTAATAAATTTACAAAAGTACAGCCAAATCCCAACAAGTCATGAAAATAAGTGTGCTGAACTGACCAGGAATCCACCACCACCCTAAAACCTCATGCAGCATATGCATCACGAAATTGCGCGTTCGTAGGTTATTTACATGATTTGAAATTCTTCACGGTTTCGGAAATATTTGACTTGTCCGGTTTAGCCCCGTGTTCGGTTTAGCCCCGGTCTCCCCTACATTTTGAATTTTACATATTAGGGGTAGTTATTTTAATTTAAAAAAACAAAAGGTGATAAAGCAATTTTGTTATTACTTTTGAGTTGTTAAAAGAGAAGTACTAAAATTTATTGTTCTGTTTAAAAAAAATGTGGTTTTTCATTTTTTTTTACTTTAAACTTTTATTTTGTAAATTTGAGGATAGGTTTAAAAAAAACAGAGGATAACGAAGCAATTTTGACATTGCTTTTGAGTTGTTGAAAGAGAAGTACAAAAATTTTTTGTTCTGCTTTGAAACACAATGTAGTTTTTCATTTTTTTTACTTTAAACTTTTATTTTGTAAATTTAAGGGTAGCTATTGCAATAAAAAAACAGAGGGCGGTGGAGTAAATTTTGAAATTGCTTTTAAGTTATTGAAAGAGAAGTACATAAATTTATTGTTCTATTTTAAAAAACAAAGTTGTTTTTCATTTTTTTTTACTTCAAACTTTTAGTTTGTAAATTATTGTTTAGTTGCTGTGTTAACTTTAAAAAATTTTGCAAACGGTCCGGTTTGCCTCACTGTTACGACCCAAGCTAAGGTTAGGTTAGTTTACTAAATTTTTAGTAAAATTGGAGATAAGTTGCTAATTTGTTTAATTGGTAAGACCTGACATTTATTTTTAAGTGTGGATTTGTTTGACTTTAAAGAATCTACGGGTTTCCGTTAAATAAATTATATGCTTATTACTTTTTATGCAATTTTTTATTATTAACAATTATTTTAAACAATGATAGTTACTTACAATTTTTAAAGTGGCTATGGATGTTACAATGACGATGCGACAACCAATTTTGCTTTGTTGCGTTACAGGTTACAAGATATTATGAGATTTTCAGTTCGTTTCTTTTGACACTTTAGAGCACAAAAGAACAACTATTTTGAACAATTATTTAACGACTCTAAGTGTTCTTTCACACACTGTACCTTGATACAAAAGAAAACTTGTTTTTTTAGTGTTCTGAAAGAACTTGCACTAATTTTATAAAAATTAGAAAGAGAATATTAAATAGAATGT
This sequence comes from Leptopilina drosophilae, assembly GCA_032873175.1. Taxonomy (NCBI): domain Eukaryota; kingdom Metazoa; phylum Arthropoda; class Insecta; order Hymenoptera; family Figitidae; genus Leptopilina; species Leptopilina drosophilae. Next base: position 27,154,967 of record CM065480.1, read on the forward strand.
TATACGACGAAAGTATTAATTCAAATTGTTGAACCCTAGTGCAAATTATTCCTTACAAGAAAACAAGTCTTCTTAGGTTTTATCACTGATTTTAACAATGCAATTAAACAGTCGAAGGGCCGACTCACGACACTATTCGGGCAGAAACTCACCGGACTATTTGACGACTGTTAACAATTAGAACAGGGTTTATATAGTGAAAATTGCTTACTTGTTTGGGGATGAGACATGCAAAAGTCACGTACTCTAGTCTATTGCTAGAAAACAAGCATTCTAGCGGGTCTTAGAAATGTCATGTTCTGTATCGTTTTTTGTTAATTTTGCAATTATGGATACAGTTTTTCATGAATTTTGCTGATTTGTTATAGACAAGAAATATGACACTCGTTTTTATAATTAGTCATAGTTTTCTATAATTTGTCTAGTTGATTTTCGCATTCCAAACGATTTCTAAAAATCATGTAGGGGAGGGTAGGCTACATTGAACCGGGTATTTTCTAAAGTCCAAGAACTAATTAAATTTTACAAATTTTGATCAGGTTTTTGTATCAACATTAAGCTGAAGTACTCCTTTAGTTAATATACACGTTACAAACACAAATTATTATGATTAAATAATTAAATTTAATTTTTTTCTAACAAGTTACACTTTTCTTATTTTGAAGAATCTGTGTCTACATTGAACCACCTTTAATAAAACACTACAATTTACTTCAAAAATAATATTTCCACTTACACATTGTAAAAAATATTATTTTTCACTCAAAAAAATAGAAAATTGTTGTTAAAGAGTTATTATTTGTTAATATAGGAGATTAATATATTTTGATGACAGGTTAGGTAGGTAAAGTGACAGTTTGAGTTTATCTCGTTCACAATTGTGATGAAAGCATGTCTTCTAGTATTTTTCTTACTAATTAGTAGAGCAGACAACTTTACCGCTCTTAAAATTGAAAATTCTCCGCTTTTTCGGGTGGTTCAATGATGCCGCACTCACTGCATTCACATGACATTCACAACAAAAATTGTTTATAATAAATTTATGTAAGGCTTAAAATTCTTTATCACATCGGAATATTGAAGTTGACACCCTAAGCGACATAAATCACAAGTTTACTAATTTTTAAAACTTCCTATTTGAATAAAAAAAATTCATTATATTTCCACAAAATTTTTTGTTTTGTACGTGAAAAACAGTTTTTTCGTTTTTCTTTGTAAATAATAAATCTACGTGCTCGAAATTTTTGGACGTAGTCGCTTTCGGTAATACTAATTTATATATTAAATAAGAAAAAATTCCACTCAGTCATTTCTTAGAAAATTAAAGTGGTTCACTGTTGACGCTGGTTCAATGTAGCCTACTCTCCCCTATTCCATATCATTTTTCGTTAAAAAAATTTAATTTTCCATTAAAAACAATATTTGAATCTCGAGTCTAGTGTTTGAGTTCAGAACCTTCGTGTAGTCATATCACTTGTCGCGACTTATGATAAGCGAGCGACAGCAGATCAATTACCATGGGTGTAGATAATTAACTAACCGTCACCTACTTATCACATATAGTTCTAAATCACGGTCGATTCTTAATTCAATCACCTTAACTGGTAACTCATTTACGCACAGCTTATCACTTTACCATACATGCCTTCGTTTGCGTATTATATATCTATATATAGTAATATATATAGATATACAGTTACACTCATACTTATTAATTTTAGACACTATTTATTATAATTTATAACAAATGAAATGAATGTAATTATATATAATTGAATTGAATTTTATTGAATTTTGAATAATTTTTGAAAAATTTCAAGAAAGTTATATCTAGGGATGTAACAGTCCTCCCTCCTTAGATTATTCATCGTCCCGATGAATTTTGAATTTCTAAGAGTTTTAAAAAGCATTCAATTTTTATAATGAAATTTTTAATTTGTTTAACGGATGACATAAAAAGTGTTTGGTGTAATGTGATATGTTAATGTTTTTGAAATAATTAAATGTGCTTGAGAAGTGTTTAGTCCGGAACGTGATGTGTAACTTTTATCCGTTTTTCTGAGGTAAGTAGTTTTGATCCTTTCTGAACTTTGTTCTTTTCTCCTTCCATTGACACTAGATTTGTCTAAGATCATCAAATTTTGATTGCATGTTGTCATCATTTTGTTGCACGTAATTTCGGTTGTTGTCTTGATTCTGAAGTGTGTTGATCGTCAATTTTACTAATTTCTTTCTTTAACATGGAAGAAGAATATCCTTCATCAGATTCTAATATTCTGTATGAAAATCATAACGAGAGTGAAAATTCGGGAGTTATAAAAGAAGATCGTGAAACTCCTGGTAAGTATTGTTGATCTGTTTTATTAAAATTCAATAAAACCTCCTTTTTGATGGAAAGTGAAGTTTTGAATGTTTATCCAAATTACACGGAATAACGGTTATGGTGTATTCCAAGTTATTAAGGGATAATATTTTAATTTTTGCACAAAGAATTCCTGTATCTCGAAGTGCATTAATAATTATTTTTGTTTTAACAATTATTATTTTTCAGACGTTACTAGTTTTCCGCAAGGCCTTGACCTTGAGGGCTTATTAAATAACATCATGATTATGGCGATTTCATTGATCCATGGACTACTATTGAGGAGACATGTTCATAATAAGGCGATGGAAGAAAGTCGCCAAAAAGGAAAAAGAGGCCGCCCCAGGAAGAGTGCGTTTTTCATTTCTGCTCCAGACATGAGAAGTATCAGACAGGACCAATTGACGCGATTGAATGACAGCAACATTCGGGACGCTGAGAAAATAAGGGATTTATTGACAGCGATTTTTAACTTGCCTCAGTTAAATGATGTATCTTCTACTACCATAGTCTCGGATTTCCAACGGTTTGTTTTCTTTCTCTCTTTTTTTGTATTGTATTTAGATACTTTTGCTGTTTATTTATGTTTGGTTTCTCTTTATAGGGCTGGGACTTCGCGTTATTATATATAAATTTTTTTTGTCTTTTTTTTATTGCACCAATTATAACTTTCATTTTGGTATTTATTTAGAATTTTATAAGTGTTGTAGACATTTGTATATGTTTGGAAATTTGTTTCCTTTTCATAATTTTAATGATTACTGAATTTATAAATCTTTTGGTTTTATTGGAATAATTTATTTCTCTTACTTCTTTAACTAATAATTAATTAATTAGGTTTACTTAATAAGTTCAATCTTAATTTTAATGTTTAGGTGTAGAGTACTATTAATATAGTGATTATGATAAACAGTTTTTGTTAATTATGTGTTTAATTCATGATATGTGGTTCTAAAATCGCATCAGGCTGCATTCATGAGTCGATAGCGTGGCTATGTGAGCGTGTCGTTATATACAAGACAGAAAGAGAGACGAAGTATGCACGTCGCATCGTGTCTCGCGCTACAGAATCGATGCAGCGGTCGATACACGGGCGACGTCATAGACAGACGCGTACATAGTAGAGCGAGTCGTTTCTACACAAGGCGGAGAGAGAACAGAGTATATACGTCGCATCGTGTCTCGCGCTACAGAATCGATGCAGCGGTCGATGTACGCATGACGTCACAGACGGCGCGTACACAGTAGAGCGAGTCGTTACTATGCAGACAGGGAGTGAGACAGAGTATATGCGTCGCGTCGTGTCTTGCGCTGTGCATAGAATCGATGCAGCGGTCGATGCACGTGTGACGCCAAAGCGGTGTGTAACATTAAGCTCTGTGCATGGTTGCATGTATAATTTCGTATTTTTTTGGAAATTTTTGTTGCTAGTCCTCTTTCCTTAGTCCTTCCATTGTCCCCAATGGTTAATTAGAGACTTGTTAATTGGTTTGATCGTCGTCTTCTTGAGGAAATAACTTTATAACATACGTATAGGTTTTTAATTACTATTATTGTTAATAATAGTAACAGTAGTTTGAAGGCAACAGAAGCATAGTCGAGTGCTTCGGAAATCGGGTAATTATTTAGAATCACGGCTTTTGCGAATTTTAGAGATAAATGATTAATTCTTTTTGGAAAGGCATTCATTCAGCTAGAAAATGAAAAATTAGGTGGGAAAAGATGAAAAAGTTAATTATGGAACGCCAGGGATGGGAAACAAATTAAAAATTTTCGTTAACAGGCGATTTTTAAGATACACATTTTATGTTACATGCAATTGTTTCATAAATTGAGTATTTATCGAGAAAAACACAAAAACGGAAAATAACCATAGAAACGTTTTAATGCAGAAGGGAGTCAAATTAACCTTCTAGATGGTACTAGAAGCTATCCAACTTAGACCAGACCCCCCTCCAACGTTAAAAAAAGGAGTTTTGAAGGTGCATACACATCACTTAAAGACGGGCGAAGGCCGCTGCACCTGTTTCCTTCAACATTTTAATGCAGAAAGGGAGTCAAATTAACTTTCTAGATGGTACTAGAAGCTATCCAACTTAGACCAGACCCCCCTCCAATGTTTAAAAAAGGCGTTTTGAAGGTGCATCCACAACACATCCCACTAAGGCGGGCGAAGCCCGCCGCACCTACTTCCCTTTCACATTTTAATGCATAAGGGAGTAAAATTAACTTTCTAGTTTGTATTACAAGATGTCTAACATAGTCCAGACCCCTGTCCAATGGATTTGACTCCCTTTCTGCATTAAAACGTTGAAGGAAATCAGGTGCGGCGGGCTTCGCCAGCCTTAGAGAGATGTGTTGTGGATGCACCTTCAAAACGCCTTTTTTAAACGTTGGAGGGGGGTCTGGTCTAAGTTGGATAGCTTCTAGTACCATCTAGAAAGTTAATTTGACTCTCTTTCTGCATTAAAATGTTAAAGGAAACAAGTGCGGCGGGCTTCGCCCGCCTTTGAGTGATGTGTTGTGGATCCACCTTCAAAACGCCTTTTCTAAACGTTGGAGGGGGGTCTGGTCTAAGTTGGATAGCTTTTAGTACCATCTAGAAGGTTAATTTGACTCCCTTCTGCATTAAAACGTTTCTGTAACAAGATCTACAACTTTTATGTAAAACATTTTTCGAAATATTTAATATTTACCGAGTTATCGCCTGAAATCGAAAATTTTTAATTTGTTTCCCATCCCTGGCGTTCCATAATGAACTTTTTCATCCCCCCCAACCTAATTTTTTTATTTTCTAGCTGAATGTAAGCCTTTCCAAAAAGAATTAATCATTTATCTCTAAAATTCGCAAAAGCCGTGATTCTAAATAATTACCGGAAATCGTTCCCAAGATTGGAATGTTCATCTGTGGAGTGAATTTATTATTAATATTTTGTATTTTTGAATTTTATTATATATAGGGACCTTTAAATTTGATAATCTAGGGTTTTTTGAAAATTTTTTTGTTTATTTTATGAGTTTTTGTGTTTGTTAGATACTTTTTCTCATTTATTTAATTATTTTGATTAATTATAGTCATCTAGTTATTTAGTTAATGTCAAAATGTAAGAAATTTTGTCATTTTTATGTACTTTCGATCAATATTCTCGAACGATATATTGAACGATATATTGTATTGTTGAAAGTAAAATTTTTATATTTTGCTTTATTAATTATGATATTTGTTGATTTCTTTAGTCTTAACATAACATTTCAATTATTCTTTTCCATAACATTTTGTATTAGTTGATGTTTTTGTTAATTTTTATAATGAGTATATCAAAGTATATATCGATCGATATATCGTTGTTCGATAGTGTATAAAGTAGTTATTTAGTTGGATTATTTTATCATTTAAATTAATTTTAACATTATAATAATTAATTGTTAACTTGTTATTATTTTAATTGTTTAAAAATTTTAATTTTACTATTTTATATTATGTGCATATATGATATTGGTCCAGAATATCGTACGTTGTATCGATCAATATTCTTCTAGTGTTAATAATAATTTTTATTAAATTAACTTATTATTTTCTAAAATTTTATAATAAAGTTGAACAATAGCGTTAATATGTAATAATATATGTATGTTGATCGATATTCTCGAATGATATATCGATCGATATGTCATTTGATAACGGAATTCTTCACTTTAATTACGTTTTGTTGTTGATTTTTAGATTATAATTTATTTACTATGGTAGTTTTATAGTGAGAATTTTAAAATGGAGAGGAAAGGAGAAGGCCACCTCCAATTTCTCTTCCTTCATTTTCTTTCGTCTTTCTTTTAGTGAATTTTATTTATTTCTATACATTTGATCCAATAGTGGATCAAAGTGATTATGCTTTAGTATTAAAGTATAGATTTTATATTGTTCTCGAGGGATAATTAGTATTTGTCCTTTTTGAGGATTTTTTAATTTTATTTCTTGAGGATCAATTGCTCCAATGTCAATGAGTAATCTTCCAGTGGGGGTTACAAATTCACAATCTGCGGATAGGAAATAAGCGTAGTTGTTTCGATAGTAAGTTATGTTTTCCCTACAACTGTTTATATTTTTTGTTAAGAAATCTTTTACATCGTTTTTTAAATTTTGAATTTCTGATGGAATACTAGCAATAGATGTTTCTAATTTTGGCCTGACCATTTGGTTTTTTAGTGATTCGTTAGGTGATGATTGATTTTCTCTATCTTCTTCTTCGGATTCAGAAGTTTCTTCTCTTATTACAGGATGTTTATAAGGTGTTGATATTGCAAGAGGTTGATTAAAGCTTAAAGGTGTTAATGACTTTCTTGTTTGGTCTGCAAAAGTTACATTCTTTCCTTTATATAATTCTTCTGTCGTTTGCTTCTTTTTACTTACGTTATCGCTTTCTATGATTTGAATTATGTCAGTTAATTCTTGTAACTCCTTGTGAGTACCTTTTAGAATTTCGTTTAGCTTTTCTTCAAAATCCGTATGGCTCCCAGGTATATATTCGTTTGCGGGTTTGTAGATTTCAGAATCGTCATCTCCAACCGATGCATTAAGCAAATCTCTTGCTGGTAATTCTTCTTCTGTTAACCAGTCTTCGTGTTGAGCCATTGATTCATCAAATTCGGCAATTGATTTTTCTAATTCCTTTGCTATTTCTTTTCTAGTTTTTGGAACATCTTGGTCTTCTTCAGATGAACTATCTTCGCTTCCACTTATTGGTGGGCTTACTATTTTTACTACTTCTCTACTTTCTGTAATTGGTTTGGCGATACTCTCATACGGTTCAAAAGGTATAATGGGGGGTGCACATTTTGGAGCATATGGATCGTACAGAGGAGTAGGTATAAACTAACTCTAAACTAGGTAGAACGCTAGTGCTTTTCTTACGTATAGGTGGTTTCTCACTTTCATCTGAGTCGGAGCTTGAAGATATATCTTTGGTAATTTTGGTTTTTGTGGGTCGTGGTTGGTTTTTATTTTTCTGAGAGACGCGTTGTCCAATTGAGCTAGTTTCTAATAATTTCGTATTTGTATTAGATTTCTTTGTAGGTTTTATGATGCCTTTAATTTTTGTTGGCTGTTTAAGAATTCCTCGTTTTTGAGTTGACGTGCTAGCAATTCCTGAACTTGTGAATGGAGCTGTAGGTTTAGGATTTTTAGATTGTCTGGTCTGTACAAGAATTCTTGCTTGTTTCTTCATATTCGGTTCTTCCATTACTGTTTCTATGGGATTTCTTGATAATGCATCCGCATTATGATTTAGTTTTCCTGGTTTGTACTTAAACTCGTATTCGTAATCTCTTAGTTTTAATCTCCAACGAACTAATCTTTGTCCGGGGTCCTTAATTGAGTCAATCTATTTTAGTGGTTCGTGGTCGCTAACTAATGTAAACTTTTTACCGTAAATATATGGTCTAAAATGGTTAACCGCGTAAAGAACAACTAGACATTCTTTTTCAGTCGTAGAGTAATTTTGTTCAGGTACATTTAATACTCTTGATAAGTATGCTATAGGTAGGTCTATTCCATCCTTGTCTTGACTGAGAACGGCACCTATTGCAAAATCTGATGCATCTGTTGTTATTGTGAACATTTTAGAATAATCTGGATATTGTAATATAGGGCTATTGCATAACATCGATCGAAGTTCCTTAAAACTTTTATCTTCTTCTGGTCCCCATTCGAATTTGACATTCTTTTTTAAAAAGTTTGAAAGTGGTTTTGCTTTTGCGGAGAAGTCTTTTATGAATCTTCGATAATAACCTGCAAGGCCTAGAAATTGTTTTACATTTCTAGGTGTTTTTGGTGTTGGAAATTGCTCTACTGCTTCTATCTTTTTAGGATTGGGTTTAACTCCATCGCCACTAATTATGTGTCCTAAATATTCTACTTCTTTGCACAGGAATTCGCATTTTTCAGGTTGCAATGTTAAAGTAGCGCCATTTAATCTTTGCAATATTCGTTTAATTTTGTGCCATGTTCTTCTAAGGTCTCAGCGTAAATCACTATGTCATCTAGGTAAACAAATAGTTCTACACCTTGCAATCCGAGTAGAACTTGGTCCATTAATCTTTGAAATGTTGCTGGTGAATTTTTTAATCCCATCGGCATTCGTACGTATTCGTAATGTCCATGTACTGTTGAAAATGCTGTTTTCTGTCTGTCTTCCGGATCTAGTTCTATTTGATGAAATCCACTTGCTAAATCAAAAACTGAAAAATACTGTGCTTGTCCCAGGGAATCAATTACGCTAGTAATATGAGGCAGTGTGTTTATTTTCATTTAAAATTAGGCTGGAGAAACGTGGAGTCAGAATAATTACACAATTTGTTTAACAGGTTTAGTTAAATTGTTTATTAATAGAAAACCATTATTAACGGGTTTAAATGGAAGGCTGAGATTACAAATTATAGTGTGATAAAACGTGCCCAAATAAATAAATAAAACATTTAGAATTCAAATTCGTACAGAATACAATGTGATTCTGCTTTCCTCGAATATAGGTATTCAACCACTGACTGTTTTCGGTTGACGCTCGAACATGTAATTGAAATTAGATAACACACACACATATCAATCTTACAATCACACGACATTCTCTACAGTCAAATGCCTATATTATAAAATACGTTTCCCTTCACTCTCTCAACATACCGCCCGTCTCGCGACCCTGCACGAAAGACAAAATTAAATAATAAAGTTAGTGATCTTCAGCCGCCCGTCATGACAAATTAGTTTAACGTTACTATTATCAAGTACAACCAGTATATTGACTGAAAAAACATTTATTAAATAAATTCTTATGAATTAAAATCACAATTTTTGTCATTTGAATTAACAGGTAAAAGACACAATTTTGAAATAGGACGATCAAATTCCGAATTTGCAGTTCGAACTCTAACAGCAAAGTGTCAAACTCCTCATAAGTAAATTTTAGTAATCCCACTATACGTTTCAAATGGTGTTTCACACTCTTCACCCCCGCCTCCCACAATCCACCGAAATGCGGAGCATTAGGGGGCATGAAATGCCAATTGATTTGTTCGGTTGAAAAATAATTCTTTAATTCAATGTCTGAATGCAAAGCATTTATGACCTTTCTCAACTCATTACGAGCGCCCACGAAATTCGTCCCATTATCACTATACAAATGAGCCGGAGTACCCCTGCGACTTACAAAGCGAGAAAAGGCAGCCAAGAACGTTGAAATTTTATAGTCAGTGACTAATTCAAGGTGAATCGAACGTGTACTACAACAAACAAAAAGAGCAATGTAGGTTTTTTGACTTTTAATTCCCCTACCTGAATTAAGACGGACATCGAATGGACCCGCATAATCCATACCGGTATGAGTAAAGGGTCTAGAAGGGGTGACTCTAAAGTCAGGTAAACTACCCATTAGTTGTTGCGGAATCTCAGCCTTCTCTCTGACGCACTGAATACATTTTCTGATAAGTCCCTTCATTAACGACCTCGCTCCAGGTATCCAAAAATTTTGTCTTAAAATGTGTAAGGATAATTGTAAACCTCCATGTAATGTTCGCAAATGCGCATGATAAGCTATAACTTCACTTATATGATGACGAGGTAATATAATTGGGTGTTTCTCATCAAAACTTATGGGGGCATTATGCAAACGTCCTCTTAAACGAAGAACTCCATGAGAATCTAGAAAGGGGTTTAATTTTTTAAGATTCGACTTGACTGATACTGAATGATCCCCATTTTGTAAGCTTGTTATTTCATCAGAAAAGTACTCCTGTTGAAGCTTTTAAATCCACATTAATCTTGCTTGGAAGATTTCCTGAGAAGCAAGATTTCTTTCGGTGGCTGTCAATTCAACAGTAGAGCACTTATTGACTCTTTGACGCAAAACAGCAATGAAACGTCTACAATATGCAGTAACTCTCAATAGTCTAGGCCAAGAAGAAATGCGATCAGCTAATTCCAATTCAGGATTAACATTAGACACGTGACCAACAACCTGACGCAACTCTAAATTTACATCAGTAGGAACCACAGCAATAGAATCAGGCCACGAGGCAGAATTTTTACTTAGCCAGGATGGGCCCCGCCACCACAGAGAAAAACTTAACAGTTCCGATGTAGACAGCCCTCTACTTGCACAGTCAGCTGGATTTTCAGCTGTAGGGATATGACGCCACCTTGCAGTGGGAACTAACTCGTGCACCTGTGCTACTCGATTGGCTACAAAGGTACGCCAAGTAGCAGGGTGCTTGTTCAACCAAGCCAATACCACAGTAGAGTCCGTATGACAATATAAATTACAATGTTCATAATTCAAAACAGAGACTACGTAACTCATAGTTTTCGCTAACAGAACCACTGCACACAATTCCAATCTTGGAATACTAACCAAGGTTAAGGGAGCCACCTTTGACTTTGCCATAATCAGAGTGATTTTTACATTATTATACTCGTCAATAATGCGAATATATACATTGGCCGCATAAGTTTTGGAGCAGGTATCCGCAAAACCACAGCGGATCGTCCCATCCAAGCTTAAGCAGCCACAATTCCTGAATTATTAATTTTGCGACAATAGTTACTGGGGTTAAGCAACCAAAAGGATCATAAAGCTTCGAGATAACAGATAATACCTTTCGTTTTGTTGGGGAAGGAATATCCTCATTAAATACTTTAAACTGAAAGTTATCAAATTTTGGATCCCAAAAAAGTCCAAGTACTTTCAATTTAACATCCTTATCCATTGTAATTTGAACGGCACGTTCATATTCTCCTTCTGGACAGTCCCTTAATAAATCTTCAGAATTTGAAACCCACTTGCGCAAATGAAAACCTCCACACTTCATCAATTCTGTAACCTGTTTTTGAGTTTCTTTAGCTTCAATCAATTCATCAGATCCGAATAAAACATCATCAACATAGGCATTCCTTTCTAAAATCGATTTAGCCAACGGAAATCTATCACCATCATCAATAACTAATTGTTTTATAACGCGACTTGCAAGAAATGGTGCACATGCAGTGCCGTAGGTAACCGTTATCAACTGAAATTCTTCCAACTTTCCATCCTCAGAATACCAAAGAATTCTTTAATAATTAACATCTCTAGATTCTACCAAAATTTGACGAAACATCTTTTCTGCATCGGCAAGATAAACAAAACGAAATTCTCTCCATCGCATTAAAATTGAAATTAAATCATTCAAAATATTAACCCTTATCAAAAAATGGAAATTCAACGAGGTACCATTAGAAGTTAAGCTAGAAGCATTAAAAACCACTCTTAATCTTGTAGTTAAACTACTCTCTCTTATAATTGGGTGATGAGGTAAATATACCACTTGAAAAACCCTTTCACATTCTTCTTCAGAGAGTCGTCTCATATGGCCTAAATTTTCATATTCATTCAAGTCCGTGTACTGTTTCTTTAATTCCGGTTTATTGGATAAACGTTGCCATACCTTATTAAGAATGACTTTCGCTCTATTATAGGAATCACCGATTTTTAAGGGAGGATCAGTTTTAAAAGGCAAACGAACAACATATCGACCTGACGGTAACCGAGTATGAGTTTTCACAAAATAATCCTCACAGCGAATTTCCTTTTCAGTTAAGGAAGAATGAGAAGGTACCTCTTCTAGTTGAAAAACGATACAAGTCATCTTGCAGAACCTGAGTAGTAGTATTATGATTCTTAGTCTGAGTGTTAGTATTGGATTGACCGAAAACAGGCCCCGAAAGAATCCACCCAAAAACTGAGGATTGAGCAGTTAATGATCCCATTATTGAATCCAAGCGTTACTCGTTGCTTCTCCTCCTTCCGCTGTCAACTAATCAATCCCTTCCTTTGGTAATCTCCACAGCCAGGCGGGAAATACACCGGCATAGCGGGAACGTGCCACTAGATTTGGCGGTAAAATTCATCCTTGGAGGGGAAATGATAGCGTCCATAAATGTTTCAGCCTCTCAATTTATTAGTACACTTAATTTTTAATAATAAATTAGGTGAATTTTAAACTTAAATTGAAAGACTTAAATTGAATCATTTTAAAGTTTCAAAATTTTGACACAGCATAGTTTTACCATTCTCATTCATCACCTTGTTAAACAATTATTAAACAACTATTATTGTTTTTTTAAATTATTCACTAAATTTAGTTGATATTGATTATTATTCACTCCATATCCGGCTCGAAGGACCATGTTTATTTTCATTTAAAATTAGGCTGGAGAAACGTGGAGTCAGAATAATTACACAATTTGTTTAACAGGTTTAGTTAAATTGTTTATTAATAGAAAACTATTATTAACGGGTTTAAATGGAAGGCTGAGATTACAAATTATAGTGTGATAAAACGTGCCCAAATAAATAAATAAATAAAACATTTAGAATTCAAATTCGTACAGAATACAATGTGATTCTGCTTTCCTCGAATATAGGTATTCAACCACTGACTGTTTTCGGTTGACGCTCGAACATATAATTGAAATTAGATAACACACACACATATCAATCTTACAATCACACGACATTCTCTACAGTCAGATGCCTATATTATAAAATACGTTTCCCTTCACTCTCTCAACACAGTGGGTAAAAGTCACCTACTGTTTTGTCATTAAGGGCTCTAAAATCTATAACTATTCTCCATTTTTTTTTCCCGTAGCATCAATTTTCCTGGGTATGACAAGTAAGGGTGAATTGTAAGGTGAAGCAGAAGGTTTTATTGCTCCTTCTGAATTCATTCGATCGATGACCTTGTCTATTTCTTCTTTTTGGGCAGGAGAGAATCTATAGGGTCTGGTATGAATTGGAATTTCGTCTATAGTTATAATTTTGTGTTGTACCTTATTGGTTGGTTTTAAAGGTTCTCCTGTTAAGTGAAAACTTTCAGGAAACTCTCTTACTATATCTTTGACATGTTCTTGTTCTTCCTCGTTTAAGTGATCTAATCTTAGATTGTCAATAATAGCTGAAATGCGATCTATTGGTTCTTCATATTCTTCATCTGAGGAGACCTCATCTATTTCCTCGCCTGGTAATGGATAATATTCGAAAGGTATGAGTTCTTAGGGCGGAACATCTATTTTCACGTCTTCTGTTGTGGTATTTATCGCAAAAATGTGGCACAGTCCTTCGTTGTTGCTTACTATACCTTCTCCTATTATTAATCCTTCTTCTGTTTTAATCAGTGGTAAATAACCTTCTTTTACTTCACTATTTGATACTTCGATTGGTATCACCTGTCTACCTCTGTCTTTAATTGTTAATCCTCATCTTTTATTTTCTTTGTTTTACACTAAATTTTCCCTAAATTTAATTGATTCTATATCCTAAAAGAATATGGAGCTTACTGGATTTGTATGTGTTACAATGCTATTATGCCAAAATGAAATTTCGGCTTTTTCTTGTCTAAGATATTCTCGACCTAATATTCCATCAGAATGTAAAGGAAAATCAGAAGAAACCACTTGAAATTTTATGGTTTTTTATTTACATTAATCTCTACTGTTCCTAGTGTAGGTATTTTTATAGGGGCGATTCCTTTAAGTTGTATAGCTTCGTTTATGGTTACGTTTAATTCGGGTTGTAAGACGTCTAGTTTTATTAAATTTACGTCAGCTCCAGTATCTACTAGTAATGATGCCTTCGATTTTAAGAAATCTGGGGACTTTCGGATTATTACTGGGGATTCATTGCTGTGTTGAGCTTGCAGGATTGTTCTTGTGTTTGTAGTATCCTCACAGTTGCTTGACGCTCTTGCTTTTCCTGACTCGTCGTCGCGTCTGCCCGTCGAGCTGGATAGGAGTTTAAATGTTTCTCGTTAATTGGAGCTGGAGATTGAGCACGTGGGGGCGTCTTAGATCCTCCATATGAATTATTATGTCTGTCCATTCGATGTGGTTGTGGATAAAACGGGTAAGGATGATAGGGCATGAAAGGTGGTTGATTAAATTAATTAGGATAATAGGGGTAAGGTGAATAAAATCCAGCAACTGATTGTTGCGGTTGAGGTAAAATGGGTTGCTTTAAGATTCCTATGGGAGTAGGAGAGTGAGAACGCGGTATGTTCGACTCGGCCTCAGGATTAAAGCGTACACGAGGGATCGGATTCCTATTTCTAGCCTCAAAATTAGAATTATAAGTCTTATTTTCGCTCGACTGCTGATATCTCGATACATGATAAGTATAATTATTTTTCTCTGCTTGATGTTGGTGTCTTATTTCAAATTGTAGTACAGCTTCTACAGCATCTTTCATGTTTCTTATATTGCGTGCTTCTATTAAACTTGCAATAGAATCGGGTAGGCCGTTAATGAATGCTTCTAAGGCGCAATCGTTTAAGGGTTCTAGCATGTTTTTCATTTTGTCTACGCCATATGAGTTTACGAGGGCAGAAGTAGCTCCGGCTACCAAAAGAGTTAATCTATCATAAAATTTGCTTATAATTTCACCTCGGGTCATACGAATCATGGATATCTCATAAAGATACCATACCTAAGACTTTTTCGGAGCATATCTTTGTTTTAAATGTTGAATTAGATCGTCAAGAGTGTCAAAGAGTTTACCATATGTGCTGTCGCGTGCGACACCTTTTAATTTGGATAAAACAAGTTTAATATATTGTCTTTCACAATTATTGTGAATAGAAGATTCCCCTTTAGTTATATCTTCAATAAATTCTCTTAAAGGCATGTTTTTACCATCATATAAAGGAATATGCATAGATCCTTGTTGAAGTGCAAAACATTCCGCTATGGTAGTAATCATGGGGTCATTATTGGTAGATTCGTTATCGTCAGTCATTTTGCTGATTTGATTGCCTATTTTCATATGAATTTAACTAATTTATTATCTAAATTTCGTTAACCTATTAACGCCCAGACGGACGGAAAATTTCAATGGACTTTGAGGACCTGGTTTATTACAACAATGGATACAAAAAAATTGACACATAATATTTTTAACGTAAAATTTACTCCTCTTTCAGATTCTGATGTTAAAATTTGTTTACAACAAATTGTTAAAAAGTTATAAACAATTTCTTCCAAAAAAACACGATTTTTCGAGAAAAAAATTTCTTTTCATCCGTATTTTCACCAGAGAAATGCAAATGGATATGCTCAAAACATCAAAATATCGCGTCCATGGACCCTCAGCTACAAAACCCTGAAGAGCCCAATTTTTTTAAAAATGGCGGACGACAATATGACGGCAAAAACTAAAAAAAGGCTCACATATGAAACATAGTGCTCCAACTTTTTTGAGTCACCGAAATCGACTGAAACTCGTCACTCAGGGGTTATTGGGGTCGCTGATTACGAATATAATGTCAATTTTCCAAAATTCAAAATGGCGAGCAAAAATTTTAAAAATGACTCTATATTGCTTGAAATTTGTTACTCGGGGGTTTTTAGGGTCACTAATTACGAATATGATGTTATTTTTCCAAAATTCAAAATGGCAGATCCAATATGGCGGACAACATTTTTAAAAATGACTCTATATTGCTTAAAATTTGTTACTCGGGGGTTTTTGGGGTCACTCATTACGAATATGATGTTGTTTTTCCAAAATTCAAAATGGTGGACAACATTTTTAAAAATGACTCCACATTGTTAAAAATGTAATGGTCCGTTTGCCGTCGAATAATTTGCCGTTGCCCGACTCTTACCGCGTGGAGGTGGACATAGAAGAGTCTTTTCTTTTTTTATACTTTTTTGTTTTTTATATTTTTTTATATATATTTCTTTGTTTTTTTTTCTTTTTAAATGTGAGCATCCTGGAAGCAGGAAACGCATAAATATGCATCGCACTCAACACATTTTCGTTGCGTTCTAGAACTGCACTGGGAGAAATTAGAGCAGTTTTTTTGTTCAAGTCTTCAAACTTTGTTTTTTTTAAAGAGTCGGATTTTTTTAGGTATGACTCTGCTATCTGCATAGCCATGTCCTTAGTACCAATTTTTTTCTAGAACAACTAAATTTCTTAGTACTGTTGCATTCGTGATTGATGCTTGAACGAGTCTCATGAGTACAACCCAAGTCCATTTCTTCGATCTTATGCATGGCATTAAATTGCTGCAATGTGCGTCGTGCAAGTCTAATCCGCCCATAAACTTGCTGTAAGTTTTAAAAGCATTAAGAAATGCCTCCGAAGAATATCTCTTGACTGAACTCATGGGTGTAACTCCTGCCAGTGTTGACAGTACAGAGACTACTTTCGAATCTCTTACAGTGACATAATTCATACCACTGCATTTGTCATGGTTGGAGATAAATGTGCCTCTTGGATCTTTTTCACTAATCGGATTTTTTATTTGAATTCCATTAGCTCTGACTGTTCCTGTTGCCCGCAAACCAACTTTTTTCATATGAACTAGTAAGTCGGGGCTTGTAAAAAAGTTGTCAAAATACACGTGATATTTCACTACATTTCTGGGTGCAACTGAAGAAAGAAGGTTTTGGAGAAGACCAACGACAACGCAGCTACCTAAGGGACATTTATTCAGTTTTTCTTCGTTACCGAAGAAAAAACATTTCGAATTCTTGTCACAATAAATGTCACAATCGAATAAGAACCCTTCGGAACTGCAAAGAGCCCACATTTTGATGCCGAAACGGACAGGCTTGTTTCGTATAAACTGCTTTAAGATAGTTCTACCCCGAAACTTTACCATCATTTCGTCAACTGATAAAGCAGATGAAAAATAACCAAACTGCTTCACATTTTTCTTGAAAATCTCCAAAGGACCTTTTACTCTCCAAGATTTATTAGCAGAATTTTCATCTTCAGGCTTAGATAGCTTCAGCTTAGACTTGATATCTTCAAACTTGTTGCGACTCATAGCTCTAGCTACAGCATCACAAGCCAGAAGATGATTTTGAGACCAATAATCTCTTTGAGATTTCCTTTGGTTGAAAATAGACAAGATAGTTATTCCAAGAAATTTGTCTAATTCAGTCATCGAAATTTGACAATCATTCTTACATGTTGCTTCTAGTATAAATTATTTTAGCTCCATGGAATAGAAAAATTCGAACAGTTCCGTTGACGAGGATGACCGAATTTCCTTTGCAACGCTGTCAGATATGAAAGTTTCAGTTTTATTTGGAGGATTATACTTCTTTTCACTGTCAATCCATTCAAAAATATGATCCGGTTCCAACTTCGATTGATTTGAAGTATAATTTTTTTGTATTGTCTGGTATGAATTTTGCGGTAAATCATCACACTTATTTCTAAGCAAATTTTCTACCTCTTCATTTATAGTATTATCATCTGAATCAGATTCACAATCAGATTCGCCAGAATTATTCGAGTTTGGTAGCAAGAGCACATCTAGATGTTCATCATGTGAAGTGTATTTTTTTCTAATTTTGCAATTTACTGAACCTAACATAAATACCAATGCAAATTTAAAACTTAATTATTATTGTTTTAGCAAGATTTAAACAAATTATTATTGTTAATTACTAACTATTTACAGAATAGTGTACTTAAAAGTTTCAGTTTTTTCTAAACATGCAAATTTATCAAACTTTTTTGATATGCAGATTTACATTAAAAATAAAATTATATTTTAAACAAAAATAAGAATAATAATTTATTTAAAAATTAATTAACTTTTTAATTAGGGTTGGTAATGTTTTCTCTAATTATATTATTTTTCTTTCAAAAAAATTAAATTTTTGTAATTACTAAAAAAAATTTTTCAAAAAAAAAACAAAGCTAAAAAATTGTTTAAGTAATTATTAACAACAATTGTATTTAATATTAATTGTGTTGCTTTTCTTTGTAAAAGTTTATTTCATTTAATTTTGTGAACTCAATAAAGTGTTCTTGTTTTTAATGTCTCAAAAATATTTTAATTTCAAGTGCTTTCAATATAGGTAATTTGTTTTTTATTTAATATTTATAACCATGATAAACAAATAATTATAAAGTCGTTTTCACAATTTTCATTTGCATGTGTTCTGTGACAATTTCTCAATCGAAGAACTAGAAAACAACTTTAAGTTTTTAGCATGGAGTTACCCAGATTAAAATTAAAAGAACAATTAAAAGTTAATTAATTTTTAAATAAATTATTATTCTTATTTTTGTTTAAAATATAATTTTATTTTAAATGTAAATCTGCACATCAAAAAAGTTTGATAAATTTGCATGCTTAGAAAAAACTGAAACATTTAAGTATACTATTCTGTAAATAGTTAGTAATTAACAATAATAATTTGTTTAAATCTTGCTAAAACAATAATAATTATGTTTTATATTTGCATTGGTATTTATGTTAGGTCCAGTAAATTGCAAAATTAGAAAAAAATACACCTCTCTGTGTACAATATGTAAAAAGTTAGTAATTAACAATAATAATAATAATTTGTTTAAACAAATATAAATTTAAAAATCGCACAGTATTCTTACGTATTTATTCGGTTAATCGAATTCGGTTAAAATTTACGACTTAGAGGTGACTTTGAACGTTAGTTTGTATGTAGAGTATAGCCAGAAAATGCGCTTTTTACGGTTGCGCGCAAGGACAAAAAATTCAATATCTCCTAAAGTTTCAGACCCTCCATCAATTTTTTTTGGAAAATTCTCGTGAAATAAGTGGGACTCGAATCATTATTGTTTAAAAAAAATTAAAAATGATACTTTTCAAAAAATTGTTTATTTAAAAATTATTTTTTAAATAATTTGTTGAAAAATTTCTTTTTTTTTCTAAAGTATTTTCTTAAATTGTCTGTAAACAATAAGCATTCCCTGAAAATTTCATTAAATTTCATTAATTTTTCTTAGAGATATACCATTTTCAAAATTTAAAAAAAAATTAAAAACCTCGTAAATCCAAAATTTTTTAAAATCGAAATGAGGCTCTTTACTGGCATGTAATCCACTTCAAAATTTCGAAGTTTCAACAAATTCGAAGAACTAGTGTACATTTTGATTTTTTAGGTATGGGGCTACCCTAATCAGTGACCCCAAAAAACCCCAAATAACAAATTTCAAGCAAAATAGTCATTTTAAGAAAAATTTGTCCGACATATTGGATCCGCCATTTTGAATTTTGGAAAAAAAACATCATATTCGTAATCAGTGACCCCAAAAACCCCCGAGTAACAAATTTCAAGCAATATAGTCATTTTTAAAAATTTTTGTTCGACATATTGGATCCGCCATTTTGAATTTTGGAAAAATAACATCATATTCGTAATCAGTGATCCCAAAAACCCCCGAGTAACAAATTTCAAGCAATATAGAGTCATTTTTAAAAATGTTGTCCACCATATTGGATCCGTCATTTTGAATTTTGGAAAATTGACATTATATTCGTTATCAGCGACCCCAATAACCCCCGAGTAATGAGTTTCAGTCGATTTCGGTGACCCAAAAAAGTTGGAGCAGTATGAAAAAAATTGGGCTCTTCAGGGTTTTGTAGCTGAGGGTCCATATACGCGATATTTTGATGTTTTGAGGGTATCCATTTTCATTTTTCTGGTAAAAATACGGATGAAAATAAATTTTTTTCTCGAAAAATCGTGTTTTTTTGGAAAAAATTGTTTATAACTTTTTAACAATTTGTTGTAAACAAATTTTAACATCAGAATCTGAAAGAGGAGTAAATTTTACGTTAAAAATATTATGTGTCAATTTTTTGTATCCAATGTTGTAATAAACCAGGTCCTCAAAGTCCATTTAAATTTTTCGTCCGTCTGGGCGTTAATGGGTTAATAATGTCAGAATTGAAGGGTAACCCTAAAACGCCGGTTATGTCCGTAAAACCAGTATAATTAATGGAGTGTAATTCTAATACCGTATGATTAACACAAACCTGAGCTTGCCCTAAGGTTTCTATTGTACCTTCTCTGAGAGAGAGAGAGAGAGAGAGAGAGAGAGAGAGAGTTTTTGTGAAGTCAATTCCAAAGAAAGAGTTTAATTATTTGCTTATATTAAATTTATAGGTAATGAATGATCGGTAATAAATTTTGCTTCAAATTTCTTAAAGAATGTTGATTTTAATAAGATAAGTGGGTATAAATTATTGTATCTTTCTATGAAATAAAAATATGAACTCATGAGGGCTTCAATATGAGGCTTCAATACTTTTTAAGAGTAATTTTTTCTTTGTATCTTGAGTCCAGCTCTCGTCTCTAGAAATTATTTCGTTTTGAAAATAATTAAATTGAAAAACTTGGTCAAGACTAGCAGCTCCTAAAACTGCAATAATGTTAGAATCACTTTGGTAATTTACAACTTGGAATTTAGTTGAAATTTCGCCAATTATTTCTTTTTCACTAGTAAATGAGTTTATTATATTTATAGGTAAATTTACTTCACCAATAGTTTGAATTTCGTTGTTATGAAGTGAATAAGTTAATTCTTTATCAATACTAACAGAAATGTCTAACTCTGAACTTTTTATTAAATTTTTAGATATTGTAGGATCAAGAGCGTAATATTTATCTTGAGAAATAATATATCTAGAATTAAATTCACCAGTTGGGTAAATACAAGGTGTTTCACTGTATTTATGCATGTGATAGCCTGAATTTATTTTTGTTTTAATGATTCTACTATTTGATGTATTAGACTTTTCTATTAACTATACTTAATGTTGTTGAATTTTGAGTTATTGCCTTAAGACCACCTTTAAATCTATCTATTATTACATCCTTATTCCAAATTTGTCTTGAGCAACTATTTTGTTAGTGAAATAATCAAATTGACAAAATTGATCGAGACTAGCTGCTCCTAAAACTTCAATTATATTAGAATTGGTTTGATAATTAATTACACCAAATTTTAACGATACTATTTCACTTAATTCTCCTTTTGTGTAATATTCGTCCGTTGTGTAGACTGGTAAAATTACTTCGCCACTAGTTTGAATTTCTCTGATAAAGAGTGTGTGAACTTTCTTTTTATTAATTCTAACAAAAGGTTTAAACTCCGATTGTTTGATTACATTAATGGATATAGTAGGATCAAAAAGAAATCGTTTATTTTGAGATATACAATGATGAGAAATAAAATGTCCACTTGGGTAATTAAAAGAGGAATTAATATAATTATTCATGAAATTATCTCAATTATTCAATTTATTAGACCTCTTTAGTCATTATTAGCGCGTGTTATCCACCGAATAAAAACAAAGAAGGCAATATACATTAAATCAAAACTAAAATAAACGAAACACATTGGTGATTTTTACTATTTGCTCAAAAATATTTTTCAAATTTTAGTGCATGTATAAGATTCTGAATTAATGTTGTTACAATATTAGTTTTCTTTTGTATTATTTTTATGGATATTTGTATTAATAGTGTGTCGCTAGTCCGACTTTAATTAGTTCGTACTACTGTGAAACAATTTGTCTAAGGGCGAGATACAGTAGTTTGAGTAAATGCACTTCTTGTCCAAGAGAATTCACGCGGGAAATTTAAATTCCTTTTAATGCAATTTCTTTAATTAAAAGGCTTTTAAGTCATTAATATGACACGATAGAGATTCTATGTCAATCTCTGTCACATAGAATTCCAACTTTCGTATAAACTTAATTCCAACAATTCCCGAAATTGACAATTTTCGTCCCGTATTCACGATATGAAATTTAATCTCTTCGCATATAATAGGAATGATGATACGTTTCGAGTTATAATTCTTGGATTGAATGAAAGGAACTAATATACTTTTGTCTATTAAATTATAGTCAACTGTTTGATCTAAAATAAAATCTGCGGATCTGTTTCGCAAATAGTCTGAATAAATTGTAACTATGTTATCTTTTTGATTAAAATATAGCATGAATAGTTAAGTTCCAAACAAGAAAATTTACTAATAACTAGTTTTTTTATTTTTGATCTTTTCTACAATTTTTGTTATTATCTAAAATTTTATTGTTTAGTATAGATTCC
Source organism: Leptopilina drosophilae (assembly GCA_032873175.1). Lineage (NCBI taxonomy): Eukaryota > Metazoa > Arthropoda > Insecta > Hymenoptera > Figitidae > Leptopilina > Leptopilina drosophilae. Next base: position 27,177,259 of record CM065480.1, read on the forward strand.
GTGTTATTTAAAAGCGCTTTAAAGAAGTCTGAAAATTCTTGTTGAGATTCTAATGTTTTGACTTCTAATATTTTTTCGACTGTTTCTAAAGATTTTTTCTGATGTCTCTTTTGAACTTTTCTTCCTCCCTTGTTTCTAGGCTTTTTGAAGATGTGTTTCTCGTTTTGCATAGTAAGTTTAACTGAAAGAAAAGACATTTTTTTTAAATCTGTTTAACTGTTTGTTTTTATGATTAATTAAAAAGAAAACCAATTATTAAAGTGAAACAAAAGAGATTCCCGCCAAACGGCGTAGAATTTCAAAGTATTAAGGTCGAAATTCGCCGAAAAGGCGTAAAATAACCTTAATTATGTTTCGACTTAATTAGTTTTCAATTGTTATGTTTGAATTAACAAATTCGCCGAAAAGGCGTAAAATGTTATTCTCAAAGATTAACTGTTATCGTGTAATGAAATCGTTTTATTAACAACTATACAAAAGCAAAATTACAAGTTCAAAATCCGCCGAAAAGGGGTAAAATCAACCTTTTAAAATGATTAGTGTATATTATTTATTGGTTTATATTTATTGGTTTATACACTTGTCTTCAGCCTTACATACTTGGCTATACAAGTGTTTTCTTACAATTTCATGCTTTCACAAATTTTTTCTTATATACACAATTCTTAATACTAAGTTTGCGCCTACAGAACGTCTTTCGAAAATTAGGAGTACTCGCATTAGCCTGGACTGCCCGTCTAATGGGTTTTCTCGCCAGAGGAGAGGGGAAACTGTAGAAAACCTTCTCCTGAGTACAACCGGTTTATCGACAGTCGAGTTCTAATGGTGTGTACCGGACAATAATCGACAGTGCACATCATTATACCTCGACGTCAAACCTCCCGCTCAGATTATCTCACATGCCGGAAAAATCCAAGCCAAATGGGCGCGAACCAAGTACCCTTGGTCCTAGAACGTCCGCCAAGCGAGGCATCTTATCCGACCGAGCTAATCTGTCGGTGATTAGTGTATAGTAAGGTAATGTATTTAATGTTTTGTATGTAATAGTTGTAGTGTAATTGTATAATTTTATGAATTTTGTCAAGCTAATATTTTGTCCTAAGTGTAATTGAATTTTAACTTGCACCACGTGAATGGAAAGAAAAGGCTTTGTACAACTCCTAACCGCGAGCAGAAACAACAATTCTAAGTGTTAATTTTCAATTACTTGCACAATAACCGAGTACAATTCTACCCGCAATTGCCGATTAAAGAAAGAAATTACTTATTAGTTATTAGACATAAAAAGTGAATAAAGGGTGTTTTGAATGATATTCGAGTAATTTTGGAATAATTAATAATTATTAACAAAAGTAGCAAATCCCACCGCTGCCACCAAATCAGCTGTTACGACCCGAGCTAAGGTTAGGTTAGTTTACTAAATTTTTAGTAAAATTGGAGATAAGTTGCTAATTTGTTTAATTGGTAAGACCTGACATTTATTTTTAAGTGTGGATTTGTTTGACTTTAAAGAATCTACGGGTTTCCGTTAAATAAATTATATGCTTATTACTTTTTATGCAATTTTTTATTATTAACAATTATTTTAAACAATGATAGTTACTTACAATTTTTAAAGTGGCTATGGATGTTACAATGACGATGCGACAACCAATTTTGCTTTGTTGCGTTACAGGTTACAAGATATTATGGGCTTTTTAGTTTGATTCTTTTGACACTTTAGAGCACAAAAGAACAACTATTTTGAACAATTATTTAACGACTCTAAGTGTTCTTTCACACACTGTACCTTGATACAAAAGAAAACTTGTTTTCTTAGTGTTTTGAAAGAACTTGCACTAATTTTATAAAAATTAGAAAGAGAATATTAAATTGAATGTTATAAGACAAAAGTATTTATTTAAATTGTTGAACCCTAGTGCAAATTATTCCTTACAAGAAAACAAGTCTTCTTAGGTTTTATCACTGATTCTAACAATGCAATTAAACAATCGAAGGGCCGACTCACGACACTATTCGGGCAGAAACTCACCGGAGTATTTGACGACTGTTAACAATTAGAACGGGGTTTATTATAGTTATTGGTATCATATTTTATATGCTTTGTTAACTTTGTTGTAGACAAGTAATATGACACTCGGTTTTTAATTAATTAGTCATGCATTTTATTTAAGTTCTATGTTTTATATGAGTTAAAAACAATATTTGAATCTCGAGTCTAGTGTTTGAGTTCAGAACCTTCGTGTAGTCATATCACTTGTCGCGACTTATGATAAGCGAGCGACAGCAGACCAATTACCATGAGTGTAGATAATTAACCGACCGTCACCTACTTATCACATATAGTTCTAAACCATGGTCGATTCTTAATTCAATCAACTTAACTGGTAACTCATTTACGCACAGCTTATCACTTTACCATACATGGCTTCGTTTGCGTATTATATATATAAACAATGGTTGTAGTAATGAAAATGATAATTCAGGATCGAATTTTAATTAAATAAATTTATTTATTTCTTTATTTATGACATATACGGGTAACAATTAAGACCCTTCAAGATTACAAGTAACTTAACCAAAATTACAGAGCCATAGATACATATCAAACACTATCAGTATAAATCAATGAACGCAATTTGGTCACAAAAGATGGAACATTATTATGAAAGAAATCCAAATCATCCGAGTATAAATTACTCTCAAAACAAAGTCTACTAAAAACAGAATTATTTCCATAGTTAGTTCTATGAAATGAACTGAAAAATGGAGTAACATATCTCAAACGTCGCACAGGAGCAGAGAAATTGATAAGTGACAATACTGTGGGACACATGATAAAACCATTAATTACCTTAAAAAGAAAAAATAAGTCAACAAAGAAAAATCTAGATTCAATTTTGGGAATTTTAAACTGAGTTCTGAAAGTTGTACAATCGTGTGTGTAAAAACCAAAGGGAACATTAAGTTGTTTGGCTAAGAAACGCAAAAAACGATTCTGTACTCGTTCAAGTCTTAGAATGTGAACACTGGCAAATGGGAACCAAATTAACGAACAAAATTCAATAACAGACCGAATTAAGGAAAAGTAGAGTACTCTTAGTGTAGATAACTGATGGAAATTTCTCGAATTACGCATAACAAAACCCGTTATTCTCAGTGATTTACTGACAACATAGGAAATGTGTGCATCAAACGTTAAATCATAAGATAAGACAACACCAAGATCACGCACTTGTTACACTCTAGATAGAACATTATTATTAATTTTATATATATATATATATATATATATATATATATATATATATATATATATATATATATATATATATATATATATATATATATATATATATATGGGTCATTCCATACGAAAAGGCAAATGACTGTGTCCACTCGTGGTTTGAAGCAATTGCAATGTTAAATAGCTCAAAATTTAGCATTTTTTACGTAGAATCGAATGCCGATGGGCTATTTTTGGCATTTTCAAAATGGCGACCACCACAGCCAAATATATGCCATAAATTTAAAAAAAATAAGTTAATCTTCAAAAACTCTAACATTTTGTTATGTAAATTAGTTACAAACGCTAATTTTCAAATTTCTGTATCCCCTGAATACAAATTTGGAGTAATTTGTGATCTGAATCCCAAAATTCAAAATGGCAGATCCAAAATGGCGGACTAATTTTTCAAATTCAATAAATTCAATTAAATTAGGCTGAATGTTGTTACTCGGGGGTTTTTGGGGTCGCTGAATACGAATCCAAGGTCAGAATTTAAAAATTTAAAATGGCGGATCCAATATGGCGGCAGATTTTTTTTTTAAATTGTTGAAATCAGATGAATATTGTTACTCGGGAGTTTTTGGGGTCGCTAAATACGAATCCAAGGTCAAAATTTAAAAATTCAAAATGGCGGATCCAATATGGCGGAAGATTTTTTTTTAAATTGTTGAAATCAGCTGAATATTGTTACTCGGGAGGTTTTCACGGTCGCTGAATACGAATCCAAGGTCAAAATTTAAAAATTCAAAATGGCGGATCCAATATCGCGGAAGATTTTTTTTTAAATTGTTGAAATCAGCTGAATATTATTACTCGGGAGGTTTTCACGGTCGCTGAATACGAATCCAAAGACAGAATCAAAGAAAAGTACTAAAATGGACTGATTGAAACTTATTTTACTTCTCTTTCTGAAAGAAGAGTCCTGAAAAGGACTGATTGAAAATTATTTTACTTCTCTTTGTGAAAGAAGAGTCCTAAAAAGGACTGATTGAGACTTATTTTACTTCTCTTTGTGAAAGAAGAGTCTTAAAAATGACTGATTGAGACTTATTTTATTTCTCTTTGTGAAAGAAGAGTCCTAAAAAGGACTGATTGAGACTTATTTTACTTCTCTCTGTGAAAGAAGAGTCCTAAAAAGGACCGATTGAAATTGATATTGAATCAATATTTAAAGGTGACGCACTCTTTAGCACTGGAATATGCTCTTATTTCGAGTTCTGTATCTGACACAGGAACAAAAGCGTGTTTTTTTTGGATTTGTGGAACTGCTGGTGCATTTTTGAAACGTGAATTTAATCGCTTTTTAATTGTTTCGTGATGTTTATCATCGTAATAAAAAAAAGTGATGTTTTTAATATTATTCCTTGCCCAATCATAAAGCTGGTGAGGTGTTAAAATACTGTTGAGCGATGATGCTTGGAGACTTGCTCTTCGTGCTTGAATTTTCAAAGTAGCTCCTATTCCATCATGAGGGCCTTTTCCATGGGCAGTTACATGAAAGTGCCACTCAGCTTTTATTCCAAAATCTGTATGATGCTTCATAAGATCGATCATGTTATATTTATTTTTAAAATGCTGCTTGGCTCCATCAGAGACATAGAAAATTTTCTTTACTTGATGAGATTTTTTAATATGTTCAGTTATGAAAGAATTGGAGATGTAGACAGCAACTGAATCATGACTTAAGCAATCTGAAAGAATGATAAGATTTTCGTGGCATAATTCTCCATCTTTACAATAATAATAAACTACTGTGTATACAGTAGTTTGATTATTGTTGTAGTGGAATGCTTGAGCTGCATCTTGCACAAGAAAGGCATAATTTTCAGAAAAATCACACAAAACGAGAAATTCTCCATCTTTCAGTGTACTTTTCAGTTCGTTGAAATATGCCGTTTGTTTTTCATCTATGAAATTGTGCGGTTTTAGCTTCTCTAAATTACTACCAAGTTCTATAAGAAAATCTTCTCTGCTCGATGATTTCGTCTGCATAGTTGCTCTATCAGTTGTGCACCATAAACTGTACTTAATTTCAGGAACGTCACAACCTTGTAAAAGATCAAGCAGATAAGTTTTCAATTTTTCTGTTCCAGCACATGATTTACAATTATTATAATGACAAATATCTTTTGGTTCTTCACAAAGCAGAAAATTCAGGCAGTCATGGTATGTTTGAAGAGGGAATTCGGCATCTTTGGTTAATTTTGGTAAGTTTATTGCATTAAGCATAAGCTTACAGTTTTGGTGCAAAACACACACGCATACAACATGACTACCGCCTTCTCCAGCTAAAATACAATTACCTGGTCGTAATTCACAAAATTTTGATATCCCGATCTTTATGTCTTTATTTTCTTGTCGAAATTTTGTGTGCAATACTCCTAAATTGAATAATATTAATCTCTTTTGTTTTAGAATTTTTCTCCCATTAACCACTATTGATTTTTTATTTTTCATTCCAGGAAGTATTCTACTATTGTCGTCGTTTTCATAAAAATCTAGTACCTTATTTATATGCGCTTCTGGCATTGCATTTCCAACTTTCGGCGTAGGTCTCGAAAAAGAGCCGTACAATTTTTTCAAATCTTTTGCTGTTCTAACAGATTTAGTACTTGTATTAAATTCCGTAGAAATTCGTTCAATTGTCCAATTTGATGGTAAAACCGTTAATATCGCAATTCTATCGGGATCATATAATGGAAGTGATTGAAATTTTTTTTTCAAACCTTCCAAAATGTCTAATAAATCATTTTCTGCAGAAAAATTGGTTGAATTTTGAGCGGTAGGTTCATTATTCTCGTTACTTGAGTTTTCTGTACTCATAGAATTAATTGAATCACAATTTTTACTGGAACTGACAGATTCGTCGTTAAAATCTGAATTTGATAGTCTTCTGCATTTACAACATATCAGCGAATCGTCAGGAAATGTTGGAAATTTGTTTATTAAAGTTTTAGAAAATTTCCTTAAACTCTTACCTCTATGTCCTTCTAAATTTAAAGGATTAATACACCTATCTTTTTTTACAATAATCCTATCTTGAGTGTCCATCATTGAAAGAGAAAAAAAGTCCTAAAAAGGACAGATTAATATTTATTTCAAAATTTTTGCCTCTTAATAGTTTCCGAAAATTGTTGAGATTTTAGAACAAAAATAAAAAAACAGAAGACGGAAAAAGGAATGAAGATAAAAAAAAGAAAACAAATTGGAAAGGAACTAAGTAGGATTCATAAAACCTAGGAGTAAATCGGAAATATATGATTTGATTGGATTATATCTGACTGTATGAACAAGTAGTTTTGAGTATGGTGATATCTACACGATAGAAAGCGTAGGCAGTTAGAAATGTAGTAAATAGTCGATTCCTCTCTTGGTGCTCTATGGCTCGATGTGGAGGGAGGATGTTGAATAGTGGGGTCAAATAGTTCGCTGATTGGCTCAAACCGTCACGTGAGAATTGCACACATCCTGATACTGAGATGCCAACGACCGTCACTAAACGTAACTGCGCTTGCGCTGCAAACCTTCTATTAATGGTAGAATAAAGCGCGTCTATTTAAAAAGCTTTACGGTATATATTATAATTATTAAAATATTAAGAAAACAAATAATTTTTTTTTCTTCTAATACAATATTATATAAAATTTTAAAAATTAATAATAATAATTAAATAAAAATAATAATATGATTTAAAATTTTTGGAAATTAATAATGATTATTAATAATTTCTCAGATATTTAATAATATATTGAAAGAAAAAAAATTATTTGAAATGTATTCTTTAAGATGTATTATAATTACAATATATGTATAGCGTTTTAAACAGTCGCGCTTTATCCTACCATTAAGAGAACGTTTGCAGCGCAAGCGTAGTTGCGTCTAAAATTCTTGACGCTTCTTACAACTATTTAACTATTACTTACATTGCGAAGTAAATTAGTAAATAAAAAAAATTTGATCACTTCTCCTTAAAACATTTCTTAATCTCTTTCAACAATGGATTTTTAAGTCAAGATTAATATAAACAAAGTTAGACAAGTATAACTTAAAACGACATAAAGGTAAGAACTTAAAAAAATTTCTAAAACCATGTATAAGTCATGTAAAAATTTTCCTGACGTTTCACTGATTATGATTATAATGTAAATGAATATCATTTTTTGATTTTAAAGCCAAATTTTACAGTCCATGTATAAACTATAATTCTCTTAATTATGTAAGTGCAGTAAATTAAATCATCTTTATTAATGAAACTATTCTTAAAAATTACCTTAATTTGTTTGAAGAAAGTATTCTTTTATTAGTATCACGTAAAATTACAGTCATTAAAATCATCGCCTAATTGTATTAATTACCTAGAATCCAACCGTAATTTGTCAGTAACATTAAAGTCATATTACATTATTATATAAAGTACAAATGTTTTTATGTACTTTTCTTAATAATATTAGGATAATATTACATTATCATTACATTTAATAATACTATTAAGTTAGGTAATAATTGTGATTTAATCTATACTTTAGGTTTAGAAAGTTTTGAAAGCCATTATTAATTCATTTGTTAGTCATTTTAGAACCCTCTTTATGAATTTTTGCATTCTGTCTTTGGATTCGTATTCAGCGACCGTGAAAACCTCCCGAGTAACAATATTCAGCTGATTTCAACAATTTAAAAAAAAATCTTCCGCCATATTGGATCCGCCATTTTGAATTTTTAAATTTTGACCTTGGATTCGTATTTAGCGACCCCAAAAACCCCCGAGTAACAATATTCATCTGATTTCAACAATTTAAAAAAAAAATCTGCCGCCATATTGGATCCGCTATTTTGAATTTTTAAATTCTGACCTTGGATTCGTATTCAGCGACCCCAAAAACCCCCGAGTAACAACATTCAGCCTAATTTAATTAAATTTATTGAATTTGAAAAATTAGTCCGCCATTTTGGATCTGCCATTTTGAATTTTGGGATTCAGATCACAAATTACTCCAAATTTGTATTCAGGGGATACAGAAATTTGAAAATTAGCGTTTGTAACTAATTTACATAACAAAATGTTAGAGTTTTTGAAGATTAACTTTTTTTTTTATATTTATGGCATATATTTGGCTGTGGTGGTCGCCATTTTGAAAATGCCAAAAATAGCCCATCGGCATTCGATTCTACGTAAAAAATGCTAAATTTTGAGCTATTTAACATTGCAATTGCTTCAAACCACGAGTGGACACAGTCATTTGCCTTTTCGTATGGAATGACCCATATATATATATATATATTTGTGATTTTTTTTAGAAAAATAAATGGTGAGGAGAGAATCAAGATCAGTTTGTAATTTAACATAATCATCTAGACAGTTAACCACAAGATAAATTTTTAAGTCATCTGCAAACAATAAAAAATTAGAAAACTTAATTTTAAATTTAATGTCATTAATGAAAACTAAAAATAATAGTGGACCCAATGTTGAACCCTGTGGAACACCAGAGTCAGCTAAAAACTCAGAAGAATATGTTCTGTTAACACGAACAACATGAGATCGACCATTTAAATAACTTTCAAACCAACCAACAAGATTCGATCCCACACCCCAAAGCTTCTATTTGGTTAGAAGTAAGTCATGGTTTACTTTATCGAATGACTTTGAAAAGTCTGTGTAAACAGTATCGACCTGAGAACCGAATTCCACTTTGCCAGAAAGATAATTAGTAAAGATAGAAAGATTAGTTGCAGTAGATCTGCTGCTCATAAAACCATGTTGTTCATCAATTATAATATTCTCAACTGCAGTGTAAAACTGATCAAATACAATACACTCAAGTATTTTAGAAAATACGTTAAGAATTGTAATTGGACTATATTCTTTTCTTCACCATCCTTATAAATTGGAGAAATAAATCCTTTTTTTAATAAAGTCAGAAATTGACACTCTGACAATGATAAGTTAAACAAAATGTACAAGGGTTCAATGAGGGGAGACCAGCAAGATTTGATAAAGTATGGTGAAATTTCATTCGGACCCGCACGAGTGTTCACATTCAACTCCATAATTTTCTCAAAAATTACATTTCTGCTGATAGTTACAGAGTTAAAATTAATTAAGTCATTAAAACCATTAAAGTTATTATCAAACAAAAAAGATGAATCATAGTTATTAGAATCATATACAGACCTGAAACGATCACAGAACAATTCAGCAATATCATCATCATTATCAGCCTCTTTGTCATTTAAAAACATGTTATTAGGAATAAATAATTTACATAGAATTTTGTTAACAAAACTCCAAAAATACTTAGGATTCAACTCAACCGAATCCTCTGCTCTGTGCGTATAATCACTATAACATTTATTTGAAACTAATTTACATTTTGATCTTAGGGCAGAAAACACTCTGTAATCCTTGGAAGACTTAGACGACTTATACTTTAAATGCGCAGCCTTCTTAGAAATTAACAAAGAAACAAGCTCATCACTAAACCATACAGGGTATGTAGAACAATGCGATTTCTTCAGAGGTACATAAATCTCAAACGCATCATACAAAATATTATAAAATACATTAAGCCCATCATTTATGTTAAGTGGTAATAAAATTCTCATCCATTCAATTGAAGTAAAATATATAAAAAGGCCTGAAAAATTAGAATTCTTAAAATCATATTTCATTGAAGAAGAAAATTTATTATTTGTAAAATGATGTTTACCAAAAATTTTAAACTCTAAAGTAAAAGGTGGATGAAAATTATCAATCGGCACAAGTTCATCATCAGTTAAATTTAAAATACAATATTTATAATTTGTGAGCAATAAATCCAAAAGAGAATCATGCACATTAAAAAAAATTATTTATTTGCGAAAGTTTCAAAAAGTTGATAGTATCAGATAGAACATTAACAATCTGACACTGGAATCTAGATGAACCAGATTTAGGAGAGCAAGTTACAAAGTTGTTAAGAGAAAGATTACACACGGTAAAAGGTATATTAAAATCACCCGTGACAATATAAACAGATGCACACAGTCTAAAAAACACATCTTCAATTATTTGAGATACAGCAGTATACTGCTGCAAAGTACTATTTGGTGGCAAATAAAAAACACCCAGCACCACAAGTTGAGACCTAATTGTAAATTTAATAAATAAATGTTCAATAGATGTATCAGAAGTTAAAACTTGGGTACTTTTTAAGTTAGCATTCGCAGCAATAAGAACACCACCCCCCATCGTGTTTAAACTAGTTTGAGAATTTCTGTCGCATCTATAAATGCCAAATTTATCAAAACAGAGTTCCGAGGAATTAATATTACCGTGAAGCCATGTTTCAGATAATATAAAAATGTCGTAATTTAACAAAGGAAATGTACATCTTAAAGTAGACAATTTAGTTCGTAGACCCCTTACATTTTGATAGAAACAAGAAATTTTAGTAAAAGGTAGTTAAAGTTATTTGTGCGTTGAGAGGTATAAATGGGAATAGAGGCAGCATGGTGAGAGTAAAGATGTGAATCATTTAGGAGGGAAGGGTAACAGTAGTGGTGGGATGCGTCTCGACTTTAAGAATTGTAGGAGAACCGTTGCGGTAAACAAGCTTCAATCCAGTCTCCCCACTCAACTGACGTCGTTTCAGCTCCTCCCTCAAGTCTGACAGTTCTTCTAGTTGCATCTTCGTTTTTTCGTAGGTCACCCAGCATCGGTTCATTTCTTTCTTTTTCAGAGACTTCTTTGCCACTAAAATTGCTTGGAGAAATGAATGGGCCTTCAGTTGAGAGTCAAAAGATATTCTTATCGGTCGTGGTGAAAGAAGATTCTGTGAAGGTATACCCATTCTTGATAAGCGAGTTTCAGCAAAGAGATCAGATGAGAACGAAAATTCAAAGAATTGAAGAATATGATCAGAAATGGCGTTAGAAGAACCAACAGAATCATGCTTCTCATTTTCAGGAATACTTAATAATATTAAATTATTTTTACGTTTAATTCTATCCTCAAAGTCAACCATGCATTTGCGCTCATTACAAATTGAAAAATTATTGGTTTCAGTTAAATCACGTAATTTAACAATATTACCTTCTGCAACAGATATTTTTTCACTATTGTTGCTGACAGTTGCTTCAAGGTCAGAAAATCTGGTAGAAAAATTATCAATGACCGTATCAATTTTATCATTAATAATAGAAAGATGAGCGGTTAAGGCGTTGTTAATAACTTTTTCCACATCTATAAGGAAAAATACCAGACTTCTCTTTCTCGTACAGTGATCGAGAACGTGCAGAACAGCATTTTGACAAGGCCCCATTATCCAAAGTTGTAGTACGGCTAGCACAACTTTTATGATACACCGATTTACAACCCGAACATCAGCAACATTTTTTTGCACATAGGACAGTTCAATTTATCAGTTAGAGATAATTTTGAAGCCATAATAAAGTCTCACAAATCATTAACAAGAAAAGTTGAGGTTATGTTGTCTTCAAAAACTTAATATGCAAAATTTTCAATAAAAATGTAAAAACCAAACTTAGTTGATTAGAGTCAGGTATACAAAAGTACTTCACAAATTCACTAAGCAAATGCACCACTCATAAAATAATTGCGAATAGTTTAAAAATAAACTTAATGTCTAGGTATCAAAAGCTGCGTGTTGCCATCAGATGGCTCTCTATATTATTCTGAATAAATATTATATTATTAATATTATTCTTAATGAATAAAAATGTTTGTCATTATTAGTGAAACAATATTAAAGGGTCCAATTCTCGTTGGAAGACAATTATTTTTCATTGTAAGTAAATATTTTAATGAAAGAAAGATTTTATTTAAAAATAATTTTTATGGAACTTTAATTCAATGAAAATATCCTATGGCCGGTTTGCCCCACCGAAAAATGTCTGGTTTGCCTCACAGCCTCATTTCGAGAATAAATATTTGTCAAAAAGAAACGCTTTGCAAATTCATCAAAGTTTTTGGTGGTAAATATTCCTGAGGTGTGTACCTTCAAAACCCAAGACCTAATATTTGGAAATATTACACGATTTCCTCAGAATTTCCTTAAGAAAAAATTCGGAAAAGTGTAGAAAAAACTAAAAAAAAACTTTTGCTCCCAGCGTTGCACAAACAAAAGTAAAAAATGTCAAATTAAAAAACTAAGGTACACTACGCAAGGTTGTTTCAAATTTCTAAATAGCACTTTTGAAAATTTCGCCATTTCGGAAATATTGAGGGTGGTCCGGTTTACCCACCGATCCGGTTTGCCCCACTCTCCCCTACATTTTGAATTTTTTCATACTAAGGGTAGTTTTTTCAATATAAAAACACAGTGGAAGATAAAATAGTTTTGATATTGCTTTTGAAATGTTGAAAGAGAAATTCATAACTTTATTTTGTTGTTTTGAAAACTAATGTGGGTTTTTACTTTTAATATTGTAATTTTGAATTTTTACATTTTAGTAGTAGTTTTTTCTATTAAATAAAAAACAAAGGGTGTTTAAGCAATGTTGACATTGTTTCTCAGTTGTTGTAGCAGAAGTAGATAAATTTATTGTTTTGTTTTAAAGAGTAATCCGTGATTCAATTTTTTACTTTAAAATTTAAATTTAAGGGTAGTTTCTATATTTAAAAAAACAGAGGGTGATGGAACAATTCTGACTTCAGATTCGTTTTCAGCGGGCAAAAATACTATGACATATGTATGTATGGTTCAAAAAAGAGACAATCTTTTTTTTGTGTTCCTGTGTTGAAAAAAATCGCGAAATGCGAGACATTCAAAATATTAAATATTCAACTAATTATCCAATAATTTAATAATATTGTTAGAAAATGAATATTGTTTATCATTTAATAAATATTTTTAATATTAAACATTTTAAGATCGCCAAAAAGAAAGAAATATAATATTATTAATTATTTATAATTAATATAATATTATTAATATAATATGAATATTAAATATTAACGGTTGAAAAGGCATGTTCTTCACCGTTCGTTTGAAGAAGGTATGTTTCTCAGCGCTTTCGCGAAATGGCATGTTTTTCACTTTTCTTTTTGAAACGGCATCTTTTTCACCGTTTAGCTGAGTCGGCATGTTGCTGCCCCCAAGCGACGAAATACTGTTTATACTGATTCGGCTTCCTACACAAATTTAATAAGTGAGCCCGACTTTACCCCGACTTCATGTGAGCGGCTTTACCCCGAATGTATTTCTCAAATTTCAGAATAAATTTAAATAAATCTTTTTAAAATCAAACAAAATTACACATATATTTCGAAAAAGGACATCCAATAGCATGAGAAAAAAATTTGTTGAATAAATTAAGTCTCAAAAATAATAATCGAAAAACTTAAAAATCCGAAGATCATCCAGCCGCGCTGGAAATTTTATTTTTTTCGTAAAGTTATTGCTGTCCCATAATTTAATTTACAGGAAGTCTTTTCTACATTATAGACAATATATACAAACAAAATTTTAAAATCGAAGGTATATTTTTTTCAAAATTTGAATTCAAAAAATTTTTTGAAATTTTTTTCGGGCAAACAAAAAATTTTTTTTTCTTTAATTTTTATTAAATGTACTTATTATGAGTATTTTGCAAAAAAAGCATCTTAATCGTTTAATAAGAGAAAAAGTTGTGTGCCTTTTTGAAAAATCTACCAAAATTTTGAGTAAGGAAACTCAAATAATTCTGAAAATTTTGAAAAAACTTTTATACATTTTTATTCTATGCATGTAAAGGAACAAATTCAGTAAGTATTTTTGAAATTGCTAAAATCATCCAAAATTCTTATGATCACTTCGCGTGTAAATGCTCTATATATATTATTACTTACACTATACACCCTAATGCTTTAATGCTTTCCTTCCGGTTATCACGGCGTTTTAAAACGTCATGACATATCTATCAAAATGTTCCTATTGTTAGTTCATGACGTATGAATGCTAAAACCAATGCATTTACAAAACATGCTTTTAGATCTTATTGTAGAAATGCCTTTATACAGCAGAACATTAGTATGTGCAGAAATGAAAAAATTTAGACATTTAATTTTTTTTTGCCGACACAGTCGTCTCATCTATTTAAGGCCTAAACATAACATTCGCGAATCAGTTGTGCTTAGGCTAAAAACTTTCAGTGCTATATGAACTGCTATGCCATAATTGAACGTAACCAAAAAAGGAATTAATATCAACATTTGGTAGTAAGATAGTGTATGCTTAAAGTGTCTCCTACCTTAAAATGGCTTTATATGTAAGACATTTAAAATATGCTAGGCTGTCCAAACTTATCGTTCTAATATATTTTACGACTCGCATGTATCTTATAAAGTAAATATCTGACGGAGTCGCTAATAATTTATATTAGGATACATAAAGTAACTACAGAAAGTATTTGAAATTTTAAGACAGTATAAACATTATTTACTTAGATATTAAGTATGAAAGAAGCAATTAATAATCTATATCAATTTCTCAAATAATTCTCTTAAGGAAGATCAAGATCATATGTACCGATAACACAGCTTTCCTAAATACAGAAATCTGCTTTCTCAGAAAGACATTCTTTGAAACCCCAGTAGCATGTAATATTACAAACATTCCAACAGTATTCTAGAACCATTGGTAACATTGAGGCAATATTGTTAATGTTACGGCAGTTCTCTCAATATTGCTGTAATATTACGTGCTACTGGGGAATTAATTAATAATTTCAATATTATCAAAGAACTTAGAAAAAACAGTAAATAAAAAACTTTAAGTATCTCGGTGTACATGAAGCTCAGTGGACAGAGCAGTCCACCGGAAATTGAAAGGTCGTGAGCTCGTATCTCACCATGTTACCGCTTTTTTGAGTTCTTTGATAATTTTGAAATTATTAATTAATTTTGAAAAAAGTCTTTCTGAGAAAGCAGATTTCTGTATTAAGGATAGCTGTGCTATCGGTACATATGATCTTGATCTTGCTTAAGAGATTTATTTGAGAAATTGATTTAAATTATTGATAGCTTCTTTAATATTTAATACTTAATTACTGAATGATAAATTTACTCCCTTTGATTATAATTGACTATGAATTGAAACATTAGGTTCGCGATCTTCAAGAAACTTCTTACGTTATTATCAAATAACCTAGAAAGTATAGTATAAGTCAAGGAACTCTGAGAATTAAGAGATTTATTTGCGAAATTGATTCGGGTTATTGATAGCTTCTTTCATATTTAATATTTATTTACCAAATGATAAATTCACTCCTTTTAATTACATATTTAATATTAATTCTTACTTAGATATGTACAGTATTTTAAATTTATTAACCCTTTCCTGCCCCCCAAGAAAGCAGTGTATGGATTTCGATGAAACTTATCCCTTGGGGGTTTTTGGGGTCGCTGATTCCGAATCTGAGGCCAGATTTCCAAAATTCAAAATGGCAGATCCAATATGTCGGACTTTTTTTTAATTGCTTATATTTGTTTGAAACTTATAACTTGGGGGTTTTTGAGGTAGTATATTTAGAATACGATATTTGATTATGATATTCACTGTCTTCCACACCACCTAAGAGGTTCCGTCAGAGGCGCGTTAGGTTTTCATTAGTGAACCTTTGTCAAGAACCCTATTTTAAGTCTGATAATTTGTTACACTAATATAGCAAATTAAATAAAAATCCCATGTATCATACAATTATCAATATGGTGACAATCACGTCAAAAATCTACAAAAAAATTTGTTTGTTCAATTATTCTAAATTTTTTTATGTCCTATAGGTTAGTAATTTGTTTACCAAATATTTTTGAATTTTATAAAAAAATTGTCTAAGGGGGAGGGGGTAAAAATTATGAACTTTTTCGTGACACGCTCTACTTTGAATATTTATTATTCTGAAAAGAAACAATTAAAAAAAAGTTGCTATATGGTTCCTTTTAGCGTTTTTCATTAGGTTTCGAATGACATAAAATATTTTCAAAAATTTTGTTATTTTGTGACAAATTTTGAAAAAATATAAGGGGCAAAATTTCTCAAGTGTACCAATATCAAAATTGCAAGTTGTTAGATCGGGCTAATATTTTCCCAGTATTTAGTACTATGCATGAGTACTTCAACCACCAAGTATTATGAAATTTTATAAAAAATTGTAGAGGGGGGAGGGGGTTGAAGATTTTGGATAAGTATCAACAGTGATTTTTCTAAAAAATCGTAGCTTCTATATAATGAAGTAAAAAAAATTTTGACCCATATGTTTTTTGTAGGGTTTTTCCTGCTCTTTCAAATGGTGCAAAAATTTTTTTTTTAAATTCAAAATTTAACCCTTTTTTTTGAAAATTAAAAATTTTTTTGGTTTTTTTTCAAAAAGGACCCTTTTTTTTCCTTTTTTTTGTACGAAAAGAAAGCTTAAGATGCGTACATTCAATAACTAAAACGGAAAAAATGACGTTTTTTTGGTTTTCGAATTATTAATTAATTAATTAATAAAAATTAATAAAAATTGAAATATTTTACAACAAAATAAATTTAACGCAATTCTGAAGTTACTACTGTAAAGCACTACAAAATCCGCATCCAACGAGTCCAATATGAAAGATTTTGGATAAATTGACGTTTTATAAATAAATATTTATAAAAATTAATTAACAAATGAATATAATTTATAAAAATAAAGATAAAGTGTTAGTTTTTTTTAAACAAATGTTTATACAATTCTATTTTGAAAAAAATGTATTCCAGTTATTTGCAACAATTGACAGTTTAATAAAGAAATTAAAAACCTCTTTATGCGTGTCGTGTTCCATAACTCTATAACCCGGCTTAATATTTTTTAACATTTTCTACAAAACAATTTTTTATTTAATTTTATATTTGAGCATACTGTATAATATTTTCAGAACTGCTCTCTGCATTTTTTTCATTAAATCATGAAAATTATTATAAAAATACAATATAATAATTAATGATTAAGTAATTATTTGTAATTTATTTATTAGGATTTACGTAAAATTAAATTATTGTTGATATTAAAATAATAAAAAGTTGGTAAGATAAAAAAGAAATCAGCTCTTATTACATCAGAAATGTAAAAATTAAATAAAAAATTGTTTTGTAAAAAATGTTAAAAAATATTAAGCCATGTTATAGAGTTATGGAACACGACACGCATAAAGAGGTTTTTAATTTTTTTATTAAACTGTCAATTGTTGCAAATAACTGGAATACATTTTTTTCAAAATAGAATTGTATAAACATTTGTTTAAAAAAAACTAACACTTTATCTTTATTATTATAAATTATATTCATTTGTTAATTAATTTTTATAAATATTTATTTATAAAACGTCAATTTATCCAAAATCTTTCATATTGGACTCGTTGGATGCGGGTTTTGTAGTGCTTTACAGTAGTAACTTCAGAATTGCGTTAAATTTATTTTGTTGTAAAATATTTCAATTTTTATTAATTTTTATTAATTAATTAATTAATAATTCGAAAACCAAAAAAACGTCATTTTTCCGTTTTAGTTATTGAAAGTACGCATCTTAAGCTTTCTTTTCGTACAAAAAAAAGGAAAAAACAACTTGTAAATCCAGATGTTCATTACATGAACATTTTGCTTCCTCTATACGATCAGCAAAAAAATTTGCTTCCTCGTGGAGGAAGCACTAATAAAAAATACGATACGATCTAATATTTATAAAATCAAAAAAATATTTATAAAATTTGTTTTAATCCTAAATGAACAAAATAAAATTTTTAATAAAAAAATGAATTTTTCATCTTTAATTGTAATTAATTCTATAATTTTCAATAGAATACATATTTTACATACATCAATCGATTCGTCTTGATGCAAGGAATTAGATTTTAGATTTATTTTTCAATAAATAATAACATTTTATTGTACAGCAACATGATTCTTAAGAAAAAATGAATTTTTATTAAAAATGCAAATTATGTGTCTGTAATTGGTTTTAATTTTATAAATTTAAATACAATATATACTTTATATATACCAATCGATCCGTCATGATGCAAAGAATAATATTTCAGAAATATGTGAGTAAGATTTTCTTATACAGCAACATAATTTTGCGGAAAGAACTCATTTTTTGAGAAAAATGCGAATTTTTCAGCTTTAATTGTGATTAACTCTATAAATTCTCATACAATTTATTCTTTTTATATACCAATCGATTCGTCTTGATGCAAAGAATAAGATTTTATTATATATTAACTTCATTAACTAACTTAAAAAAAAATTTTTGAAAAAAATTTTTTTTTAGAAAAAAGTAAAAAAAAAATTTTTTCTGAGAATTTTTTAAAGTCTATCAATCCAGTTCGAGATATTTTTATGATAAATATACCTGGTAAATTTTAGCCAAATTCGTTAAAACCTCTTCGAGTTATCGTGTTCACAAAAATCGGGATCCACACACACACACATACACACACACATACATACATCCGGACAATTGTTCAGGGTCTTATATAACATAGTCCCATATAGAAGAAAATTTGTCAAAAGGATT
Organism: Leptopilina drosophilae; assembly: GCA_032873175.1. Taxonomy (NCBI): domain Eukaryota; kingdom Metazoa; phylum Arthropoda; class Insecta; order Hymenoptera; family Figitidae; genus Leptopilina; species Leptopilina drosophilae. The sequence goes on from CM065480.1 coordinate 27,196,061, forward strand.
TTTAAAAATTTTGTAAATTAAACGACTACAAAGCTTCCTCACGAGGAAGCAAAAAGGGTCCTTTTTGAAAAAAAACCAAAAAAATTTTTAATTTTCAAAAAAAAGGGTTAAATTTTGAATTTAAAAAAAAAATTTTTTGCACCATTTGAAAGAGCAGGAAAAACCCTACAAAAAACATATGGGTCAAAATTTTTTTTACTTCATTATATAGAAGCTACGATTTTTTAGAAAAATCACTGTTGATACTTATCCAAAATCTTCAACCCCCTCCCCCCTCTACAATTTTTTATAAAATTTCATAATACTTGGTGGTTGAAGTACTCATGCATAGTACTAAATACTGGGAAAATATTAGCCCGATCTAACAACTTGCAATTTTGACATTGGTACACTTGAGAAATTTTGCCCCATAAATATAGTTTCACTTTTCTTATCTTCAGATCATTTTTTTCTTTTATATTTTATTTTTTAAAAAAAGCTGAGATTTTTTCTGACGAAATACTTAATGTCCAAAAAATCGTTTTTCTTATTTTTGAGTAATTAATTTTTTAATATTGCGCATCACGTCGTCGCGCCACAATGTGCCGCGCAACCATTCGCGGTGTTCCGTTCAGTGCCGCTATTTGGCGGCGCGACAACATGATGTACAATATGCAAAAATTAATTATTCGAAAATAAAAAAACGGTTTTCTAAAAATTAAGTATTTCTTCAGAAAAAATCCCAGCTTTCTTTTAAAAATATAATATAAAAGAAAAAAATGATCGAAAGATGAGAAATGTGAAAATATATTTTTATTTTTTTCAAAATGTGTGTCAAAATAACAAAATTTTTGAAAATAGTTTATGCCATTTGAAAGCCGATGAAAAATGCTAAAAAACCCATATAGAAAATTTTTTAAAATTGTTTCTTTTCAGTATATTAAATATTCAAAGTAGAGCATGTCATCCAAAATTCATAATTTTTTTTTACTTGGTAAAAAAATTACTAACCTATACGACATATAAAAAAAAGTTTGAAAATAATTGAACAAAAAAAATTTTCTGGGTGGATTTTTGACGTGATTCTCACCATATTCATTCTTCCACGTCCACATAGTTATTTGCAGGTATAATTAAATATGAGTGATTGTAAAATAAAACACATCTCAAGCTTCTATTGAATATCGATTTTCAAAATTAAAGTTCAAATTCAAAATTAGCGTATCCAAAAACTCTTGAGTAGTAAACCTACAAGCAAATAGCAATTTTGGAAAAAAGTCCGATATATTGAAATTTGAAAATGTGACCTCAGATTCGTAATTAGCGACCCCAAAAACCCCCAAGTGGTGAGTTTTAAACAAATATAAACAATTAAAAAAATTCAGCCGTATTGGATCCACCATTTTGAATTTTGGAAATCTGACTTCAGATTTGGAATCAGCGACCCCAAAAACCCCCAAGTGGTGAGTTTCGAGCAAATATAAGCAATTTTGAAAAAAAGTATTTTTCTCAACATTATACCTATTGTTTATAATAATTATTATTGTTTCATGTCATTTATTATTTTTTTACATGTAATAGTGACCCTAGTGAATAAATCAAGCAAAACTATTTGTTGTTTTGTTGAAATGCAAAAGAGTTATAACATATTTTGTAGGTGGTACATATATGTACCGAAGGCACGAAGGGGTTAAGATACTTCGTTTAGTACCGTATATTAAAACTACCTCTCGCACCCGTCTTCGACGGGTTTTAGTTTCTACTAATACATTTGAAAAGGGTGATTACCATCCAGGAATTCAATTTGACTGTGTGAAACTAAGAATGAGTTACCACTAACCATTCATTTCATTTGGAAAATATTATACTATTACTAGCTCTCGTTTTAATTTCTACTAATACATTTAAAAAGGGTGACTACCATACAAAAATTCAATTTGACTGTAAAAAACTAAGTATGAGTTACCACTAACCGTTTATTTCATTTGGAAAATATTACAATTTGAATTAGTAAAACGTCGCTTGGGGGGAAGACTATGCCATTTCAGACTAACATCGAAAAAGATGCCGTTTCACGCGATCCGTGAAAAAAGTGCCTTTTCGGGCGAAATATAAAGAAAGTGCCTTTTCAGACGAATTATGAAGAAAAGGCCTTTTCAGTTACGCAATTTTTTTTGTGTTTTTAGGTTGTCAATACAATGACGAGAAGTAGGTTATAATATTGTTTATTTGATTTGCTTTTTCATTTATTTTAAAAGCATTTTTAGTTTCATAAATTGTAAAAAAAAAATTCATGTATAATGTTCAGATAAAAGTTAAATAGAATAAATTTAAAATCTTTTATCAAAATACGACTAAATTCATTAAAATTTATTTATATCAACATAATATTAATATTAATATTAATATTTGTTTTAAATGAATGTAATGTCTTTAATAAAAAAAATTTTTTACCTTAAAATGTAAATTTACTTTTATTAAAAAAGAATACTTAAGGCACTAAATACATTTATTATTATTTAAGATTTATAAATAATAAATTTATCTTATTATATTTTTCAAATAAAAATGATTCACTGGATTCTTTCATAAAATAAAAATTTATTCTACACTTTGGTAATTACTATTGCTAGTGCTGCCCACAAGACGAGACGATACGAAATTTTATGTAGTATCGTCTCGGTCTCGTTAAATATTGTAATTTTAAGTATCGGTATCGCCAAACATAGTCTCGATATCGTCTCGCTAGACTTTAGTTAAGTCGAAGTACATGCATTGAAAAATCGAAATAAAATTTTTTAGTTTTTTATTTTATAGATAAACTATCGAAAAACTATCAAAAACAAAACAAATTTTTATTTATAGAATTAAAAATCCCTGTAAGTATTACATTCGATACTGAAACCAACCATACACTGAAAAAAATGATAATGTCAATTTCAGGGATGGCAAGCGTAACCGATAACCGAAAAAACAGAAATTTCTAAAAAACCGAAAACTAGAAATCGAAATCGAAAAAAAAATTATCTGAAACAGAAAACCGTAAACCGAAACCCGTATTATAAAAATTTAAAACCTTTTATTTCAAAACCTAAGTTTTGTTTTTTCGATTTTTAATACACATAAAAGTAGAACTGAATATTACACCAAAATTAAAATCTTTTGGTACAAAAAAATAAATGAAAAATAAATATTGAAGTATGGTATGTCTAATGTTGTAAATAATAAGTAGAGGAATCAAATTTGCATAGTACAAATAATTAATTAAAATAAAACAACAATTTTTTGAAAATAAATTAGAAAAAGATTTTTTTAAATTAATTATGTGTGATCAATCTGTAAAAATACACTAGTGTACCAATTTTTAGGTAATTAGGTTAAATAATAAAGGAGTTAGGGAAAAAACGTTCTTTAAAAAAATTTTTAGTTTTTCCTTGACAACGCTATGGCCATCTTATAAAATACAAAACAAATTTATAAATAAATTATGAGTAATTAATACTCATATTTCATTCTATGTAATTAAAATGCACACAAATATTTTCATTCATATATTGTCCCGGGAAAACAACCAAAATACCGAAACCGAATTTTTTTTAGAAGAATACCGAAAAGAGGAAACCGAAACCTTTAAAATTTTGGTTACAAAAAATTATTCACTTTAAAAATTTAAAATCAATGGCAACCGAAATTTTAACGGTTTCGGTTTCCTCTTTTCGGTATTCTTTAAAAAAAAAGTCGGTTTCGGTATTTCGGTTACGGTTTTGTTTTCAAAGAATTAGGATTTCTGTATTTGGGTTTCGGTTTTTAAAGTAAATAATTACTTGGTCAATTTTGACATACATGTATGGTTAGGATGTATAGCTGAAACAGCAATACTGTATGTCAGTTCAATATCCGTCAATATAATATTTGAGAATTGACTATATTTATGACAGTACCATAAATATATTTTTTTCAGTGTACCAACTATGACAGTGGCGCTCTTGAAAGGAAAATTTGTTTATTACTTTAGGCGCGATGTTTAAATTCATGAATTTTTTAATTAATACGCAAATCTATTATTTTTTAAAACCATAGTTAAAAATTTTAATATAAAAAATGGTTAAATAATGAATATTTGAAAACATCATTTATAAAAATTCAATAAAAAAATAAATAAAACTATATCTTAGTAAGCGAAGAATTTTTAGCTCTTTCACTACATCGAGATATTTCGATTTCGAGAATGACATCAGATAGCTGAAAGGAAAACAAACAGACGGCACATTGAGAAAATTTTGGGGACGCTGCGGAAATTCATAAGAAAATATTAACCAAGCGATAATTTCTTATTCCAATTTTATGATTATAATTGTGTACGATTTATAAAAAAATTGTTGATTTTCTTAACTGTATATAAAAATATAATAAATTAAATTTTTTTATTTCGATGTATATTTAAATGTGCAATTTTATTTTTGAAAATATTCAAGAATCTTATTCTAGATAAATGTTTTTGAACATTTTTCGATTAACAATTTTCAAAAGATATTCAAGATATCCTAAGAACATTCTATGGATATCCAGAAATTCGTATATTTTTTAATATGTGAAAATTTTTTAATTTTGAATTTAATTTAAAAAAACAAATTGTATTTATATTTTAAACAAATTGGAAATTTTTGTATTTAAAAGTACATTAATAATTTTTTCCAATAATAGTATGGTTATTAATAATAATCACAATTATTATGTAATATTATTATTATTATTATGTAATAATAATTTTTATTATTATTATTACCAAAAAAATTCCCTGACCGTTAGACACCCTGAATAATATTAATAATAATTATTATACATGAAGTAGAATTTATCACTCGGTCGAAATTTATATATGTGGGAAGAAATCATTCTTTCCGAGTCAAATAAAAAGAGAAAATTCTTTTTGACGTTTCGACGATAACAAGTGACTTCAAACACGATTCTGATCGTTTCTGATGAGGACGATTGTTATCGTCGAAACGTCAAAAAGAATTTTCTCTTTTTATTTGACTCGGAAAAAATGATTTTTTCTCACATATAATAATTATTATTATTCAGGGTGTCAGGGAAAAGTCAGGGAATGTCAGAAAATTTTATCGAAAGTCTGTGAAATTTCTAAAAATGTATACACAAATTAAAATTTCTTTTGAATAAAAGTACAATGAAAAAAATTTAATTGAATCGAATAATATTTATTAGAGTCAATTAAATGGTATTTGCTTCAAATTCTGAAGTTATTGATTCAAATAATATTTAATACTGACTTCATCTAATATTATTTGATTCCTGTAAATATTTAATTGATAATAAATAGTCAATTAATCGGTTATTTGAATCAATTGAATTTTTTTTCAGTTTATTTTTTATCCAACAAAACTTGAAAGATTTTTATTATTGATTATTTCAATTACTAGATTTTAATTTATTCTTAAATATGTCAGTTATCATATTTTTAGCCCCAAAAAATAGAAATAAAATTAGTAAAAAGTGAGGGAAAAGTAAGGGAATTTTTTTCTCAGTCCTTGGTTATTATTATTATTTTATTATAAATAATATTACTACATATAATAATTATTATTATTATTTATATTTAAAGAATTTTAGAAAGAAAATTTATTTGATTCAAATAACCGATTAATTGACTATTATCAATAAAATATTTAATTGATAGTGGTCTGTTAATCGGTTATTTGAATCAAATAAATTTTTTTTCAGTGTAAATTACACATTTTCTGGTACAAAGTAATGAATAATTTTTATGGAGTGACAATAGACTGTTATTATTAAATAAAATCAACATTTTTTATTATAGTTACTGCTGAAAAAAGTGTAATTTCTTTGATTTACAAAATTTCTAGACAAATAATCTACTCACAAGCCAGCTTTAACTTATACGATATATACGACTTTTTAAACTTTTCAAATTTAAAAAAAACAAAATATTTGTAAAAAAATTAAATAAAAATTTTTTTAGTTTTTATTCTCAAATTAAAATTATCCTTTTCGTAAAACATTTCAACTTTTGATTGAATAAAGATATATATAATTAAAACACATTGTAATGTAATTAATTTTTCAATTTTACTAAATTGAATAAAAATCAATTCTATTTTAAGTAACAAGGCAAGATAAATCTGCGAGAATTTTGAGAATTTCTCTCTTTCAACGTTTATACAAAAGCGCATGATCGCGGACTTGTTTACATCGCTCTTTTGTTTATAACCAAAAAACACTGTTTGTCGAAAAAGTCAAGCGATTGTCCTATGCATTATTGCGAAGTGCGGAAAGTTATTTCTAGACGTTTCTAGACATATTTGTGGCTTATTGTGACAATTTAAAGAAGATTTGCAAATTGGGAGTCTTTTGCGCAAAAAAATGTATCCGAATAGACCACAGAATCGGTGCGCCTACAAGGATTGTCGAAGTCGACGGGGAGACGAAAATATCGTCTTATTCTGTTTTCCAAAACAGGGTACGGAAAAATTCAAATTATGGTGTGCAAATGCAGGTAAGTAACAAATTGTTTTTCCAATATAATAAAAAATGTGTTAACAATCAAAAATTAGGATGTCTAGCGAGCTGAAGATTCGGGAATCCCCGAGACATTTCTTTTAACCCTCCATTCGCCGTTTTCTCACCAAGTTTCTTTTTTTATTTAAAACTTTTAAAATACAAAAAATTATAATTCCATATCCTCAGTACATTTAACAGCATTCTTCTTCTTTATATTAAAACAATTTTTGTATTTTTTTTAAATTTTTATTTTTTTGTTATTGAATTTGAAAGCAGCAAATGTCAGGAATTTTTGACGTAAAGTGAAAAAATTTCTCACCGCGTGACCGACGGCGAATACTCGATTTCACTTTTGTCATTAATTTTTTATTTAAATAATTAATAGAAAATGAAATTTAATTTTACGACCAATAAGTTGCTGAATTATTTTTATAACAAATAAAATTTTATTCAGAAATTGTATTATCTTCCTTGTAGAATTTCAAATATTTTTTATAAAATTTTAAATAAATTCCACGAAAAATACAATTATTCTTCAAGATTTTATCACAACTAAACGAAAGAATTCAATTTTAAAAAACATTGAATTATTCAACAAAATAGTCAAATTCGTTGCAATAATTCAATTATTTTCATAAATGACTTTTAATTCGTTGCAGAAAATCAATTATTTTTAAAAAGTTTTAAATAACGATTCTGCAAAAGAATTTCATTATCTTGATAGTAAACAAAATTCTTCTCATACAATTAATTATGGGTCAGAATTTCTCAAACGGATCACCTAAAACTAAAAAATTTTCTTTTTGAACCAAAATAGTTTTTTTTTACTCTTAATATGGTGAAGAAAAATCCCTGAAAATATTAAGCCAAAAAAATTTTTTTGTAAAAGTTATTATCAATTGAATTTTTTAGTACTGCTAAATTAACAAATTTTTTTCTTAAGTTATAGTTGACGGATTTTAAAAATAAAATATGGGTTTTTTTTCGTCATGAATTGCACTATTTAAATATATTTTTTGCAATGCTCACTTCCGAATTCGCGATTTCGTGACGAATCAGAAGGATAGACTTGTTTCGGATGCGGTACCATTGGATTACAAGAATCCTGTAGATGAAGATGGCCATCCTGTATTACTTAACACTGAGAAAATCTCGAGAGTGTACGGTAATAATAAAAAAAGTTATCTGAGAACAATGAGAGTCTGACTGTTGACAAGTTTTCCGATTTAGTGTCTGAAGTTGAGAAGGAGCAAGAAACTTCTCCATTGAAGATTCTTACTCCTCCTCACACTCAGTCGTATGATTTGGAGACATTTGATTTGCCATCGAGTAATGAATTGTATTTAAAGGCTGAAAATGAGAGATTGCTTGCATTGATTAAAAACTTGAGTCAACAGTTAACTGATATAAAAAAACGACTATTAAAGATATTCTGGAAAATAATGTTACGAATAATATCGATGTTGAAGAATTTTTTAATTCAAATAATGTAAACCAGGATGCGCTAAAAACTTTGATTAAATTACAATTGAGATCAGATAACTGTACTCAACCATACACTAATGAGGAAAAACTTTTATGCATGAAAATCCATTATTGGTCGGCTTCAGCTTATGAAAGAATGCGTCAAACCGGGATACAATTGCCTCATAGTAGAACAGTCGAAAAATGGGTGGCAAAGAATGATGTCACTCCGGGATCTATTAAATTATCGTTTGAAGATTTGCAAGAAGATTTAAAAAATGCACCATCTGAAGCCAAATGGTGCGTAGCAAAGTGGGACAAAATGAGCTGCAAAGAATTCGAGGAATACTCTAAAAAGTATGATTATATAGAGGGCTTCGAAGACTTTGGGCCATTGGGAAGAACTCAAAACCGTGCTAATCACGTTTTTGTTTTCACTCTGAATGGCATACATCCCTCTCATCGCTGGCGAATAATAGCGGGCTTTTTTCTTGTTCGCCACGCCATGAAGGGAGATATGATCGCAACCCTGCTTAAAATGCTACTTGACGAAGCTGACCAATATGGACTTAGTGTGAAAATCTCAGTGTGTGATCAAGGAAAGCCGAATGCTAAATGCTACAGTGACTTGTCTGTAACACCAGAAAAACCTTACTTTTATTACAAAGAGAACAACATTTTTTGCACTCGTGATTTTTCACATGAAATAAAAAATTTTGTTACTGCCCTTCTTAATAATGGTAAGATTTTTATGAATGGCTAAACTTTGTATCTTTCTGATATGAAAGCGACATGGGAAGCAGATCGGAGGTGTCAATTATCAAATAATTTAAGACACATCTCTGATGTACATTTCTATCCAAATTCATTTCAGAAAATGAATGTACAAAGAGCATGAGAATTATTGGGTGGAAAAATGGGTAAAGCGATGATTGAAAAACTCTTCGGGAATCCGCGGAATATATTTTGATCATAAATGATCTTTGCGATGTAGCTGACAGTACGCGAACTAGGTGTCCTAATCCATTGAAAAGTGCTCTTTCTTCTGAAAATGCAAATTCCATAAAGATCTTCGAAGACTTTTTATCATGGGTTTCAAGCATGCAAGTTCAGACTAAGGGGGGGAAGTTTAAGACTTTACCATGTTTCAAGGGTTTTGAAATGACAGTTCGAGGTCTTTTGGATTTGTTCAAAAATTTGTCAAAAGAAATCCCTGAATTTAAATTGTGTACTAGACTATGCAATCAAAACTCAGTGAAGCAACTTTTCTCCCGATTACGAGGGAGAGGAGGTTTCAATAATAACCCAACCTGTCGTATGCTTCGATTAACGTTTCGTCATATGCTTTCGGTGAAGCATAACATTGCTGCATCGCGCAGAGCAAATGTCTCTGAAGAAAATGATGACAGCTTGGGTTACGATGAAATTACTGTAGATGATTTTACCTGTTAATAACAATTTTAATGGCTCTAATGCTGACGCTAATGACACTGACCCCTTTGACGTCATTTGTGACCTTGAACAGGTGGAAACGATTTTGCCTTTTCAATCGTATAGTGGTACCTATGAAGGTAGTTCGATTAGTTATTTTGCTGGTTACGCTGCTCACGTAACAACCAAGAAATACAATTGTGATCGTTGTTACGAAGTACTATTGAAACCTCCAGAGGCGGAAGGTGATCAAGATGACATTTTCATTTAATGTCGCGAATATGAAACTAAAACGTCATGTAAAGTAACACTATTAAAGAGACCCTCGGATCAATTTCGACAAGTTGTAACCGCGAATCTAATTTCGTTTAAAAAAACTATTGAAAAAATACGGCACAAAACTAGCGTTAAAGAAACTATTGAAAAAAAGTTATTCGAGACATTCAAAAAATATACCCAACGTGGTATGAAGAGTTAGATTCATGTTATGACCACAGAGTCTTTGCAATGCGCTGTTTATTTACAGCTAAATTGCAGCGAGTATGTACTGAAGACAATCGTCGGACAAGAGTTGAAAGTTTGCAAAAACGCCGTGACAATGCTACGAAGAGAAATCTTTCAGCTCTAAATAAAACCAGTGGGGTTAAGCGCAAGAGTAATTCATTTCTTAAACAAGGAGACAAACCTTCAAAGAAAATGAAAACTATATTGCACTTGTAAAATAGAATTTTAACACTTTGTCTGTAAATAGGGTTAATTTATAGCTGTTTTTACTTTTTCTTTTGATTACAGAGCTTTAAGTTTAGACGTTAGTTTCGTTCTCGTATATTTTTTAGGTAGAATATCAGTCCTCTTCATTTGATTGTCAGGAAATTATTAACTTTATTCTTTAATGCACAGAATACCCAATTTACAAACGGAGTGTTAATTGCATGTATATAAAACAGTATGTGAATTTGTAAAAATGTTATTGTTGTAAATAATATTATTACCGTACACCTCGATTCCTGCATTTAACACCAACTATGGTTTACAAATTAATAGTAAAGTATCAGTTATACTTAAAATTAGTTTTGAATTATAAACATTACTTTATTCCTTTTATATAGTAAAAATTGTTTGAGATATATGCTTAATTAGATTTTTTGTTTGACGAAATATTATTAAATTTTTTACATTCATTAAAGAAAACTAACTAATATAAAGTAAACTAACTATTTTTTTACTATAAGTAATTGTGATATTATTTTTTTTAAACCAAAGAGTTAACCCAAAGTTTATTGTTAACCAAAGAGTATTTTACTTGTGGCGTGAATGAACAGTATTAATCTCAGGGCATTTTACTTTTAAAAAATCGTTTTAAAATTATTCTACATGTTGTAATAAACTTTTTAATTATGCGTTTTAAATCATTTTGCGCTGAGAAAAATAATTTATCAAAAATGTATTTATGTTTAGATGTATGTATGTATTGTATTATGTTCAAAATTATAACTTGTGGAACGATTAGTTATGTTATTTCATAATATGCTTAATGTTTTTACTTAGAAAGTATCTTTAAAAAAACAATGAAAAATTGTACTTCAATTATTATTGTGCTTATTAATCATATTTTTTCAGGAAAAAAAGCATAAGAAAAAAGGTTTATTATTATTGTTAAGGCTTTTTTTCTCTGTACATACACTGCGATTTTATATTATTCTAAACATTTTTTCTTATGCTACCGTAAGTTATGTGGATTTAATCCTTTCAGAAGTATGATTTGAGGAGCAACCTAAACACAATATCTTTAATTGTTCAATGAATTTGTTTTTATTGTTAAGTTGTATCAGAATTTTGTAGAAAGCAATCGATTTTTAATTTTATCATGAAAAAATGTACTTCTGTTAGGGTTAATAAACTTACGTGTTTTCCCTCTTGACAATTGCTCACCTTGACGTACGATATATTAAAGTTTTATAAATATATACAAAATATTAAATATATATCTGGTGAGAGGGCTCAGTAAATTGTGAAGTTTTTGTGCAGGGTTGCCAATAAATAATTTAAAAATTATTTTTTCCTTTTTTGTTATTTAAAAATGAGTTCAAAAATCAATAATAGTAAACAAATTTAGGAACTTCATAGTTGAAGCTAAGCAGCAATGTAGATTCAGGGTTTCTACAAGTCCTAGAAATCATGGAATTGTCATGGGATTTCATTTTGATTCATGGAATCATGGAAATCTCATGAAATTTCTTATTGGATCATGGAATTTTTTTCGTTTTTGTTGTAAACCCGTGTGATTGAAATTCGCGCTCTTTTATTATCCAGGGTAGTCACAAGTTTCAGTTTATCAATTTCCCTGACAATTTATTGAAATTAAAATTACTTTTCCTAACAAAATTCTTTTTACAGAGGAAAAGATTTATGTTTACAAAAAATGAGTAAAATTTATAAATTTTAATAATTTCTAAAATTTACAATTATAACCCTTTCTGAATTTAATTATTTTTTACAAGTTTTATGAAAACTTCATCTCTAAATCAATTAATTTTAATAATTTTTAAAAACTTCTTCTAGAATTAAATTATTTAAATATATAAACTCAATTTTTTATAATAATTGTGACTCCATATTATTTTCTGAAGTTATTAAGGTATAAAATTTTCAAAAAATTATCATAAAGATATTCTTACAATTAATTTCTTTTTATATTTTAAAACAACTTTTGAACGATAATAGTTTTTCAATTATGAAAAATTTCTAAACAATTAAAATGTAGTAAAATCTTTTTAAAATGGTTGATTTTTTGAAAAGTTGTATTGCATTAGTGTAATTATTTTTCTAAAATAATTGTATTTTTTAGAAGAATTTTTGTAAAATTTTAAAAACTAATAAATTTTTGGATACATTTTAATTAAAAACTTGGAACATTATTGTTTTCTCTAATATGTTAAAAATAATTGTAAAAAATTATTTTTGGAAATATGTAATTAAAAATATTAAAAATATTGAATTTCAAAAAATTAGAAGTTGATTTTTATTTTTAAATTTACCTTTAAAGACTTTTTATTTAAAAATTTTTAAAATTCAATTATTTCAAAAATTTGCAATTAAAATTTTTAATAGTTGTTTTTTTAAAAATTTTATCAAAATACTCGAAATATACTAATTATTTTTAATTAAATTACACAAAATTTTAACTATTCAAAAACAATTCTTAAAAGATTTGTTTATAGTTAATTTTTGCATTGTAAAAATGAAAACAAGTTGCACTTTTTTTATTGAAAATTGTGATGTTTTATTGTAATATTTAGAAGAAAAGTCGAAAAATTCTCAATTTTTTAAATTTCCCTGGCAACAGATTTTTTTTATGACATTTAACTAATTTAACTGACAGATATTTTGTTTTAATGTGTCATAGTTTTATAATTTATCACCTAAAAATAGTGAAAAAATCATGGAATTTTATAAAGAGAAATTTGTAAAAACCGTGCAGATTTATTGTTTTATGTGTGACATAACAACTTTTTTCAGATAAAGGTTGATTTATTACTAACTTTGTACAAATAAAAATGAAATAAATATTTCTCAAACTTATCAAAGTCTTACTTTATGTATTTTTAGCCTCCCACATTCCCATTCTATTGAACACAATTTTTTAATTAAAATTTATAACTAAACAAATTTTGTAATAAAAATATATTTTTTTAATTAAAAAAAATTTTTAATTATTAATTAAATTTTTTATAATTATTATTATTTTTATTTATTATACATAGTTCCTGCCTTTCGGCTTTGAACGAACTTCCGGCATTCTCCTTTACCTTACACTTTAGATTACTTATTTAATAATTTCAATTAAATTAAAATAAAATACATATAAAAAATCAAAAACTTAATTTTACTTAATTTCAAATAGTACCAAAATATAAAACATTAGGAACATTTTAAACTTATAAAACTTCAACATTATTAATTGTTTATTGTCTATTGTCTTTAAATTCAGTCTACTTTCCACTTCCTTCCTGATTTTCACTGTTTTTCACTTCCTGCCTTTGCTTTTCAATGTTCTTCAATACCTCTAAACCTTGTCCTTCATCATTTAAAATTCTTTGCATTCCTTCCTCGGTCCTCGTTTTTTCGCATTCTTCCATCACATGCACTAAAGTTTCTTTTCTTTCTCCACATATTCTGCACAACTTTTCCTTTTCGTCCTTCCAATAATCCTTTGCCTTCAATTCGTTGCCACATCTAAATCTTGCTATTAAACATCTATCCTTTTTCTTCATTCTTCCTTCTAAGTACTTTGGTATTTGGTCCTTCCTTATTAATTTATAATATTCATTATACCTCGACTCTTCTATTTTTTGCAATCTTTTTTCACTTTCCTTTTTTCTCAATTTATCCATTACTACATCTTCAAATTTTTCCTCTTCTTCTCCAATACTATTTAATTCTTTCATTCCCAATTCTTGTAACATTTTCTTCCTTTCCTTTGCCCATCTTCCATTGCATCCTCTCCTACCTTCACTGTTCCTTTCCTTCAGACATTCCTTTACCAGCTCTTTTCTTGAATTCTTTGCTTTTTCTTCAAATCTAATCGCTCTTCTTACTGCTTTCACTTTCATCTCTTCCACTTTGCTTTCTTCCATCAAAATGTAGTTTGGAGTCGTTATGTCCAATCCTAGTATCCATTTTAGGTATTTTCTTGTAATTCCATCTAAACTCTCTTCCCTCTTCCATCCCCAAACCTCTGCTCCAAAAAGACCCACACTTTCACTTAATGCCACGTGCATTTTCATCCTTCTCTTAAAATCATCTTTGAATAATCTTTCCCCTATGCTCCATGTACTCTTCATTGCAATAATCGACTTTCTTCTTCTTTCCTCAATATGTTTCACTGCTCCTCCATTCTTTTGCATTATATAACCAAGATATCGCATTTCCTTTACTTCTTCAAGATTTTCTTCGCCCCATTTCCATTCTCTCTTTTTTCCTTTTCCATTTTCAAACACTAAAATCTTCGTTTTTTCCGCGCTTAGTATCATGTCCTTCTTTTTCAAGTATTTCCTAAACCTTTTTAACATATTTCTCAATTCTTCTTCTCCATAAGCAAGTAAAACTATATCGTCTGCATAAGTTATAGTCCATACTTTTTTGTTTCCTACCATTACTCCTCCTTCCTTTCCATTTCTCATGTCTTCCTCTAAATCGTTCATATAAACATTATATAAAGTCGGGCTCATTGGGCATCCTTGTCTCACACCTCTCGTCGTCCAAAACTCCTTTGAAAATTCCGTTCCTACCTTTACGACATTAATCGTTTCATTATAAGTTTCCATTATTCTTATTCTCAGTCTTTTACTCACTTCCATTTTCTTTAAGCATTCACTAAGCTTCCCTCGATCTACTCTGTCAAATGCTTCCTTCAAATCCGCAAAACAAGCAAACACCTTCCCTTTATTTCCCAATTCCCTGTCCACTATGTGATTTAACACATATACTGCGTCCATCACTCTTCTTTTGCTTCTAAATCCAAATTGATTCTCTTCCAGTTTTTCGTCCACCTCTTTCATTAGTCGTTCGTTCAAGACACTTGCATATACTTTATACGCCGTGTCCATCAAAGTTACTCCTCTGTAATTTCTAACATCATTCTTATCACCTTTCTTATATATTATTCCTATTACACCCACCTTCCACTGTTCCGGTATTCCTCCCTCTTTCCATAACTTATCCAACATTTTCCAAACAGCATTTCCGATTGCTCCTGGCATATATTTCCAACATTCGTTTTCCAATGTATCTTCCCCTGGCGCCTTTCCTGTTTTTAATCTTTGAACCTGTCGTATAACTTTCTCCACTCTTAATTCTTCTTGCTCTTCTTCAATGTCTTCCTCTTCTACATTTTGTAAGGTCTCCTTACTTCCCTTGCCTTGAAATCTTTGCATGAAGTGTTCTCTCCAATCCTCCATTTTTATATCCGTATCTACGGTTTCCCTTTTTCTCCTGAACTTATTTATATACTTCCATACTTCTTGTTCAGTTCTGATGTTTTTTATTTTCTCCTCCTCTTCTTTCTCGAATTCTCCCTTCTTCTCCTTACACCATTCTTTATATTCCTTTTTTATTTCTAAGTATTCCTCTTTTGAACATTTACCTTTTCTCCATTTCCTTAGAACTTTTCTTACATTTCTTTTCTTTTCTTTCCATTTGTTGTCATGCCATGGTCTTTTTCCCATTCGCCATTTAAACTGCTTCCTCTGTGTCTTCGGAACTGCCTCTTGAATTTTTTCTTTAATTTCTAACCATATTTTTCCAACACTTTCTTCTTTGCTTTCCCAGCCCTGACAATTTTCTTGATATTTTATTATATTTTCTCTCGTCCATTCTCTCCTTTCCACTACTCGATGTTCTTTCTCCATTTTATTTCTTCCATTTCTTTCGATTCTCCCGTAGACTTCTAATTCTAGTGGCCAATGGTCCGACTCTACTCTGTGTCCCACTTTTAACTTATTTATTTCGTCTAGTGCTTCTTGATTAGCAATTATATAATCAATTACCGATGATCCTTTTGGTCCTAAATAAGTATACTCTCCTGTCTCTCCTTTATTTCCATTCACTATTGACCAGCCTCTCTCTTCTAATTCCTTCACTAAAATTTTTCCTTCCCTATTTAGCACTATATCTTTTGATTTCGTATATTCTTCGTTTTCCTCATCCTCTGTTATTATTCTTCCTTCATTGGCTGTTCTAGCATTCCAGTCTCCTCCCAAAATTAACATTTCTTCTTCTTTCTCATCAATTCCTTCTCTTAATATTTTTAATGTTCCTTTTATGTCTTGACAATACACTACAAATATTCTAAACTTTTTCTTATTGATTTCAATCTTTCTTTCCACCAAATTATTACCCCACTCTTTATATTCTATTTCCTTGATATTTTTGTTAACCCCTGTAATTATTCCTCCTTTTGCTCTTCCTTTCTTATTTTCTTTTTCGGCATATTTACATTTCCAACTGAATTTTTTAGGTAGATTTTTTTCAATTTTCTTCCATTTCTCTTTGTCGACCCACGTTTCTATTAATCCCACTATGTCAAATGTATTTAGATATTTCCAAGTTTCATTATCTTTATTAATTATTCCAGCTGTGTTCCATATACAAATCCTAACCCCACAATCTTCTTCTCCTTTTTTCTGCTATGCTTTTCTTCTTCTGTCGGTTTCCTCTACTAAACACCCTTCCCACTCATTCCATTTTAGCCATTTACCTTCTATTTGTAGTTTCATATATCCAATTTTTGTATTATTTCCTTTGTCCCTTTCTGCTTTTGCTCTTCTTCGTATTTCCTGTTGAATTCCTCTTTCTTTTTCCGTTAAATCGTCATCAATATAAACTCCTCTTTGTAATTCTTTTTTCTTTCTCATCAACTATTTTTTCATTTCCCAGTTCTGTAGATTTGCTACGACCATTTTTCCTTTCTGTTCATCCCTACTCTTCTTTAACGCGTATGCTTTTACCACTTTTACTTTCAGGTTCAAACTTCTGTCAATAAACTCCTCCACATTTTCCTCCAAATTGTCATCTGCAAATTCCTCTCCTTTTATTACTATATTTAGCCTTCTATTTTCTTTTTCTCTTTTTTCTTTGTCTGCTTCTAGTCTTCCAATTCTTTCAAACAGCTCTTCTTTTTCTTCTTTCCATTTTTCTCTTTCCTTTCTCCATTGTTCTTCTCTTCTTTCCATCCTTTCAGTAAATTCTTGTAACAATTCTTCTTTCTGTTCCTTCAGTTGTTCTTTCAATCCTTCTTTTATTTCTTGTCCTATTGACATCAATGTTTTTTCCATACTTTTTTGAAAATCCATTTTATCTTTTGCTGTTGTAAACATCTTTATACTCGTATCTGGTACTTTATTCGTATTTTTACTACCTAGTGGCCTTCCCATTTAATCACATTCAATTCAAAAACTGACAACACTAATCACTTTTGCCCTCTTGCGTCAGAAAATCCATTCACTCACCACACTAGTCAAAAGAATACTTTCTATAACTGTTTCGCTCTTTCTCAATTCTCCTTCTCATCTAACCTCAAAACTTTTCACCACTTCAATTTCACTCAAACACTTTATCAACTTTATTTCTCTTACTCTTTTCTTTTATTTTCTTTCACTTCACCTTTTCTTAACTATCTGGTCTACTATTTACATTTATTAACACCTTTGTTCTTCAAAATTTTTCTCAATTTATTAAGAGCTCTCTCAACAACGTGTATCCACACTTACACCTTAACCGGAAGTCCCCAATTTTTTTATAATTAAAAAATCATGAATAAATTCTTTTATAAAAGAAATTAATTAAAAACAATCATTAGATTTTATTATTTTTTAGAACTTTTTATAAAAAATAGTTTTATTATTTTCTATTGTTATCACAAAAACACGCTGTTTCAAAATAGAAACAAAAAGTAGTGATATTGGCGAGAAATGAAATTCTAGCCTTTTTGACTGAAATTATACAATTTCCAAGCGGTAACCTTGGAAACGGCGAAAAGTTGAAGAGGGCGGCACTAACATACACTGAAAATTTAGTATGCTATATATATCGGTAGTCCCCACAACCGACCCTCGACGCATCTAGTATATTTATCTAAGGGTACACTGTAAAAAATATTGGTAAATTTTCCTAACATTTCTTAGGTAATTTCTCATATTATTTTGGGTAAAGTCGTTTTACCCAAAACTTTTGGTAATTCTACCAAAATTGTGAAATATTACCTAAATAAATTGGAAAATATTCCTAAAACTTGGGTAAATTCTTGGAAAAAATTCCAAATTTTGTGGGTAAAATTATTTTACTAAAAACTTTTGGTAATTTTACCAAAATTTTGAAAAATTACGTAATTAAATTGGAAAATTTTCCCAAAGCTTGTGTAAACTCTTGGGAAAATTTCCAAATTTTGTGGGTAAAGCCATTTTACCCAAAGATGTTTGGGTAATTTCTGTGGAAATTAAAAATTTTTTTTGAGTAATTTATATTATTAGCTCAAACTTTTAATATTTTTATACAAATTGTGTAATATTACCATATATAGTTAAGAATTTCCCTTTACTTATGCTTTAATATCGAATAGTAGTTGTGTAAAATATTTTTTCCTTTGAAATGTTGTCACATCTGGTTCGTCTGAAAGTGGCCAGCTAAGGGTTTCGTCTGTCAAAAGATCCTATTTTATAACTTTTCAAATACCAATTTTTTTTATTAGTTTCATTTAGACGGAAAGTTTATGAAATTTTTCAAATAAAAGAAATGAAGGAAATATTTGGAAGTTTTCTGTAATTTCTTAGAAATTTTTGTCAAATGGTCCGTTTGGCGTCAGTTGCTCTGCAGCATTTGCTAGAGAAGCTAAGTCCGCGCGTGAAGATTTTGTCGTTTTTACAGTTTTTTTAATAAAAAATGTAGTTTTTAATTCAAATTAAATATATGTGTGGTGTTTTATTTTATGAATAGTGAACAATAATGAATTTTTTAATTAATTAATCTGCTAGTGTGCATTATCAGGAATATCGACTCTTTTGTCAATTTCTCGTTATAAGTGGTTTAATGATAAGTGTTGATTATGATTAATCTTATATAATAACCCCACTATTTTATTATTGTTTTTAATAACTGTTTATTGTAATAAGTGAAAAAATATTTTGTACTAAAACATATTTTAAAAAATAAAATGAATCTCAATAATCCATAATCATTGTTAAAAATTGTTATTATCCAATTTTTTAAAATTGTGAATGAAAAATTAATAATTCCACTTCATCACTTAAGTATTTTCTCAAAATGATTAGATACAAACTTTGTATAATATACAAATCACAAACTTTGTATATTTTTCCTAAAATTTCATGTGTATTTTTACACATAAATTTGAGCAAAAGTACAAAAATTTGTGTAATTTTACCTAAAAAATTTTGGGTATTTTTTCCAAAACCTTAGTAAAAGAGAACAAAAAGTTTGTATTTTTACCCAATAAGTTTTAGGTATTTCTTCCAAAATGTTTGGGAAAAATCACTAAAAATCTTGTGTATTTTTACCTAAAAAATTATAGGATTTTTTTCCAAAAGTTTTGGGTAAATTTACCAAAAACTTTATGTATTTTTACCCACAAATTCTTAGTAAAAATTACTTTCAAAACATTTTTGGTAAAATCACACCAAAAATTTTTTACAGTGTAAAGTTGCGCTCCAGGTCTTGATTTAACATCGCGGTGACACCTACCGGAGCAGTATTGTCCCCAAAATTTTCTCAGTGCACAATGCTATTTTTATGAGAGAAAGTATTTAAAAATCATTAAATTTGTAAACAATGAATATTTTTTATAACTTTAAAAATCTAAATTTCAGTTCCTTAAAAATCTCGTCGAGAGTCTCGGTCTCGTGACATATAGTATCGGTATCGTTTGGATTCATCCAAAACTAGTATCGTCTCTGTATCATCTCAAAAACCGAGACGATACGAGACCGAGACTAGTCTTGGTATCGTGGGCAACACTAACTATTGCAGATAAGTTTTATAAATGTTATGTTACTAATAATTAGATTTTCTGTTAATTTAAAGAATAAATAATTTTTTTTAATTTTTTTAAATTTTATCGGCGTTCATAATAATAATTAAATTAAACATAATAATAATAATTAATAATAATTAATTAATATAATAATAATTATTATATATAATATAATCAATTTATATAATTTATTTATTAATTAAAAATAATTAATTATAATTAAACATTTTTCATAATAATAATTTAATAATTAAATTGTTGTTATGAAAAATGTTTATACGTCGATAAAATTTGAAGAAATTAAAAAGAATTATTTATTCTTTAAATTAACAGAAAATTTAATTATTAGTAACATTGCATTTATAAAACTTATCTGTAATAGTAATTACCAAAGTGTAGAATAAATTTTTATTTTATAAAAGAATCCAGTGAATCATTTTTATTTGCAAAAATATAATTAGATAAATTTATTATTTATAAAACTTAAATAATAATACATGTATTTACTGCTTTAAGTATTCTTTTTTAATAAAAGTAAATTTACATTTTAAGGTAAAAAATTTTTTTATTAAAGACATTACATTCATTTAAAACAAATATTAATATTAATATTATGTTGATATAAATAAATTTTAATGAATTTAGTCGTATTTTGATAAATGATTTTAAATTTATTCTATTTAACTTTTATCTGAATATTATACATGAAAATTTTTGTTTACAATTTATAAAACTAAAAATTCTTTTAAAATAAATGAAAAAGCAAATCAAATTAACAATATTATAACCTACTTCTCGTCATTGTATTGCCAACCTAAAAAAACAAAAAAAATTGCGTAACTGAAAAGGCCTTTTCTTCATAATTCGTCTGAAAAGGCACTTTCTTCATATTTCGCCCGAAAAGGCACTTTTTTTACGGATCGCGTGAAACGGCATCTTTTTCAATGTTAGCCTGAAATGGCATAGTCTTCCCCTCAAGCGACGAATAGAACTTTTTTGCCATATACTATTTTTAACTAATTCATATTAAAGAGAACAATATTTGTGAAATTGGTGTTTTTCTGCGTTTGTAGTACTTTAATAATAATTCATTAAAAATAAATTTCCACTAGTTTTTGGAATTATAAAGATTCTAATTCGAATAAATTGTATCGCAAGTAGACCCTGCGTTACAACTTTTAAAATCTAAAATATTGCTTATATTGGAGACTGAAAGTAGAGCTTAAATTTTGACACGGTTCTGTTTACATAAATATTATATCATTAAAAATTAAAGTAAAAGTCAATTTTTTAAAAACGAATTAGTATAAAATACTTTTGTTTGCTTGGATAAGAAAATTCCTGTTTTGGCAAAAATTTTCCGATTTTTCCTGGGCAAATTAAATTCCGGGCTACTTTTTAGCTTTTTCGCGTGATTGGTATTGTATAAGTAGAAACGAAAAGCAGTCTTCGATTTTCACATCGGAATCTATAACAGAACCCATGTAAAAGCCCTTTTCATAAAAGAAAAACTTTACTTTTCCCAAGTAAAACCGTATGGGAAATTAGGACTTTGTAAGATTTTATTAACAATTTTACATCACATATATTTCCGATAAGATCTTATATGGAGATTTATATGATTTCTTTTATAGAAGTGGAATTTTACATGGTTTTTCATATACAATTCTAGGTGGTTTTCCATTTGGAGATTTTTAATATTAAACTAATCAAAACTCGAGAATCGATTCACTCATTTTTGTGTAATGCCCGTATAGAATTTTGAAGAGCAACAACATTTTCAAACATTTCTTAAATCCAAAAAAAAAATTTTAATTTTAAACCTTAACCTTAAACCTGACATTAATTGATTTTACAAAATTTGTATTAAATTCCAAATTCATGACTCTAATCTTGTTAATAAACTAAATATAATAAACATAAGTTAAATTTAAAAAATATCAACCAATATTAATAATAACTTTATAAAAAGTAAACAATATTCAACATGAAATTAATTAAAAATTTTGTCGAATTCAAAAATATGATTTTGGCTTAAAAATTTGGATTTAATATTTATATTTCGTTTTTATATTGAAAATTAGTTGTGCTCTAATTAAAAAGTTGCTACAAAAAATATAACATCAATTTGACAAAAAAATGAAAAATTTGCATTTTTTTGAAGTTTGTAAAAAAGTAACGAAAAAATTAAAAATTAATTAATCATTTTTTAATTTTTTAAGTATGTAAAAAAATTTTGTTCCTTTTAATGTTTTTAATAGAATATGGCTAAGATTTTAAGTTAGTCTAATACCTAAGAGACTGCGAAGTTTCATTGTTATCAGTCAAGCCGTCTTTGAGTTATTAACGGGCAAAATATTGCGATCATACATTCATACATAATTGTTTTTATTGTCATTTTTGGAATTTTTACTATTTGAGTACATAAACTAAACTTGAATTTACAAATTCTAAGCAATTTACAGACAAAAGTCTGATTTTATTTATAAAAATGGAAAATGGATTTTTACTATCTTACATCTTAGTAGTAGAAAAAAAGATGATCAGACAGAGTCTTCTCAGCATTTTAGTTTTTGCTTTAGTTAAACGATGTTTTTCTAAAATTTGTATTAACGAAGAAGAAGTAAACAAAAGTTTTTAGTAAAAAAGATTTTCCGTCAAGCAAAGTGTTAGTTAATAATTTTTTTCCTCACAGTTTTCTTAAAAATATGAAATTAAGCAAAGAATTTTGATCAATTTCTGATTTGATCCACATTTTTGATATCAATTCGTTGCAATTTCATAATTTTAAGTTATCAGTGTAGTTATTCCAAATTGTTACACATAAAGAACATATTCAGAAAGTATAAGATATTTTTGAAAACTCATTCTTAAGAAGAATAAAAATAAAATAAGAAGGAAAGAATTATCCATGAAAAAGATTTTTCGGTATCTAAGCTTCTCGGTTGTCAGTTTCGGTATTAGAGATAACATGCGGAACTCTTCTCAGTAGAACAGTTTCGTTTATTGTCAGGCACTATAGATACAGAATTCTTTTCAGTACAATAGCTCTTTTTATGTCAGACACCGCTTGAGAAATTCTTTCCAGTAGATTATTTCTGCTTTAGTCAGACACACACTCTCATTCAGAAAATATTATCTCCCTATGTTACAAAAAGATATCGCCTCCGATGCCGTCGCCGCTGTTTCAAGTTTCTGTAAGGGCACCCATTCCCAAGGGTCCGTCAAAATTTAATTCAAATTTAACCTATATGTAAGGCCCAATAAAGCCCTTACATTACGTCAAAATTTATGTCTAATTTGACATATAGGTCAAAATAATTTTGACCTGCATGTCAGAAATTAATAAAAAATTTCCTCTGTCCTCAAAATTAGAGTTGCATTGCGAGCGAGAAATTCTCGTTGTTGGTAATAATTATACTCGTTTAACGAGAAAATGTTCATAAGAGAATGTATATTGTCATTTATTTATTCTTATCTTGTAAAAGGTGTATTCAAAGATGTCATTCTCGGTTTTACGTATGCTATTTTCAATGGGAAACTGAAAGTTTAAAACCAAACTAATTATTAAAATAAAATGTCAAGAAAAAGACAATTCACTGAACCTCTTGAAGATTTAATTTCAAATGAAGTTTCAGAAGTCGAAAATCACAATGAAAATGAAAACGAAATTTTATCTTCGTAAATATTTTTGCAGTTTATAAAAACTATTTTTCTATAATTATATTACTGCACGAGTTTTATTATATTTATAATATTATTTTCTTATAAATTAAATAGTTATTACATTCAATTTCATAAAAATATTTTGAATTAAATAGAAAAGTTTAAAGAATTTTTATTTTTCATATTTTATTGTTAAATGTATATTTATTTAAATATAGTTATCAATTATTTTTATGTAAGCGTAATATATAAAAATATAGCAAAAATTTAATAGATCTTGTACTGCACATCAAAAGAATAAAGAGAAGAAAATAGGCTCTAAGCGACGAAAACTTGATGCTCCCCCTTTGTTCCAATATTTTGAAATATTTTTTGAAAATGAATTAAAGCAAGCTCGGTGTAATATTTGTTAATCAAAAGAGCCACCAATAATTGAAGTTTTAAAAATGACTGATGGAAACACTTCTGGACTCCAGCGACATCTGCAGAGATATCACGAAAAAGAATTCAAAGATATTTATTTTGCTCCAAAATCAACAGTAAAATTTCTTGATATTTCATTACACAAATAAATCAATTGCATGCTTGAAAAGTGCCATTAAAATTTTAAAGAAAAAAAATTCCATCCAAAGTTTATCGATAAATATTTTACAAAAGTTTAAAATTCATACTTTTAAAGTATCATTTTGGTTATTATATATTTTGTATATATTTATACATTTTTTTTATTTCTTTAACTTTACTTATTTATAAATTAATTTAAAATTAGAATAGAGAAAATATAAAAATTTTTCATTTTACAACTTTTAAAAAAATCAAAGACTCGCAAATATTTTTTAACAATGCTTTCTTCATAAATTACGTCATAACATTTTTATACTTTTTTGATTTGTTTTATAAATCATCGCATTTAATTAAAAAATATATTTTATATTTACCTGGAACTTTAATTTTTTTAATTTTCAAAAATTAAGGACTGAGAATATTCAAATAATTATATATATATAAAAATATATATATAAAATATATATGGGACGTTCCACGTCAACAGAAACAGAGCTGTGGCCAAAAATCCGAAGTCAGATTTTGTTTAGAGTTAAAAAATTAAAAATGGCGGAAGCAAAATGGTGGACAAATTTTAAAACTCTTTAAAATAGATCAAAAATGGTTACTCGGGGGTTTTCAAGGTCGCTGTAGACTAAGATGACCTAAGTTTTTAAAAATTAAAAATGGCGGATCCAATATGGCGGTCAATTTTTCGAAAATTCATTTAATTCGTTTAAAATTTGTCCTATGGGGGTTTTTTAGGTCGCTGATTACAAATATGACCTTAGTTTTTAAAAATTTTAAATGGCGGATCCAATATGGCCGTCAATTTTTCGAAAATTCATTTAATTCGTTCAAAATTTGTCCTATGGGGGTTTTTTTAGGTCGTTAATTACAAATATGACCTTTTTTAAACGGTTTTTTTAAAACAAAATATTTTCATAATTAGATATTTTACACAATTAAATTTAAAACAAGTTGTTCATTTCATGACCATTTTGCTTCCTCAAAATTATTAAATTTAATGCTTTTCCTAATGTCTCCCTTAAACTAAAACGAAGAGTATTATTGTACAATTTTTTGAAGTTTATAAATTAACAGATTTTAAAGAAATTACAAAATAGTATGCATTTTTAAAAATAAATTATAAATATGTTCTCAAACGCAACCACACCTTTGAGCGTAAAGCATTATTAAGGGGTTTAAAATTAATCAGACAATTTAAAATTCCTGTTTTTCGAACAAAAAATTTGTAAAAAGCAATCTTCAAAAGATTGAAAGAAAATTTATAATCCAGTTGGACAAATTTTTCTTTAACTTTTCTGTCGTTTTGGATTGAATTTTAATTTTTCTAATTTCATTTTAAATTTTTGAATTCGACTACATATTATTTTAGTATTTTAGTATATTAATAGAAAATCCATGAATCAGTACTCAGCAACATATAAAAACCCTAAAAGGAATTTTTCAAACAAATTTGATAAATTTTTAATGAAATTAACAGTCATATTGGATCCGCCATTTAAAATTTTTAAAAACTAAGGTCATATTTGTAATCAGCGACCTAAAAAAACCCCCATAGGACAAATTTTGAACGAATTAAATGAATTTTCGAAAAATTAACGGCCATATTGGATCCGCCATTTTTAATTTTTAAAAACTTAGGTCATATTAGTCATTAGCGACCTTGAAAACCCCCGAGTAACCATTTTTGAGCTATTTTAAAGAGTTTTAAAATTTGTCCACCATTTTGCTTTCGCGATTTTTAATTTTTTAACTCTAATCAAAATCTGACTTCGGATTGGTATTAAGCGACCCCTACAGCATTTAAAAAAGTTTCGTTTAATTTTTTTCCTTGAATTTTACGCATATTTATTCGTTTTGAGCATCCAGGATTCCAAAAATGCCAATAAAAAATTTCGTGTATGTATGTATGTATGTCCGTATATCACAGAATGTTTGTTCGCGAATCACTTAAAAACGGTTCAACCGTTTGAAACCAAATTTGGCAGAATGTTTGACCTTAGGCCAAGGAAGGTTTTTAAATTTACAGATTTAAAAAATATTGATTAGAAAGGGAGATATTAAATTTTTTCAAAAAATTCAAAAATCAGAATTTTTCAAATTTTACCTTTTTTCAAAAAATGCTTTCAAACTTTGTATAATTGAGTATAACTTGATATTTAGTAACATTTTATATTAGATTTGCCAATAAAATGTCCTATAACTAAGATGTAAATATAAACATGATTTTTAAAAAATTAAAAAAGTCGCAAATATCCCAATTTTATATTTTGTAATGAATTGCGCTTAAATGATCTATAATTGATTGTTACATGTTAATTGGTCAAATTTTAGTATAATTTTTTCAAAAATTGTGTCCTATAACTAAGATTTTTTTTTAATTTTTTAAAAACATTTTTATACTTACATCTTGGTTATAGGACATTATTTTTGGCAAAAAATTTTTATATTTTGATAGATTTCAGTAAAATTATCAGTTATGACTTTTGTGAGATATATATAAACAATAAATTTACAGATGTTAAACATATTAATTAGAACGGGAGGTATTCAATTTTTTTAATCATTTAAAAAATGGAAAATTTTTAATTTTTTTGTTTTTTAATATATATCTTTTAAACTTTTGACGTCAAAATAATGGAATTTAGAATAATTTGTTTATCCAATTAATCAAAAAATTTTCAATTACAAAACTTCGAAAATATTAAAAATGGTAAACCATAAATGGTAAACAATGTGAAAAAATATTAATTCATAGCTTTAAAATTATTTTTAAAGGAGATTGAAAATGGAGATTTTTTATGATAAAATTTATACTACAGAAATTCAAGAATACCTGTGAAACGATACTTGCATTATGCTACTGGAAAAAACTTAGAAAGTAAAAAGTTTTGTTATTTTAATTCTAGGTTTAACTATTATGGATGTTTTGAGCATTGTTAAGGCAAAAGTTAAACAGAGTGTCTATTATTATTTTTGTGTAACAAACTATCCGGTTTTTCCCATCTTTGTCCAAATTTTTCCAGGTGTATATCTTCTCATCAAATATACATTTTTTTGATAAGAATAAACGATAAATAAAACAACAAATGGCTACAAAAATTCACATATTTTATGAAAATACTCTTCGACGGGTTTTTGTTTTTACAAATACTTTTAACAGGGGTTCTACCAACTGCGAAAAACGGGAAATATGCAGGAATTTTATTTAATCGGGAAAAATTGTGAATTCAGCTTGCAATATAGGTCTTATTTTACATTTAAGCAATTATGATACAATTTGTTCGAATTTGACTTTACTATAACTCCTAAAACTGGTCGAAATTTAGGATTAACTTATAATATTTAATGATAAATATTTAATTACTGATTTAAAATAGTAATATTTTTTTAATGAAATAGTTAATGGTAGCTAATCATAATTTCTCCAGTCAAAATAAATTTCCCACTATTTCCTATTTTTCGAGACTGGTAGACACACTATTAAATGGATCTGTAGAAACTAAAACCCGTCGAAGACGGGTACGACAGCTATATCTATCTTATAAAAAGATATCGCCGCCAACGCCAACGCTGCCGCCGCTGTTTCAAGATTCTGTAAGGGCACTCTATCACAAAGGGTCCGTCAAAACTTATGTCAAAATTGACCTATTTTTTTACCTATAGGTCAAAAAGAGGATAAATAACAGTCTCACATTACGTTAAAATCTATGTCTAATTTAACCTATTTTTTTACCTATAGGTCAAAAACATAAGTCAAAACTTATGTCAAAATTGACCTATTTTTTAACATATAGGTCAAAAAGAGGATAAATAACGTCTATGTCTAATTTGACATATTTTTTGACCTATACATATGTAGGTCAGAAACATAAGTCAAAAGT
Organism: Leptopilina drosophilae; assembly: GCA_032873175.1. Classification (NCBI taxonomy): domain Eukaryota; kingdom Metazoa; phylum Arthropoda; class Insecta; order Hymenoptera; family Figitidae; genus Leptopilina; species Leptopilina drosophilae. The sequence goes on from CM065480.1 coordinate 27,224,141, forward strand.
TATGTCAAAATTGACCTATTTTTGGACCTATAGGTCCAAAAGAGGCCTCACATAACGTCAAAATATATGTCTAATTTGACCTATTTTTTGACCTATAGGTCAAAAACATAAGTCAAAGTTATGTCAAAATAGAACTATTTTTTTACCTATAGGTCAAAAAGAGAATAAATAACATTACATCAAAGTCCATGTTTAATTTGACCTATTTTTGACCAATATGTCAAAAAGTGGTGCCCGTGTAGGTCCTTACATTATGTCAAAATACAAGTTTAATTTTGCCTATTTTTTGAACTACGGGTTTTAAAAAAGGCCTTAATGTGGGCTATCACATTACGTCAAAATTTAATCTGTGTTTTACCTACAATCTTTATATTATCCAGAAATAGAAATAGGATTTTTAAGGGCCGTCAAAACTTATGTCTAATTTGACCTAATTTTTGACCTATAGGTCAAAAAGAGGATAAATAACGGATAAAAATACATGTTTAATTTTACCTATTTTTTTGAGCTACAGGTTGTAAAAGGGGCCTTAATGTGAGTCATCACATTAAGTCAAAATTTGATTTATGTTTCACCTACAGGTCAGAGCTTACCCCTCAAATAGTAATGGTACTACAAAATTTAAGTACCCTCAAAATTAAAGTCAATTTTAAGGGCAGTTTTGAACTAAGCGTCAAAATTTGACAAACAATTTCAGCTGCCCTCAAAATTTAGAACAATTTTGAGGGCAGTTCTGACCTAAACATAAAAAATTGACAAACAATTTCTGCTACTGTCAAAATTTATGTCAATTTTGAGGGCAGTATTGACCTAAACGTCTAAAGTTGACAAACATTTCATGCTACCCTCAAAATGTAGGTCAATTTTTTTTCCGCTTAGGGAATTTGGGAAATCTGCCCACAGACACCCCGGACTCCTCACTCCAAGGCTATGTGGGGTTGGTATAATAAAATAAATAAAAATAAAGAAAAATAAAGAAAAAATAAATAATATAGTAAATTTAGAAAACTAGCGACCTACTGCCAGCCCGACCCTCCAAAACCCATAACCATTCCTTTGGAGCCCCTTACCCTCCCTCGCAACTGTCGTAAGACTTTAGCCTATAACTATAACTTACTCTAACTTATTACTATGCATTCATATTAAGAGAATATAATTTGAAAATAAAAATTAAAACTAGGGGGGCTTCGCCCCCCTGCGCGCCTCGCGGGTCAACCCCCTAACTATTTCTTATATTTATTTTAATTTTTATTTTCAAAAGTTAGGGGGTTGGCGCGCAGGGGGGCGGAGCACCCCTAGTATATATATATATATATATATATATATATATATATATATATATAAATATATATATATATATATATATATATATATATATATATATATATATTATTTATTTTATTTTCTTTAGAAATTTGAACAAGATACATTTCTGGAGAAATTGGTAAACTACACTGTTCAAAAATATTTACCATTTAATTTTTTCGATGACGAGGTCTCCCAAGACTTTTTTCATTAAATAAATCTATTGGCTCATGTTCCAAAGCGAAACCAGTTAAAAAGCTTAATTGAAAATCAATTCTTTGAGCAACGAGAAGCAGTTATGAAAATTTTGCAGGAAAATGCGTCTAAGATTTCATTCACTATAGATGGGTGGACATCTATAGCCATCAAAAGTTACTTTGGTACAACTGCTCATTTTATTGACGAAAATTGGATTCTTCAATCTCTCGTGATAGATTTCTGTCCCTCCCATGGCCAGCAAAAGGGAAAAGATATAGCTGATTGTTTTTATAAAATGGTGCAAGAGTATAAAATTACTGGAAAAATAATGGGCATAACCATGGACAATGCTTCCGCCAACACAACGTGTATCAGCGAATTAGAAAAACTAATCGAACTTTTCGAATCTAAATATAATAATTTCCGGTGAATAGCACATATTTTGAATCTTGCAGTTCAGGATATGTTAAGAATTTTGAAAATTGATGATATCGAATTGCAGATTGAAGCAAGTGATCGAGATCAAGAAGGCAGTGATCCAAGTGAAAACGGCAGGGAAGAAATAGAAGAAGTTTACGATGATAATGATGGATCAGAACCGAAAACTTGCACAAGGGCTACTTGTTCCCTAGCGAGTTCCATTCAACAGCAAAAACAATCCCATTAATTATTAAATGAAAATTTATAATTATTTTTTCTATAAATTTATGTCGTTTTACAGTAACGAATGACTGTATGCTTCCTAATTTAAATTCGTTATTTAATGTTAAAAGTGTGTATTAAATTTTAATTATAATACATATATTTTTTTAATTAAATTATGGAATTTTATTGGTAAATAAGCTACAGGTGAATTAGTTATTTCAGTGACGTTAGGAATCATTTGGTAAAAAATATCGATTATTCATATTATAAATTTTATTTTACTAATTGAAAATTATAAATTTTTTAATGCAAATAAAAAAGAAAAATGTAATATTGTTGTAACTTGCTGTTTTAATCAAAGTATACTTTTTTATAATTTTTTTATTATAATCTTAAATCAAATCCACTCATAAAAACCAAACGTTGTATTGTAAAAATTTAATAAACTTTATATATTTATATTATTTGCTTTTACGTTTTAAGACGAGAAATGAACGAGAAAAAACGAGATTCTCGTTGTTCTGTAATCTCGTAATTTGAGATGAGCATGAGACGATACTTTTTTATTCAATGCGAGAATCATTCTCGTTATAACAAATTTCTTGCTCGTCTCGCGCGTTATGCAACTCTGAGTCAAAATGTAGGTCAATTTTAAGGTCAGTTTTGACCTATAAGTCAAAAATTGACAAACAATTCGCTCTATCCACAAATTTAGGTCAATTTTGACCAACATATTGAAAATTGCCAAACAGTTCATTCTACCCTTAAAATTTATGTCAATTTTAAGGCCAGTTTTCGTCTACACGTCAAAAATTGACTAGAAAACTCCCTCTAAACTGATCTGCCCTCAAAATTAAGGTCAATTTTAAGGTCAGTTTTGACTTACTGGTCAAAACTTGACAAAAAATTATCTGTCTAATACTTCCCTCAAAATTTGGTACTAGTAGGTCAATTAGAAGCCCCATAAGGACTGCATAAAGTACCATAGGTCAAAATTTAGGTCAAATTTGACATATTTTTAAACATACACTACAAACAAGCAACTTGATTAGAATGTGTCAAGGAATCGTTCTCCGACATCAAAATTTAAGTTTAATTTAACCAAATTTTATACCTACACACGGAAAAAACTTAGTCTCAACATGAGTAGCGTACGATACTCAAAATGAGTTGCAACAAAAATGAGACTCCTTGTCTCATTTTGAGCATACATAAAAATTACTGACAATGAGACCAGACGTATTCATTATGAGTATAAAAGATACCAGTAAATTTCCATCAAATAATAAATAACCCAATAAAAACATAAAATATATTAATCATCTATGCGTAAATGATGTATTAGATATTATGTATAATATTCATTTCACATATATGGGTGATTCTCCAAAAAACCTCATTTTGCAAGTAGTCAAGATTTTCTAAATAATTATAATCATTTGGAAAAATACCAAGTCATATTTCTCTATTTTATCACTTTTTCTAAATGTTCTGCAAGAAAAAGTTGTGAAATTTTATTGTTTAATACATTTTTAAAATATTTTACCACCTCAAAATTGATTTTCTAACCTGTCATCTAAGTGTTTTTAATTTTTTCAATACGTAAAACAATTATTTAAAACATGAAAATAGGTACTTTAACAATTTTTTCTAAAAGTTATGATATTTAAGAATAATTTTCTAAAATATGAATGAAATATGTCATGTAGTTTTTTTAAATATAAAAAAGGAAATTTGTCATGTAGTACCGCGACATTCCTCTCACTCGTTGAATATTATCCAATATTTTTGCTGTGGGTAGAGATATTGATTAATTATTGTGATCAATATCTAAATTAACATCTCTAATATTAATTTCTTAAGTTACTTTTTAAAAAATGTCATTATTTTGCGTTAAAAAAAGAAAAATTGAGACATAAGCAGAGATTCACAACATAAAGCGTCATTCCTCTCACCCCTAATAAAAACAATATTAATAAATATAAATTCATCATAAATTTTTTTCACATAAAGTTATCCTTTATAAACATGATAGGGCATTCTAAGTTGGAGGAAAATTATTTGTCAATTAAATAAAATTAAAAAATGTTGAAATTGTCATTCCTCTCACCCGTCATTTCTCTCACTTTTTTAATGAAAATTAAAAATTGATATGATTGTCGATTGTTTACAAACTGCCAGTGAAAAGTGAACCTAAAATGTATGAAAAATAATTTTTGCCAATTTTTAAAAGAGATGTTTGATAACTGTAAGTATTTCAAAATCTATAAAATTTATAGATAATATTAATAAATTATGATTATTAAATAATTTTTTGTAAATAGAAAAATATATATAATAAAAAACGCTGGCGTCAAATTTTAACGTCTTAATTTTTTTGTAAATTTTAATTTAAAATATATACTTTAAAAGCTAAAAGTTAGCATGATAATGCTATACAGGTGGTTGATTTTTGAAAGCTCAATATAATTGACTGTATTCATCCATAAATAATAATTTTTTTTCTTTTCTGTTTGTAACTCACAAAAAGGAGTATTTCAGGAGAATCACCCATATGATTTGTCTACAATTCTTTAATGAAGGCCATCAAATTTTTAGGTTTTAAATGTTTGTTGACATAGCAGTAGTGCCAAACTGATTTCACACAACTTATTACAATATAGCACCACCAATAAAATTTATTATAAACTGAGGTCCACTTTGAAAAAAATATATTAAAATTAATTATTTCTATAAATTGAAGTAAATTTCAAGTACATTTCAAGACATATAATAATAGGGGATTGGCGCGCAGGTAGTTGAAGCTCTCTAGTATATATGGGGTATTCCACACCAAGTCGCAAATCATTTTGCTTTTGCTTCTCAAATTTTTTTAAAATATTTTTCTTGCAACGAAATTTTTTTTCACATGTAGTTTATAACAGAAAAATGTAAAATTTTCATTATAGGGGAGAGTGGGGCAAGACGGGGAATCAAGATTAAGTAAAACAAGAGTGACCAAAAGGAAGAAAGCTTGAAATTTTAAATCATGAATTAGCGATGGCAAATTGGAAATTACACCTTGTCTCTATTCTAATGGTTATTATTTAGACTCAAATGAAGGCTGGGCTGCTTGTTCTGCCTGCAGCCAATGGGTTCACTGCAGTTGTGCTGGTGTCAATGACGAAGATGAAGATTTAACCTTTACTTATAAAATTTGTCGACATAAATATGTTGCTTTCTTAAGCAACCGGCACCCGCCGGTGGTGCAAGATGGGGAGATTTGCAATTTTTTACACATTATTAATTTTATTCTTTTTTAAGAAACAGATGGCCTTTGTACGCCTTTATTAAAAAAGACTGATTCCCAAAGATGATAATTAAAATTAATAATAAAGTATATATTTGTTAATTGTCGTTTTTTGCGCTTTGAACCTTAAGTACCCCGTCTTGCCCTACTCTCCATTTCATTTTGCGTGAAAACAAAAATTTTCGTTACAAGAACGTCAAATTTGATCAATTTTTGACTGAGTTATGAACATTTCAAACAAAAAATTGATGTAAAAAACGTAATTTTTCAAGAATAAGACTTCAACAATCATACCTATATACAAATTTCAATTTCAAAAATTTTTATATTCTTTTGTCAAATTTGTCGATTGCTGCAATCTTTTTATAAATTCTTAAAATTTTCTGTTTTGTATTATTAATTTTGAATTTAATAATCTTTTATTAATTATTATTATTATTAGGGTCATTTGGGGTAAATGTAAACACTAGATGTTAAAGGTAAATTTACAAATTTAAAAATAAGTACGACGTCAATATTTTTAGTTAAATAGGGTCAGTTGGGGTAAATCGGAAAAGATTTGCTATGTTTCACCAAAAACATAAGTATTTTCTTTTAAATCGGAATACTTTTAGTTTTTTTGTGTTTTGAGATGTTATTTCACTTCCGTGGAACAATTTTATGAAGTAGTAAAAAATATAGTTATCATTGAATCGTAATAATCAACTGTTCCTATTTACCCTTAAATTTTTCAACTTTGCTAAAATTTAGGGATAAATAGGAACAGTTGATTATTCGTACGAAATTTAAGAAAAATCAATTTCAGTCACAAATCCTAATGAAATCTGAAATGTTACACACTTTGTGCTATGTAACGAACTAGCGTCTATTTGCTATAATATAACAATTCTGTACTGGTTAAATACTATGTACCGATGCGATTATACATGAATACTATTTTCAATAAATTTTTATAATGCTGAAAATAGTGTTGAGGTTGATAGAACCAATTTTCTCTCTTTCTATTATAAGAAATACTGTTGAAATTTCTGTTCCGATTTACCCCGAATTTCCAGTTTTAAGGGGTAAATAGAAACAGTCTCCTGTTTTTAAGAAAAATTTTCAAAATGAAAAAATCAAAGTTGTTTTTTGTTGTAGTATTAATAAGAGATAATTATAAATTTTTATATGAATTTTTAGCTTTTTTTGCAAATTCGAATCAAAAAAGTGAAAGTGAATTCTTTGATTTTTAATTTTTTAAGCAATAGGAAATATTTTTGTATATACTGCTGCTAATTGACAAAATAAAAATGGAAAAATACGTAGAACCTGTTGGGGGTGATCTAAGGTACAAGGTTTAATTCCGTATTTATTTTTAAAAATTTTTATTTATCTAAAATAACTATTGTTCCGATTTACCCCTTGTTCCGATTTACCCCTTGTTCCGATTTACTCCAACTAACCCTAATTAAGTATTTACATTTACCCCGAGAATTCGAAAACTCGGGGTAAATGTAAACAGAGCTTCAACTATAATTAAAAAAATAATTGAATGAATTATTGGATCTGACATTTTTTAATTTTTAAATTTGATTTTAGATTCTTATTAAGTAACCTTAAAATCTTTTTTTTACCAAATGGAATAAAAATCTATTAAAATTTGTTAGTTATTTAAGTTTTTACATTACTAATTTTGATGATCAGTCAAATGGTTGATTTTTTTTACATCTACGAAATTTTTTTTTAGTTTTTCCATCTCTTAAAACAGTAGTATCCTTCAAACAACTTGTTTCTTAAACCTCACTTAACTACAGTGATGTTTACATTAACACCGAATTTTAGGAAATTTTAAAAATCTCGGGGTAAATATAAACAGTCACTTTCAGGCGACTCAGGTGCATCAATATGAGGCTCTAGTTTTTATAAAAAATAAAATATTGGGATGCCAAAAACTATCGGATTTTTTAGGCGAAATTTATAAGCTTTTTTATAACTCCGCCACTTTGTTGCAATTCAATATTTTTTTACATTCGCAGGTCATTGTATTGCAAATATCTTCTTGTTTAATAATCTTTTTGGTTTTGTTATTTTAGTCACTGAGAAGGCAGCAAACACTGCAGCAGTGAGACAACGTTTTTTGGACACTCGGGAGATGGCGAATAACTTTTTAAAAAAACAATATTTTTCTTTAAAAAAATTACAAATTGATCACTAGTAATAGACATACATGTTATAAAATTTCAAAACATTTGACGTAATAAATTCTCTAAAAAAATTCCTAAAAATCACCATTTTTTCAGGCACTCACACTAGGCGTGTCTCTTAATACAATCCACAGAACAAATGTTATTAATGAGTTTGAAAAAAGCTTGTTTAAATTATGAGTAATGCAGGATTATCGTTAATGAAAATTTAATTGCTGCAGAAGTTAGGAAAATGGAGATTTTTATGAACAAACCACTTTAGTTGGCCTGGTAGTATTAAATTTTTCAAAAACTTTCATCTACGACTTCTACTACGATTATATGCTAAAAAAGTTGTAACGAAGTGTTTCGTTACTTACTCTGTCTATTTTGTCTTGTGTGGGAAAAGCATTTTCAGTGCTTAGAGAGTCGTTTGTTTGTCTCGTTCTTATCATAGGTCTGTCTCGTTTCTTGTCAAGTCTCTTGTTTTTTTCTTTCATATCAGCGTGTGAGGAGCTGTGGTTTTCGTGAAATCAGAATTTGAATGATTTTGCGCATGATTAATTGTCAGCGTACGTCACATGGTCAGCGACCCTTTGCAGTTTCTTTCAGGTGCCGTTTCGTGGGGATAAGGAAGAAGGGCTCTTCCGAAAATTGTGAAGGAAAAACAAGGAAACGATTTGATAATGAGAAAGCCTACTGGGGACAATCAGATGGTTCGCTACTTACTTACTTGCGGGTTTCCGAGAAGTCGAGACGTGGTTTAGACGAGTGTCAAATCGAGAGAGATATAGAGTTATTATTTTATTGTTTGTTAATTATGATTTGAGTTGTTTTATTAATAAATAGTTGTTTTTATTAATTGTGTGTTTTAATGAGTTTTTTGTGTGAATTGTGGACAGGAGAAGAGTACCAGCGAGTAGAGGAAAGTGGTAGCGTCTCAACGGTCGTGTTTGAAAAGTTCGTTTGGTTGTTCGTTGTTCGGAGGACCGTTTTCCATCACTGCATCGTCTTGGAGGAACTCCCCGATGAGATTGTGTGGAATTTTGAGGAAAGCGTTAATAGTGTATTTCTTGTGAGGGATTCGATGCAAATGTTGCAAATTAAATATTTAAATATATTAATTTGTTTCATACCAAATTTCCTTTCACAAAGTATGATTTAAAAATTTGAAATTGTTGTATACTGAAACTGTCAGCCTAATTTATGAAATTAGAAGCACTAATATTTATGTTGATATGAAGCAAGACATTTATAAATTTGATACTTCCGATTACCCTGCAAATAACGTTCAGGATATTCCGCAAGAACCCAAAAAAATTTTAGGAATGATAAGACATGAATGCTGCTGGAAAATTGTAACAGAATTTATTGACTTGCGGAGCAAAATGTATAGTGTGCGAGTTGAAGAGAAAGATTTCATAAAAAGTACTAAGGGTATGAAGTACGTCGTTGTAAAAAAATATTAATTTTGACGTTACAAAATGTTGAAATGCAACGGAGAACACAGTATTCAATCAGGTCAAAACTTGACAAAGTCCAAACGTTAAAGGGTAAGACTCCGTCAGAAAATAGGCCATTTGCATGGGGTCTTTGGATTAGACTGTAATTTGGTGAAATTGTAGTATTGGATACTAGAAACAAGTGTGCCAAAAAGTTTTTGAAAATTTTGAAATTTGTTAAAGTTACGCCATTTTGAATTTTTTTGTTATAATTTTTTTAAATCTTAATATTTCCGAAAGTTTTTGATGAAATTTAATAAAATTTGGAAGGCTTATACTTCACATCATGTTTCTTCTGACTATCACGTAAAAAACCAAAAAAAATTTTTTTGCCCAAAAAAGTCAAAAAAAATTTTTTAAAACCGTCTTGCCCGAGCGGGACCGATTTTTGAGTTTTCTTGTCAGTTAATAAAATATTCCTTATAATTTCACCTTTCTTTTAAAAAAAGAAAATCGATGGAGACTCAAATAGTTTTCGAGATATTGCAATTTTTGTGGAAGCGCGACCATGTTTCAGTGTCAGCGATGTGTGAGTGCCCGGGAATCCTAATTCTTACACTTTACTGTTCAAAATTGTCTAGAACCTACAAATTTTATCCGATTTTGATGTTCTTGGTCTCAAATGAAAGGAGATAAATTTTCTAAGAGTTTCCCCGAAACTGTTGTTTTAATTAATAATTATTTATACATTTTTTTGTTACTCAGAGTAAACAATTTACAAGAATTTTGAAAAAAACGTGTTTATTTTTTATTTTTCCATTCCTCATGATCGAAATCAATTTAAATTAGTCTAGTATGACCACCCGATAAATAATAATGCATAATTCAATTTATTTAAATAATTTCGTTAATTAATAAAAAGATAACTCTGTTCCTTCTTAAAAAAATTATATTTTTTACAGATAAATTTATGTTTAATTAAGTACTTTATGTTTATTTTGTTACAAAATAATTTTTAAGTTAATAATTATCATTGTTATTAAGATTTATTTTAAAAAATTGTATTTTTTAGAGAAAAATTTATGCTTATATAAATAAAGATATAAGTAAGTAATAAAAAATTGATTAATTAATTTTTAACCCCTTCGTGCCTCCGGTACATATATGTACCACCTACAAAATATGTTATAACTCTTATGCATTTCAACGAAACAACAAATAGTTTGGCTTGATTTATTCACTAGGGTTACTATTACATGTAAAAAATAATAAATGACATATAACAATAATAATTATTATAAACAATAGGTATAATGTTAAGAAAAATACTTTTTTTCAAAGTTGCTTATATTTGCTCGAAACTCATCACTTGGGGGTTTTTGGGGTCGCTGATTCCGAATCTGAAGTCAGATTTCCGAAATTCAAAATGGCGGATCCAATATGGCGGACTTTTTTTTTAATTGCTTATATTTGTTTGAAACTCACCACTTGGGGGTTTTCGAGGTCGCTGATTACGAATCTGAGGTCAGATTTCCAAAATTCAAAATGGCAATATTCAAAAATTAATTACTCGAAAATAAAAAAAACGATTTTCTGGAAATTAAGTATTTCGTCAGAAAAAATCTCAGCTTTCTTTTAAAAATAAAATATAAAAGAAAAAAATGATCCAAAGATGAGAAAAGTGAAAATATATTTTTATTTTTTCAAAATTTGTGACAAAATAACAATTTTTTTGAAAATATTTTATGCCATTCGAAAGCTAATGAAAAACGCTAAAAAAACAATATAGCAACTTTTTTAAAAATTGCTTCTTTTCAGAATAATAAATATTCAAAGTAGAGTGGGTCACGCAAAAGTTCATAATTTTTACCCCCCTCCCCCTCGGATAATTTTTTATAAAATTCAAAAATATTTTGTGAACAAATTACTAACCTATAGGACATATCATAAAGAAAATTGGAAAAAATGACATCAACATTTATAAAATTTTCTTTATTCTAAATATACTACCTCAAAAACCCCAAAGTTATCAGTTTCGAACTAATCCAATTAAGTTTTCAAAACAGCATCCGCCATATTGGATCCGCCATTTTGAATTTTGGAAATCTGACCTCAGATTCGGAATCAGCGACCCCAACAACCCCCAAGGGGTAAGTTTCGAGCAAATATAAGCAATTAAAAAAAAGTCCGCCATATTGGATCCGCCATTTTGAATTTTGGAAATCTGACCTCAGATTCGGAATCAGCGACCCCAAAAACCCCCAAGGGGTAAGTTTCATCAAAATCCATCCACTGGTTTCTTGGGGGGCACGAAAGGGTTAATTTATATATATAATTGTTAAAAACAATGATAATAAGATAAGATAAGCCTTCCAAATTTTATTAAATTTTATTGGAAACTTTCGGAAATATTAAGATTTAAAAAAATTATAACAAAAAAATTCAAAATGGCGTAACTTTAACAAATTTCAAAATTTTTAAAAACTTTTTGGCACACTTGTTTCTAGTATCCAATACTACAATTTTACCAAATTACAGCCTAATCCAAAGACCCCATGCAAATCGCATATTTTCTGACGGAGTCTTACCCTAAAACGAACAAAGATTGACCTAAATCCTTAGGACGACAAGAGATATTTATTAAGAAACAGCACTAATACCCTTACATGGGGTCACTGTAAAATTTTAGACATTATGGGAAAAAATTTGAAGCATTTTAAATAGAAAAAATTGTTAATAAGGGTAGAGAGAGGGAGGAATTGGTTATTTAAATAAAAAAACATAGTATATTGCGTGCCTAGAGGAGAAACGCAGTCTTTTCCGACGAGGGTGGCAATCACCTGAGGCGAGAAAGATGCGTCTCTCCGAGGCATGCACTGTACTTTTCACAACAACCTGTTAAAAAATGATATTTTCAGAAATTATTTGAGCCCTATTTTTCAATTTCCATTCGTTGAAAGCATTGCATGCTGTCATACATCGGCCTCTGGATTTTCCCGGTAATAATTCTGAGACAGCATTTTGCGCTGCTTCAGATAATTCAGGAGGTGTACACTGAGACATTGTGCACTTTGTAAAATAAAAATATTCACTACAAAATACAGAGGACACATAAGTTGGAATTCATTTAACTAATCAGAACGTCTCTATTTACTTTCCTCCCACTACGTCATCAACATAGCGGGAGGAAAGTGGACAAATGCGATCTCGCCTGCAATTGGCTACTTTCGACTCTCTACAGAGGTGTAGAAAGTGTAGTTTTCGCTAGGGACGTTGTGAAAAATGTTATACATTTTATGTTTATTTTATTTTAAAAATTACCTTAACCTAGTTACAGATTTTAACTTATTTTAACTTTACTTTAACTTTTTAAAAATATACTTAAACTTCTTTTAACTATACTTTAACGTTACTTTAACTATATTAAAAATTTAATTTATTAAACATTTGGGTATTGTACTTTCAGCAATTCTTCTTATTATAAACCACCTTCGATGGGTTGATTTTGGTAATCCTTCAGCTTGTATGTAACTGGTTTTGTTGATTTAACTATATCCACGGTTAATTTTTCCGTTGTCCAGTTTAGAGTGTATTCTTTTTCAAAGATATTTTTGTACTTGCTAACTCGAACTCTGTTCTTCTACGGTGACATCTTTGGGTTTCATACTAATAGTACGATGCTTTTTATTATTGTGCTTTGACATAAGATTTGGTAAAAGATCAATCCATTTATAATTGCCTTGCAAACTGAATTCAGGCCACATCATATTTTTTGAGTGCGGTTAAATCTTTCAACAATTGAGGCTTTTATCGGTAGAATAGAGATTAATATTAAATTCTTGCATTAAACTCTTAAATTTAGAATTGTAAAATGCTTTGCCTCTATCAATATGCAAATTTTTTGAAATTCGGCCTTGTTTTAGAATAGTTTTCATGGCTAAAGAAATATCCTTACCATTCCTACTCTTTACCGGTACAGCTCAGGCATATCTGGAAAATATGCCTACAACTATGTGCATGTATTTGAAACCTTTATTAGAATAAGAATAAGGTATCATTGCAACTAAATATGCTTGCCAGGATTCATCTATACCACGCATTTGAACTTTTCGACGAGGATAATTTTTTCTAGCTTGTTTATGCAGTTCAGTTACAACTGTTAATTTTTGATAATCCATCACTGGAAGTCCACGACTTGCAAAAGACCGTGACAAGGGATGTCCAAACACATCAATGCTCATTTTAATACTAAGAATTATTATTTGCTTGTACTCTTCTAATATATAATGCGTGCTTCACATACTTCTTCAATAACACAGGCCTGCAAATTTTGGCTTAGTTCTGTTACAGAAAAAGTGAAAGGTTATTCTTATAGCTTTTTTGACGTAGAATACGAATCCGATTTCCAAAATGGCCCATCACGTCAGGATTTCTTGTAATATTGCCTTAAATAGCCAAAAAGGTCTATTTTGGCCATTTTTCGGAATTTTTTTTGGGTAACCAAAATTTTTTTTTCAATTTGCGAAATTGCATCGTATAGTACTATGTCTAAGCTTTAAAATCCATTTTTCAAAATTGCTTTACGATTTTCTAAAACAGAGTTATGTAGATTTGAAATTTTTTTATGCAAATGTAAGTATGTATACACAAGTTCAAAATGGCATTTAATTTCAAATCTACATAACTTTTTTCTAAAAAATCGTAAAGCAATTTTGAAAAATGGGTTTTAAAGCTTAGATATAGCACTATACGATGCAATTTCGCAAATTGAAAGAAAAAATTTTGGTTAACCAAAAAAAATTCCGAAAAATGGCCAAAATAGACTTTTTTGGCTATTTAAGGCAATATTACAAGAAATCCTGACGTGATGGGCCATTTTGGAAATCGGATTCGTATTCTACGTCAAAAAAGCTATAAGAATAACCTTTCACTTTTTCTGTAACAGAACTAAGCCAAAATTTGCAGGCCTGTGTAATTGACATAATTTCATTATTGTGGCTTGGATTTCCAGTTTTCAGCGATATTACTAGCAAACATAGTAATCGGTTAACTAGTTCATTGGGATCATCCCAATAAATTCAGTCTGGGTTTAATTGTTTCTTTGCAATCATAAGTTGAGGTAATTTTTTTAAGCTTCTTCCTTCTTAAAACATCACTACCCTTCTTTGGTGTACCCTTAAAACATTTTGCAATGACATCATTGTATTTAGAACTCCTGGTTACGTTGACAAATCCGCTGGAACTATAATTTTTTCCGTGTGCATTTGTAGCTATAAAAATTTCTTTATAATTTTCCAAATCATCTAATAAAAGTTCAAGAAATCCAGCAGTTTTTAAAGATTTTTCATTTCAGCGAGTTGAATATGGAAACCTTCTAAAATAACTCGTGTATCTCCAATTATAAAATAATCATTAGGAAGCTTACGTACTCCATAAACTATTTCTAAAAAACTTTTTCTGTTTTTATTTAATAATTAAATAAATTTATTTGTTAAATTTTCACAATTAGGTTCTTCTTCTACAAAGTTGTTGCCATGATCAAGTAGAGTAAATTGAGTAGTGATTTATCAATTTTCACTTCCTCATCAACAGCAGTTGATAAAGAAAAATCATTTCATCTTCTTTTTTAATATTTTTTGAGTAAACGATGTTTCCGCCTAATAGCATCACTTGCTTTCGCTATTTGATGAAGCATTTCGTGCTTTTTTGTACGTGTTTTCTTACTGACAAGATAAACTATACTAATGAAAAATTCAATAAACTTTTTATATTTATATGGAAATGAAGAAATCGATTCCTTTTCTATATCTTTCTTCCTTAAAATTACAGTCTTTATCAATAACAACAAATTGATATTTATGAGATTTCAAACATTCTGAACATAAATCGCGAAATTAAATTTAACTCATATCTTTATTAACATGATCTTTATATACATGTTTCAGATTCTTTTCATCTTGTCTAAATAAAACCAGTAAATTAACATTATCTCGAACTAGATGTTTAGGGATACGAGCATATGTTTGGCATAAATAGAAACTGTTAACGTTTATATGTCTGTCCATATAAAAGAGAGCTCTAACATTGTCTTGCTTTTTACAAGCAGTGCCATTAAAAACGATTATTGAATTTGTTTTAGAATCTTTTGGAGATACTACTTCTTCATGTTCACTAAATAGAAAATACTTAACACCATCTACCTGACTGATTACTTTTTCTAAAATTTTATAGTTCGGTTGCTGTAGAGATTTAGAGTAGTTAGAATAGTTTTACCACAAATTGAGTGGCCACAGAAAACTGTTACAGCTGAATATTGTGGTGTTGGTGAAAAAGAAGCTGCATTAGCTATATCCGGAACCATGAAAGCTAAATCAAAATTAGGCATGGGAATGGAAAGCAAATCATCTATAAAGAAGAAAAAGAGTAAAGTTATGTGTTAGAAGAAGCAAATATCGTTAAGAAAAATTGTTGATGCTGATCGAAAAAGTATGTTTTCCAGTAATAATGGTGAAGAATCAATAAGAGCAGCTATAATTAGTGCTCAAAAAGCAATAAAATATTTTGGCCGTAAATCAAATATTTTATCACTTCGAATTCTTCCAGTACGTACTAAAGTAGGTGGAATTCTATCTGTGGTTCCAGTTTTTGCTGGACTTAGTGCTTTAGGAGCTCTTTCTGGAGGTGCTTTAGGAATAGTAAGGACTGTTAATAAAGCTAAAACAGCTACTGAACAACTTGGAAAAACTCAGACTCACAATAGAACTATTGAAGCTATATCGCTTGAAGAAGGATTACATTTAAAACCATATTGACTAGTACTAGCTGTCAAAATACCTAATTTTCGTGGTATTATTATGCAAAATGAACTACGTATTAGTGGTCCTCACCAGTGTGAATCTGGAATAATTAATCTTGATAATAAAGGTGTTGGAACACATTGGGTAGCATGTAAAAAATTCAAAAACAAAACAATGTATTTTTATAGCTTTTGGTAACCTTGTTCCACCAACAAATCTAGTGATTTACTTGGGTAATGGTAGCTTAATTAAATATTATCATAAAATATATCAAAATCATGATACATTTGTGTGTGGACACTTGTGTCTCAAATTTTTATATACACTGAACTCTTGATGTAATGGACTCGAATGAGCTGTGGTCCATTACAGCAAGAGTATCCTTGAAGCAAGGCCACAATAACATTCAAGGCAGCATGATGTTTTAAAACATAGATTTTAAATTATTTTTTTTATTTTTTAAAATGTACAAATTTTTAACAAAAACAAGTAATTAAGGAGTGGAAACATAATTTTGGAAATTATTTTCCACTCATATACGCGGACTATGTACCTTTAAAATTTAGAATATCATACTTTGTTGGTGGCGCTAGGTTGTCTACCTCAGCGCCCCCTTTCCCATCTTACCACCTCATCAATGAAATTAGTCCATTACAGTAAGAGTTCAATTTAATCAACTAAATATCAAGAGTTCTTTTAACCGTTATAAAGACTATTATAAAATCAAAATTTATCGATCCTTACGAGTCAATAATTAAAAAAAACACATTGGTTTTAACGTTTCAACAGTGCTGCTGCCCTGTACAGAAACTATTATTAATTTGACAGAAAAAAATAAATTAATATACATTATTAAAAAGAAAAAAATTTTTACATTACTAAAATTAAAATAAAATTATTTATAAACATATTAGTAAAAAATATTACTGATTGTAAATTATTAAAATTGTTTAAAGAGTCTCATAGGAGACGTCTTCGCCGTGGCGATTACAATTATACACTGATGAATGAAATATATACAATTTTCGTAGTATACTTTATCGGCACAAGGTAAATGACCGCGTTAGCGAATAGAAAATAAAATAAAGCAAACACAGGAAACGTCAAGGAAAGTTAAAACAGATTAGAATATTGTGAATATTTAATTTCATTAAGGGGAGATTCCACAGAAATTAAGGTTTTTTTAAAAAATTTTTTTATAGGTAGTAAAATAAATATTTCTTAGTTAAACTTTTTTTACAATAAAATACTTGTGTTACAGTAATAAAAACCATTTTTTATTTATTTATTTTTTTAATGGAGTCTTAGAAAATGGCTGCCGAAAGTGGTCCCCTCTAAAAGTTGTTTACATTTTTTCTCGGCGACAATTAATCTAAACTAAAAAAGTCAAAAATTTTCTTAATCTATACCATTATGGCTATCGTGTAAACTAGAACAAAAAAAATTTATTGAAAAATAACCAAATGGCAGACTTTTTAATTTTTCGGCCATAATTTTGCAACTTAAATTGTTAATAACTTTTATAAATATTAATGGATCTGAAATATCCTAGTTTACACGAAAACTACACATTCAAGGAGCATGCTGTCCAAATTGCAAGTTATTTCGTAGAAAATTGTAAAAATGAGAGTGTAAACAAGTTGAAAATGTGTAGTTTCGAGAAAAACGCGTTTAAAGTTTGAAGGACCAAAAATACAAAAATTTAAATTAAAGTTATATACATAACATTTGATACGTAACAGTAGACATTTCTTATTACTTAAGAACTACTCTTTCAAGCGGTGCGAAAAGAAAAAATGTAAATTTAAAAATAAACAAATTGCAGTTAGGTAATTAATGAAAAAACATGAATTTTCGAGGTGGAAAGGTGATGTTATTCCTACTCTCCTGCTAGCGAGTCTATTCTTATCGCTTCAGACTATTTTTCTCGTATTTTTAGATAATCATACTAACCAAAAATTAAAAAAAATAATTTTGGTATTCAAAAAAAAAATCAGTGGAATCTCCCCTTAAGAAAGTGATTATAAGTATTGTTAATATTTTGTACATCATCTTTTTTGTTAACCGGTTTTTTTTGTAAATTAATGTAGATCATTTCTGCTATCAATCTTTTATTGTTATTGTTTTCTTTATCTAATATTGAAAAACCGTCTCAATCAAAATTGTGTTTGAAAAAATGATTGTGTGTGGCGATCATATTGGACTTAGATTTTTTATGTTCATTGATACGAACACTCACTATTCTCTATGACTGACCGACATACGATGCAGAACAGTTCCTACAATTGATTTTATAAACCGTATTAGTAATTTCAGATTTTTTATTAACATCTTTTTTTTAATATAAATATGGTTCATAATATTATTTTTGCAGGGAATGGATAAAATACTATAGTTTCTAAGAACTGAGGAGGTTTTTTTAAATAACACTTTTTTCAATTTAATAATAAATACTATCAGCAAGTTTATGGTACAGCAATGGGTTCATCAATTTCTGGCCTTTTTGCTGATATTGTTATGGAAGATCTTGAAACTTGTTGTAATGATCAATTATCCTTTAAACCTCTTATCTTCTACAGATATGTTGACGATATTATTGCTGGCATACCAGAAGAAAAAAATTGACGAAATGCTTAATATATTTAATAATTATGACGAAAGATTCCAATTTACTTTTGAAACACAAAATAACAATACTATTAACTTTTTAGATGTTTTCATTATTATCAATGAAAAAAATGAACTCATAACTGATTGGTATAAGAAAGCCACATTTTATGGACGAACTATTAATTACCACTCCAAACACCCTTTCGCTCAAAAAATTGCTATAGTTTATAATTTAACTGATAGAGCTATTAAACTTTCTGATGAACAATTCCATGCAAAAAATATTGAATTTGTAAGAGAAATTTTACTTAAAAATAATTACACAGGCCTGCAAATTTTGGCTTAGTTCTGTTACAGAAAAAGTGAAAGGTTATTCTTATAGCTTTTTTGACGTAGAATACGAATCCGATTTCCAAAATGGCCCATCACGTCAGGATTTCTTGTAATATTGCCTTAAATAGCCAAAAAAGGTCTATTTTGGCCATTTTTCGGAATTTTTTTTGGTTAACCAAAATTTTTTTTTCAATTTGCGAAATTGCATCGTATAGTACTATGTCTAAGCTTTAAAATCCATTTTTCAAAATTGCTTTACGATTTTCTAAAACAGAGTTATGTAGATTTGAAATTTTTTTATGCAAATGTAAGTATGTATACACAAGTTCAAAATGGCATTTAATTTCAAATCTACATAACTTTTTTCTAAAAAATCGTAAAGCAATTTTGAAAAATGGGTTTTAAAGCTTAGATATAGCACTATACGATGCAATTTTGCAAATTGAAAGAAAAAATTTTGGTTAACCAAAAAAAATTCCGAAAAATGGCCAAAATAGACTTTTTTGGCTATTTAAGGCAATATTACAAGAAATCCTGACGTGATGGGCCATTTTGGAAATCGGATTCGTATTCTACGTCAAAAAAGCTATAAGAATAACCTTTCACTTTTTCTGTAACAGAACTAAGCCAAAATTTGCAGGCCTGTGTTATCCATTAGAATTCATAAAAAAGTACATAATGAAACGTATTTCTTATATAGTTTCTAAAACTCAACCCTCTAGTGTTGAGAATGACAAACTTTATACAATAGTACCTAAGATCTTTCTACCATATGTTCCAAACTTATTTGAAAAAACCTCCTCAGTTCTAAGAAACAATAACCTTTTATCCATTCTCTGCAAAAATAATAATATGAACCATAATTTTATTAAAAAAGGAAAAGATGTTAATAATAAATCTGAAATTACTAATACGGTTTATAAAATCAATTGAAGGAACTGTTCTGCATCTTATGTTGGTCAGTGAAGGGAGAGTGGTGGGTGTTCGTATCAATGAACATAAAAAATCCAATAAAAAGTCCAATGTGATCGCTACACACAATCATTTTTTCAAACACAATTTTGATTAGATAATTAGAAAAAATTACAATAGAAGATTGATATCAGATATGGGGCGTTCCATGGGCAGGGCAAACTTTGAATTTCAGATTTTCTTCGTACTCTGTCATTTTGTTGTCTTGGGGTTCAGTTTTAAGATTCCAAAATAGTGTTGCCATATTTCAATTTTTTGCAAGTTATTGTTAATTAAACTTTTTAGTCACTTTTTTCAGGAATTTTTATCTCGAAATCTATTGAAGATATAAAAAAATGTTTAATATAAAAATTGTTTGGAAAATGTTTAATTTTAATATTTTATTAAAAGTTGAAAAATTTAATTATTTTGTTAATTTATTTAAATAATAATTTTTAAATGTTTATTTTTTACCCGAAGTTCGTAAAATTCTTTTCTAAAAAATATTTAAATTAAAGCTTGAAATGTCTTTAGAAACTTGTAAATTTTCAGAGACGTGTTTTTCCTAATTTTTGAAAAATTAATTTTTGAATTTTGCGTTGCATGGCGCGGCCCGTGCGATGTACGTAGTAACGCCCGCAAGGTGTCATACTTTGGCCTAAAAATGGCTTAAATTTACATATAAATGCAAACTTACATTACCGTAAACCGGGGCTATTTTGTGCACGCGAGATTTTTAATGAATAAAATTATTAAAATGCATTATTTTAATCTGCTATTTTAAGAAATGAAAGTTTGATTTCATGAGAATAGAGGGCAATAAATTTTATTATTTAATTCGTTGTCAATTAACAGAAAAAAATTCCTAAAAACGGAAAATTTGTGTGAAAAATTTTGAAAGTTCTCAAAAATTATACCATATCTTCTAGAGTTTTAATGTGGCTCATAAACTGTGCTAGATATTTATTGTCCATTGTGTTGTGATGATAAATACGTAATGCGCTAACTTTTTATTGATTATTTTAAGAAAAAAGTGGAAAAGACTGAAAAACCAGGATTCTATGGGGCTATTTTGTGCACTTCAAAAAATCAAATATTTTTCAAAAATTTCTTATTTAGTAAGTAAAGAAGGTTCTGTTCATCATTTTTATACATTTCTGTCTTACTTTTTTGTCAAAAAACCATAAATAATTTTAACTAAAATCATTAAAATGCTTAAAACTTGAACCGGTGCTCAACACCACCTCAAGAGAATAACTTTTATTAATATTTATAAGTTTTTAAAATTAGTTTGAAAACTATTTCTCTCATTTCTCGTAAAATAACTTGAAAAGTAAATTAGATATTAAATTGTTATTTATTTAACATTAAAAAAATTAATTTCAAGTTTTTGAAAAATTTCATTAAAAATGTTTAAAAAAGCTTCTACTGAAATGATATTTTCAAGTTATTTACAAGTGTTTAAATTATAATTTTATAATTATTGTAATATATTATTATAAAATATATACTAAAAAAGAAAAAAATGTTATTTAATGCCAGAGTAATAAATAATTCAAATAAAGATTGTTAACTTTTAGTAAATCTAGATTTTCGGAAAATCGTAGTGTTTTATTTGACATTTTGATGTATAATATCTTCAAAAAAAGTGTTTTCTAACTCATTCTTTTTTTAATTTACTCTGAAGTATCTAGACAAAAAGATGTAATGAAGCAGAAACGATAAAAAATATGTTTAGGCAACATTATACAAAGACAAAGTTTGATGCACAAAATAGCCCCATCCAGGAGGATATTCTGTGCACGACTTTCAATGACTATAACACAATCAAAAAAATTTTTTTCATTGCTCAACTCATAGGAAATCTTCAGAAGGATGCCCACAACACACTCCAAAAATTGGTTTTCTATTTTCTTTTAATTCTGAATTTTAATAAATCATTTAATCAAAAAAATGCTATTTGGTGCACAAAATAGCCCCGGTTGACGGTAATTATTTTGTATTTATTACCTTTTTAACATTATTTACAAATTATTACAATTATTTTTTCCCATGTCATAAATTAGTTATAAATTTGAAAGAAGTTTTCTTCTTTTAAATTTATAACTAATTTGTAACCACAATTTCGAAAGTAAAGGATCATTTAGTCTACATTATATTTAAGTATTTCATTTTTTCATTGTCATAAATTAAGTTATAACTATCATCCTTTTTATTTGTGATTAAATGAGGTTTAACTTACGTTTTTTATGAGTTTTTAATTATATGATCTAATGAGTTTTAAATGATGTTGCAAAGGAAGGATGCAAATGCACATAAGAAAGACACCCTTTTTCCAACCTCTAGAAACACGCCCCCTCACTCAAGGTGTGCATAGGTCAAATCATGTTGAAAATATTCAAATTCAGGTAGATTGACGTTGAGTTTTGAGTGAGCAACATCTATTTTAAAATGCGAATCGTGAATTTTATATTTCACCGTTAGTGCTGTGTTAAATTTAAAAAGTCAATTTAAAATTATGCCAAAAAAGTTTGTTGTAACCCTTTTAATTTGCCGAAACATGCTTGTGATGAAAAAAATGTTAGTAAGACAGTTCCATCATTGAAAAAGAACCATCCGGATTTAGGAGAATATGTTTGCATATCGTGTAGACTATTGTTGTCGAAAGGGAAGAAACCATCGGAAATTAGTTTTGTAAGTGAAAATAATTTTATAAATGATAATAATATTCTTCTTCGTAAAAATTTTGAAATTGAAAGTAGATCATCAACTCCTATTTCGCGTAAAAGTGACTTAGATTTTGTAGAGGGAGACGTTGGAATTGAAATGTTATTTTTAGTCAAACAAAAAGTAAAATCTGCGTTAAATTTTCGAGAAAAAATTAATTGGTTAACTGTAACACCATTAAGTTGGAGTACTATGACATTTAAGAATGAATTTAATATTAGCTATAAATTGGCAAAAAAAGCAAATTCTCTTCAAAAGCTATACGGGTTTGGATTATATTTACCTCATATTTCTAAACCTTTCCCTTCTACTTATGTTGACAAAGTAACTAATTTGTATTTATCTGATAAAATAAGTCGCATAATGCCAGGACTAAAAGATTGCGTTTCTGTTCTCCAGGAAAATGGTAAAAAAATTAAAGTACAAAAACATTTAATTTTATGTAATTTAAAAGAAGCTTATGTTCAGTTTAAAATTTTATTTTCAGATTTAAAAATAGGTTTTAGTAAATTTGTTAATTTGCGTCCAAAACAATGTGTCCTTGCTGACAGTAATGGAACACATACTGTTTGTGTCTGCAAAATACACAAAAATTTTAAATTATTGTTAGATGGTTTAAAAATGATTTTTGAAGACATTTCTGCATGTTCTTATAAAGAGATTTTAGATGATATGATTCGTTGTGAACCGAGTAATAATTGTTTTTTTTAAGAAATGTAATCTTTGTCCTGGATTCAATGATATTGCTTCTGAAATAAAAGAAGCTCTCTGTAAAAAGAATATTGTTAATATTGTTTATCAACAATGGACTGACACTGATCGTTCTTCCCTAGAAACCATCACCCAAGAGGCGCAATCGTTCATCGAAACAATGACCAAACAAGCAGAAATTCTCTTAGTCCACAACTTCATAGCAAAGCAACAAAGTAAATTTTCAAAAAATCTTAAATTAAATTTGAAAGAAGGAGAACTAATTGTTATTGGCAATTTTTCAGAAAACTTATAATTTTTAATACAAAATGCAATTCAGAGTCATCATTGGAATAATAATCAAACGACAATTCACCCTTTTGTTATTTATCAACGTGATCAAGAAAACTCTAATAATTTGAAATTTGAAAGTTTTGTTTTAATTTCGGAAAATAATTATCACTGCACAGAAGCTGTTTATCTTTTTCAAAAAAAATTAATTTCATGGATTAAAAGTAAACATGAATCTAACCACATAAAGAAATTTATTATTTTTCTGATGGTGCAGCATCCCAGTATAAAAATAAAAAAAATTTCGTAACTTAGCATATCATTTTGAAGATTTTGGTATAGAATGTGAGTGGCATTTTTTTGCTACATCGCATGGGAAAAATGGTTGCGATGGAATTGGTGGTACAATAAAAAGATACGTTAGGCGTGAAAGTTTAAGAAGACCAGATAGTATACCAATTTCGTCTCCTGAAGCATTTTTCAATGTAGTTAAAAATAAATTCGATACAATGACATTTGAATATTTTACCAATGAGCAATATAAGAAAGTAAAAATGTTTTTAGTTAAAAGATTTTCAACTTGCAAAACAATTAATGGCACTCGTAGTTTTTATTCATTCATTCCACTTTCCAATAATAAAATTCGATGTAAAATAATTTCAAATTTTGACGAGTTTTTCTTCTGTATTCAATATTTAACTTTTTCAATAAATACATTTCTTTAATAATAATTTCATTTTCAATTTTAACATGACTTTACATTACAAAAGGAGTGCAACAAACTTGTGGATTAGGCCTATTATGGATACCACATTTTAAAAAAAATTTTTTTAAAAACGCGACAAATGTACTCTACCTCCTGTACAGTGCGGAAATGGGTAAAAACGATTGTAATAATTGGTAAATAGCGTCAAAAAGTATATAAATACAACAAAATTAATGTAAATTTGCATTTATGTGTAAATTTCAAGCGATTTTTAGGCCAAAGTATGAAAGCTTGCGGGCGTTACTACGTACGTCGCACGGACCGCGCCATGCAACGCAAAATTCAATTCAATTTAAGGACATTTCAAGCTTTAATTTAAATATTTTTTTAGAAAAAAATTTTACGGACTTCGGGTAAAAAATAAATATTTAAAAATTATCATTTAAATAAATTAACAAAATAATTAAATTTTTCAACTTTTAATAGAATATTATTAAAATTAAACATTTTTCTAACAATTTTTATATTAAACATTTTTTTATATCTTTAATAGATTTCGAGATAAAAATTCCTGAAAAAAGTGACTAAAAAGTTTAATTAACAATAACTTGCAAAAAATTGAAATATGGCAAAACTATTTTCGAAAGTTAAAACTGAACCCCAAGACAACAAAATGACAGAGTACGAAGAAAATCTGAAATTCAAAGTTTGCCCTGCCCATGGAACGCCCCATATGATTTACATTAATTTACAAAAAGCGGTTAACAAAAAAAAAGATGTACAAAATCTTAACTATACTTATAATTACTTTCTTAATGAAATTAAATATTCACAATATTCTAATCTGTTTTAACTTTCCTTGACGTTTCCTGTGTTTGCTTTATTTTGTTTTTTTTCGCTAACACGGTCATTCACTTTGTGTCGATAGAGTATACTACGAAAATTGTATATATTTCATTCATCAGTGTCTAATTGTAAAGAAGACATCTCCTATGAGACTCTTTAAACAATTTAAATTATTTACAATCGGTAATAATTTTCACTAATATGTTTATAAATAATTTTATCTTAATTTTAGTAATTGTTACATCCCGAGATATAACTTTTCTGAAATTTTTAAAATTTTTATTTAATTCAATAAAATCAAATACGAATAAGTCTAAAATAGACTTATAATCAATTACATTCTTTTTTATCATCATAAATTATAATAAATAGTGCTAAAAAATTAATAAATTCGAGTGTAATTATATATCTATATATATTAGTATATATAGATATATAGTGCGCAAACGAAAGCATGTATGATAAATTAGTAAGCTGCGCGGATGAGTTACCACCTAAGACAATTGAAGTTATAATCGACCATGATCTAGAGCAGTCCAATAAGTGGTCGGCGGCCGGTTCATTATCTACACTCATGGTAATTAATCTTCCGTCGTTCGCTTACCATAAGTCGCGACAAGTGATAAGACTATCTCTAAATAAACACTAGACTCGAGATTCAAATAATGTTTTTATCATATATGTAACATAGACAATGAGCATAAAATGCATGACTAATTAATTAATAAAGCGAGTGTCATATTACTTGTCTACGACAATGTTAACAAAGCATGTGAAATATGATACCAATAACTATAATTAACGAAAAATGATATAGAGTACGTGATTTTTACAAATCGATTGGAATGCGAAAATCGACTAGACAAAACATAGAAAACTAAGATTAACTATAAAAACGAGTGTCATATTTCTTGTCTATAATAAATCAGCAAAATGCATGAAAAACTGTATCCATAATTGCAAAATTAACGAAAAACGATACAGAACATGACATTTCTAAGACCCGCTAGAATGATTGTTTTCTAGGAATAGACTTTTTACGTGATCTACGTGATTTTTACGTGATTTTTGTACGTGACTTTTTCATTTCTCATCCCCAATCGAGTAAGCAATTTTGCACTATATAAACCCCGTTCTAATTGTTAACAACCGTCAAATACTCCGGTGAACTTCTGCCCTAACAGTGTCGTGAGTCGGCCCTTCGATTGTTTAATTCGAGTTGTTAACTTCGGTGTTTAAAACTAGAATACTTGTGTTCTTTATATAAGAAGTAATTAACATTAATTATTAGCAATTTCAATTATTTCAATCGTCGTATCATTAAAACAGTCTTTTTCATTATTTTCTTTCTAATTTTGATTAAATTAGTGCAAGTTATTTCGAGACATTAAGAAAACAAGTTTTCTTTTGTATCAAGGTACGGTGTTCGAAATAACACTTAGAATCTGTGAATTAACTGTTTAAAAATAGTCGTTTAGTGCTTTAAGTGCTAAAATAACGAACTGAAAACAAAACATCATAAATCTTCCTTGTAAGCAGCGAAGCATAGCTGGTTGCAGCGCATTAATTGTATCATTGTTCTACGTACGCAACAAATTGTAAGTAAGAAACGTTTGTTAAAGTAAAATTGTTTAATGAATAAATAATATATAAAAGGAATATGCATATAATTATTTAACGGAAACCCGTAGTTTCTTTAAAGTCAAACGAATTCACACTTAAAAATAAATATTAAGCCTTACCAACTTGACTAATCAGCAACTTGTCTCCATTTTTACTAATAAATTAGTAAATTAACCTAACCTTAGCTCGGGTCGTAACAGTAATGTAAAAAAATTTTTCTTTTTAATAATGTATTTTAATTTTTTTTCTGTCAAATAAGTAATAGTTTTTGAAGAGGGCAGCAGCGCTGTTGAAACGTTAAAATCAATGTGTATTTTTTAATTAATGGCTCGTAAGGATCGTTAAATTATCATTTTTATAATAACTAATGCGAACGAGTGATAAAATCATATTACCATTCTTTATATGACTATGTAACCTGTGTTTTCCTCCAATAGAAATAAATTCAAATAACAGTTATGTTCTTGGTCTTATTGAACTATTGACTTTTAATTTAATTCCCAATATTGATAGAGGAAATGACAAATTTTACGTTGGAAGTCTAGTACAGTTGAACCTTGATAACTCGAATCACCAAGAGAAGCAAAAAAATTTGAGATATCGAAAATTCGAGTTATCAAATATTTATCAAAACAATTTATTTTCAGAAAAAAATGTCTTATAAAATGTCGTAAAATGTTTTATAATATGGATTATAATAGTGAAACGTCTTTGTCAATTTAAAAAATCAGTCATTTTTGTCTGTTTCTCTCGTCTAACATGTAAACAAAAATCATAAATTTTGCTAAGACTAAAAAATCTCCTCTGGTACATTTTCATGTTCTTGAATAAACTTCTGTGAAACGTTTAGCCCCTCTACAGCTTCTATAATTGTCGTTGGTTCTATGCGTTCTATGTCCTCTTCACCTTCTTCTTCTCTTTCGTCTTCTTTTTTGGCTTCGAATTTTTGTGAAGTTGATGTGCACTAA
Source organism: Leptopilina drosophilae (assembly GCA_032873175.1). Taxonomy (NCBI): domain Eukaryota; kingdom Metazoa; phylum Arthropoda; class Insecta; order Hymenoptera; family Figitidae; genus Leptopilina; species Leptopilina drosophilae. The sequence continues at coordinate 27,251,724 of CM065480.1, forward strand.
AAATGAAAAAAATATACCTCTATTATTAAAATTCACAAATTTTTGTTCTTAGAAGCAGTTTAGAAAAAATAAACAAAACAAGAACTTACATTATCAGAAGAATTTGATGTGAGTAACTGACTGTCGGCGTTAATAAATTCTTCAAATGAGACATTTTGCAGACTCTCATTCTTTTGAAAGATAGTCAATTCTTTCGAAAAATCATCTTCTACGTTGGAAAATGTAGTGAGCTGCTGCATATTATTTTTTCCGAAGCCTGCTTTGCGGAAATAGTTAGCTATAGTTTCTTGAGTTACATTAAACCAAGCATTTTTTAGATGATAAATTCCTTCAAGCAGATTGATATTACGATCCTTTTTTCCATCATCTATAAAATCGAGAATTTTTCTAACTACTCGTTTTCTATAATTTACCTTTAAATTTTTTATGATTCCCTGATCCATTGATTGTAATTTAGAGGTCGTATTTTCGTAGGTGACTAGTAAAGACTTGACTCCTGAGAATCAACGTGGATTCTTAGATTTACCGATAACCAGAAAATAGTACTGTAGTGTTATAATTTTTTTCGATTTTAATTTGGTTTTTTGAGTCGTTTATTGAGTTCTTCTCAAAATTGTGAGCAATTCTTTTAATATTGACTTTAAATTCGGATTCAGTAGGAAACACCACATAGAAATATACTACTGGAGTGTTATAATCATATTTTTTAAATTTTTTAATTTTAATTCGGTTTTTTGAGTATTTTTTTTAGTTTATCTAAAAATTTTAAGCAAATCTATTAATTCTGACGTCAAATTTAAATTCAGCGTGAAAAAAATGCATGAAAAAATACTACTGTAGTATCATAAAAAAAATTTGTTTCTTTTTATTTTCATCTGGTTTTCGAGTCGTTTTTTGAGTGTAACTCAAAAAAGAACCAATTTGGAAATTCTGACTTCGGATTCGGATTCAGCGGGTCAAAATACATGGGAATATACTATTGTAGTGTTTCGGCCAAAAACTTTTGTTTGTGCCTGTAAAATTAGGGTTTTTATGGTCGCTGCTTACTAATCTGTATTCAGATTTTCAAATTCAAAATGGCAGAATTGTTTTCAAAATTTTACATTTTTATCATGAAAGGCGTAAGTTATTTTTAAAAATTGATCCGCTATTTGTAATTTTAATATTTTATAGCAGATTTGTATGCAGCGATCATAAAAACATCCAGAGAGGTAATAATATTAATAATAAAGTTGAAAATTAAAAGTGTTGGACTATAATTTGAACATTATCTTATAACACAACTAATTGTGATAAAATTGTAGTACCAATGAAAGAAGAAATACAAAATATTCTCTTTTCTCAGCATACAAAGGTTAATTAATAAAAGATAATGATTACCTCCTTTTTAAATAAAAATTATCATTTTAATTATTCTTCTATTAAAAATTCAAAATTTTTTAAAATTATTTTTAGATGTTTAAAATTTTTAATTATTCTCACACTTTGTTATTATAAATAAAATCCTTATATGAAACGAACAGTAACATTTTAAGACTAGGTAATTATAATCTCTTCATTTTTTCTTTAAAAAAAATTAAAAGCAGTTGGAAAATTGAAATTAGAAAATATTTTGCACATTTCCTGCTTCTCAATGACAATTTATAAAAATACAAAAAAGTAAAAAAAAGTAAAAAAGTAAAAGTACAAGTTTTAAGCAGAAAAAAGTTATAAGTCAAATTTTGATTAAGAAATTTGATATTTATTTTGGAAAAAATATTTGCAGAATTTCTGTTTGTTAAAAACTATATTATGGAAATTATAATAAAAAATAAATATTATAATTATTATAATTAATTATTATAATAATTTTAACATATTACGATTATTCTTATTTTGATTTTAAATATTTTAATTTTATTTGTTTTGCTTGAGAAATTTATTGAACACTTAATGAGGGTTGTCACGCATTTTTTCATTTGAAAATTCCTGATTTTTTTAGTTAAAAAAATTGAAATTTTCCAGGTTTTTAAAGTAACATTATTTTTTACTACATTAATGATACGAAATAATAAATTTATTCTGACGATTTTTAATAACATTTTTAAGAAGAAATAAATTTATAAAAAATTTGTAAATATTATAATTCATATGAAATTGAGGAAAATTTTTGAAAATAATTTAATTTTTGACAAGAATTTTATTTAAAATTTTTTAAATAATTGAATTTTGCTAACAAAATTTTTAACAATTTTTAAAATAATTGAAATTTTGACGAGAATATTAAAAAAAACTTGTGAACATAATTGAGTTTTTGTAATCATTTATAATTTTTCAAAAATTCAATTTTTTCAGTATTTTAAGTAAAATCCATCCATTAATCCATTATTTTTAATAATGAATGAAGTGTATATTAAAAAATATAACGAATTTTATAAGAATTTGAATTATTAAAGTTTTTTATATACCTAAATTATCTTTAAAATCTGTAAAGTTCAATTGTTGTTAAAAATAGAAAAAGTTTAAAATAAATAATATAATTTTAATGATGAGAAATCTAACATTCAGAATTTTCTTATGGATTTTCTAAATTGAATATTGTTTCAGTACTTTTGACAAAATTTTCTGACTTTTTTACGACTTTAGTTACAATTACACAGGACCACAAAACTTTTTCTAAAGAAAGTATTGACCGGACCATGTTTTTTCTATGTTTTTTGGGTCGCTTAATTCAAATCCGAACTCAGTTTTGCGCCATCACGTCAAGTTTTTTCAAAATGGCAGATCCAATATGGCTGTCGAATTTTTTAAAAATGTACCACATTTACTTGAAACATGTTACTCGGGGGTTCTTGGGGTCGCTGAATACGAATTTCACCTTAGTTTTTAAAAAATTCAAAATAGCGAATCCAATACGGCTGACGTATTTTTAAAAAAATTATCAGATTTATTTGAAACTTGTTACTTGGGGGTTTTTTGGGGTTGCTGAATACGAATTTCACCTTATTTTTAAAAAAATCAAAAAGTCAGATCCAATATGGCTTACGAATTATTTAAAAATTACTCAGCTTTTGAATTTTTGAAAACTAAGGTGAAATTTGTATTTAGCGACTCCGAAAACCCCCGAGTATAACGTTTCAAGTAAATCCAATAATTTTTTTAAAAATTGCTAAACCATTTTGGATCCGCCATTTTGAATTTTTTAAAATTGAGGTGAAATTCGTATTTAGCAACCTAAAAAACCCCCGAGTAACAAGTTTCAGGCGAATTGGGCGAATTTTAAAAAAATCGACGCCATTTTGAATCGGCCATCTTAAATTTTGAATATTTACGAATTTCTTTGATTGTTTCACATTATATAATATTTTTTCATTGTTCTAAAGTTGTTTTTTAATAGAATCTTCTGCATATTTTTATTTAAATCTTGTTTACAGACAGTTTTTTCGAATTATATTAATTTGTGGAAAAATTTGACGTTATGGCGAAAAACTGAGTTCGGATTCGAATTCAGCGACCCAAAAAACATATAAAAATCATAGTCCGGTCAATACTTTCTTTAAAAAAATTTTGTGGTCCTGTGTTATAGTGCTTTTAAAAAAAAAATTTTTTTTGATATTACACTGAAAAAATATTTAATTGATTGAAATAAACGATTAATTGACTATTATCAATTAAAATTAAATTGAATCAAATAATATTATTAGATTCAATTAAATGGTATTTGTTTCAAATACTGAAATTATTGATTCAAATACTATTTAATTGACATCATTAAATATTATTTGAATCAATTAAATATTTAATTGATAATAGTCAATTAATCGGTTATTTGAATCAAATACATTTATTTTTTTCAGTGTACAACCTTTGAAATTCTTATATAATTTAATTAATTTTTAATTTCCTCTGAATTGTCCATTATAATGATAACAGGGAATGAAACTACAATATATTTTAATTTTAATACATGTGTCAAGAAAATTAAAGGTGACGTGTTATGAGATTTAATTTAATTTTTTTCATTAACAATATTACTTTTAATAAAAATTTCTTTACTATCGTAATGTAGAAAAATTTTCTTTTTAAAATCACTTATTCTAAATGAAGTTTGGTATTAATGAGAGATAATTATTTTAAAAATTGACTTACAATAACAATTGAGGGCTCGGATCGAAGAACCGACGCTTCGCAATGTTCTGTGCGCTTACAAGCGTCGGTTCTTTGATCCGAGCCCTCAATTCTTTATGAAGGAGGACGTTTTGAAATAGAATACAAACTGAAAATAATAAATGCAATATGTGTTTCTAAATAAATTAATATCGGACTATATATTTATAATTATTATATTATTTATAGGAAAATTTAATTATTCTTGAGTGTCTGAAAAATATTTTAAAATGAATAGAAATTCAATAATCAGTTATGATACTAGTATTAACCTAATTATTTTTTATAATTAAAAAACAACATTAATAAAAATACCTTCTACATATTTATTCAATAAAATAATCATTAAAAACAATTGTTTAGATTATTTTGCAATATGAATTAATATATTATATTCATAAAATTTACTAAAGCATTTAACTAATGTACAGGAATATTCTAAAATTTTTAATATAAACATAATTTCTTAAAATATTTAATTAAAAAATATAGAAATGACTTGCAGGTTAAAAAATAAAAAAACTTCGCTTTTCTTTATGAATTGTATTACATTTTTTAAAAATATTAAAATTAATGCATTTCAAATTTAAAACAATTAACAAATAAAAAGAAAATTCTTTTAGAATAATTGATTTACACATAACACACTTCTGAATTTTTAGTTTATATTTAACAAATAGTAAATAGTACGTAGCTATAATAAAAACATTTCAATTAAAATCTCCTTTATTATTATTTAAAAAATAGGCAAGTTTCATTAATTGATTTTGTTACCAAAAATAATAGTTATTTTTACATAACCTAAAAGTGAATTAAACTAATAATTAAATACCATTAATTATTTTTTTAGTAAAAAAACAGTGGCTGACTTTTTACTATCACAAAAATATTTTTAACTTATTCAAATTTGAGAGATTATGTATTTTTGTTTTAATTGGATATATAATTTAAAAAATATAAATAGTAAATACACTGAATATTCATTTTAATAAATTTTGATATCAATATAAATAATTATTAATTGACTTCTCACTTGTTCTTTAATTATTAATTTTATGATTTTTAATTTTCGCGCCGTATTTCTGTAGAAATTAGAGAAAAACGAAAAAGAGTCTCACCGACGAGAGCAAAAGCCACGCGTATGATAGTGTGTGTGATCATATAAGGGAGTAAGTTCGCCGCGAGAGTGGGGGCTGATTGCGTCCGCCGTCTGGCACCACTAGTCTCTTAGTTATAGAAACTGTTAAAATTCTTAAATTATGTAAAAATTGGGTGAATAATGTGTTTAAGGTTACAAAAGTAATTAAAACTATAAAATAAATTTCGCTATAATTTAATGTGAATCATAATAAATTATTTATGTTGTTAGAAAGTGATCAAACATGTTATTTTAATAAGAAATATATTGAAATAAGAAAAAAATGTGTTAAGGTAAAAACGTTAAAGTTGCAATTTTTAATAAACATATAATAAGAAAAGAATAAGATAAATACATTAACAGATTAAGAGGTTAAGATATAAAGAGATAAATAGGTAAAACAGATAAAGAAATAAATAGATAAAAAGATAAATAGATTAACCCATTTAGTCCCAAATGTCCGTTTTTTAAGTACAAGTTCGAACTTCCCGTTTTACGAGTTCCGGTTTAAAAAAAAATCGGAACAAAGGTTTTTTTATGGATTTCAGTGTCCTCTTTCAGAATCTAGAAAAAAATTTCAATTTCGACTTAATGATAAAAAGTTATAATTGTTTAAACAAAAAAAACCCGTTTTTTAGTGTTTTTTTTCTTTAAATGCAGATTATTTAATTGAAATCGGCATGGGAAAAATCTGGAATATCAAAATATCGCGTCCAAAATGTTAGGACTATCAAATAGACATACTGCCAAAAATAATTTTTTACAAATTTCAAAATGGCGCCTCAATAATGGCCGCCAAAATATGCAAATTTGGAAAAATAATTTAAAAAAATTTTAACTCTACATTTTTTTTACTTTTATGCTTCATTTAAATAAAATAATGCTACTTCAATAAAAAATATTGTTATTTGATGTAATTTAACAATATTATAAACAATTATTATAAACAATTTGAAAACTATGAGCCAAGTGGATGTAAAAAATTTATTTTCATCAATTCTCTTTTTTGGGGAAGGTAAAAATGGATATTTAAAGTAAACAATTTAATTCAAAATTATTTTGCCATGTTTAAGAATGTTATAAACAATTTTTATAAACAATTTTCCAAAAAATGAAATAGAATAGAATTTTTATACATTGTTTACAAATTTTTTATTAACAATAGATACTTTAGTTTTCACTTTTAATGACAAAAGAAAGTTAGTAGTAAAGAAAAGAATATTTTTGTCCACTCTAAACATCTTTTTTTATCACAATTGTTTATAAAAATTGTTTATAACATTGTAAAAAAATTTAAATAATTACAGACAAAGATTTGTCTTTTAAATATCTATTTTAATGACAAACCAAGTGAACCAGAGAGCATAATAAAATTAAAAAAATAAAATTTCTACCATTCTATTTAATTTTTTTGCAAAATTGTTTATAAAAATTGTTTATAACATTTTTAAATATTGCTAAATAATGTTAAATGAAAGTTTAATCCTTATGCAACATTTTGATAACCAAAGAGCATAATAAAATTAAAAAAAAATGTCTACCATTCTATTTCATTTTTTGCAAAATTGTTTATAAAAATTGTTTATAACATTGTTAAACATGGCAAAATAATTTTGAATTAAATTGTTTACTTTAAATATCCATTTTTACCTTCCCTAAAAAAGAGAATTGATGAAAATAAATTTTTTACATCAACTTGGCTCATAGTTTTCAAATTGTTTATAATAATTGTTTATAATATTGTTAAATTACATCAAATAACAATATTTTTTATTGAAGTAGCATTATTTTATTTAAATGGAGCATAAAAGTAAAAAAAATGTAGAGTTAAAATTTTTTAAAATTATTTTTCCTAATTTGCATATTTTGGCGGCCATTATTGAGGCGCCATTTCGAAATTTGTAAAAAATTGTTTTTGGCAGTCCTAACATTTTGGACGCGATATTTTGATATTCCAGATTTTTCCCATGCCGATTTCAATTAAATAATCTGCATTTAAAGAAAAAAAACACTAAAAAAACGGGTTTTTTTTTGTTTAAACAATTATAACTTTTTATCATTAAGTCGAAATTGAAATTTTTTTCCAGATTCTGAAAGAGGACACTGAAATCCATAAAAAACCTTTGTCCCGATTTTTTTTTAAACCGGAACTCGTAGAACGGGAAGTTCGAACTTGTACTTAAAAAAACGGACATTTGGGACTAAATGGGTTAAGAGAAAAAGAGATAAATACATATATAGATAAAGAGATAAACAGTTTAAGAGTCTAAGAGATTATAATGTATAAAAGAGATAATTAGATAAAACAGATAAAGAAATCCTTATTTAGAAACGAGTAGATATGCAAATTAGGTAAAGGAAGATACTCTTATGAATTTTGTTCTGGAAAGAGAAAGAAATCATGGTTAAATTTGAAGAGAGATAGTCTTATGTCAGTTTTATTGTAAGAGACAAAGTAAGGAACAGTAAGATTTTCAGACGAAGATATTCTTATGGCAGTTGTAATTGTGTAGAAAAAGATAAACAATTTTAGACAAAGAAGTTCTTATGTTATTCTTCTCTGATAGAGGGAGAAAAGAGTAGCGTTAAATCGTTAGTTTTCTTCCGAAAAGTATTACTTGAAAGAAAGAGACCTCAAAGATTTTCTCAATAACAAAGACCCTATTGTATGAAGGGTTTGTATTGTCCATATTGTATACCGCGATTATACAGTATATATATATATATATATATATATATATATATATATATATATATATATATGGGCATATCTCTAGAACTTTTCAACTTTTAAGTATCGAAAAATAAATTCTTTTTTAAAGGCACATTCTTGAAACTAATTTTATTGTCTTATGTATTGATAAAACAATAGGAAAAACCTTGCGATACTCATTTCTAAACATTGTTAAACCCCCCCCCCTCCCCGTCTATAAATTTAACCCCAAGAAAATGATCCAAATTGCATAGCTTTCTCACATAGTCGGATTTTTACATCAATCAGTATCTAGAGGTTTTTGGGGTCGCTGATTACAAATATGATATTAGTTTTTAAAAATTCAAAATGGCAGATCCAATATGGCGGACGAAAATTCAAAAAGGTTATGGATTTTCACAGAATTGTATATCCAGGGGTTTTTGGAGTTGCTGATTATGATTCTGAAGTCGGATTTCAAAAATTCTAAATGTCGGATTCAATATGGTGGATGAAAATTTAAAAAATATTTCAATTTGCACAGAAGTAGGTGTGAAGTTGTTTTTAGGGTCGCTGAATGTTTATTCAAAAGAATAAACATTATTGACCTGTTTAGGTCAACAAAAAAGGGTTATTTTTTATGAGACATCGGAGTGGTTTCCGATGTATTTTTGGATGCTGAGCACGATCCAGGGTCTCAAAATTGCCCATCACGTCAGGATTCAGAGAAAAGTGGGGGTAAAGACCCCAAAAAACGTGCACTGCTAGACCCACATTCATATGACAAAAAAATATAATTTTTTTTTCATAAAATGGAGTAGAAAACACAAAAAATGTGTATTTTCAGAATGCTTTAATTCACTTCTTGAAATCGCTGGGATTCGCTTAAAAATTGTTATTCGAGGGCTTTTGGGGTCCCTGATTATCAATCCGATATCAGTTTTCATACATCCAAAATGGCGGATACGACCAATTCTTAATTTTGACATTCGATATTTTGAATCCGCCATCTTGGAATTTTGAAAACTAATATCGGATTCGTAATCGGCGACTCCAAAAGCCTTCGAATAACCATTTTCAAGCGAATCCAAGCGATTTCAAAAGGTCAATTTATGAATTTCTAAAAATACAAGTGTTTGGTGCCTTCGACCCCATTCTTTAAAAGAATTTTTTTTTGTCTTATGAATATGGGTCTTGTAAAGCACGATTCAAGCTTTAATTTAAGTCTATGTAGAAGTTTCTAGCAAGTCAGGTTTAGGAGAAAAAATATATTGAAAATTCTCAAAAACACGATTTTTTGTGTCCTCACCCCCACTCTTCTGAAAATGATGGGCAATTTTGGGACCCAGTGTTCAGCATCCAAAATATATCAGAAACCACTTGGGTATCTCATAAAAAAGTAAGCCTATTTTTGTTAACCTGTGTTACGAATCTGAACTTAGTTTTTGAAAAATTTTAAACTGGTTTAAAAGTCATATAATCCACCATATTGGATTTTCTAATTAAAATTTTTAATTTTAAAAATATTTCGACCGCCATTTTGGATTTGCCATATACACTTTTTTCAAACTAACTTCAGATTAGTAAGATTAGACCCTAGAAAACTAAAAATAATTAATTAAATGAGAAGAAGCTATCAATTTTCCGAATCAAATAATTAAGTCTTAAATAAATCTCTATAAGCTCAGGGGCTTCATATGTATCGACAGCACAGCTGCCCTAATACAGAAACCTGCTTAATCATAAAAATATTTTCGAAATTAATTAATAATTTCAAAATTATCAAAGAACTTAGAAAAAAGCGGTAACATGGTGGGATACGAGCCAACGGGATACGAGCTTATAGAGATTTATTTAAGACTTAATTATTTGATTCGGAAAATTGATAGCTTCTTCTCATTTAATATTTGTATACCGAATGATAAATTCACTTTCTGTAAAATTATAATCGCCTTTGAATTGAAATATGGCTTCCAATCTTTAGGACACTTCCTGCGTTATCATCAAAATAATGTAGGAAGTGATAGTATATTTCAAGGAACTTGGAGAATCTCGGGGTGCCTGTAGCTCAGTGGTCAGAGCAGTCTACCGGCAATAGAAAAGTCGTGGGCTCGTATCCCACAATGCTACCGCTTTTTTCTAAGTTCTTTGATAATTTTGAAATTATTAATTAATTTCGAAAATATTTTTCTGATTAAGCAGGTTTCTATATTAGGGCAGCTGTGCTGTCGATACATATGAAGCCCATGAGCTTATAGAGATTTATTTAAGACTTAATTATTTGATTCGGAAAATTGATAGCTTCTTCTCCTTTAATATTTGTAAACCGAATGATAAATTCACTTTCTGTAAAATTAAATATAATTAAGTTTAAGCAAGTTTGTGAGTTTAATGCTTTTTTCTTTATGAAACAATGTGTATTGTAGAATCAGCTTATATTCTTTCTTAAATATATTTTGTCTATGAATAGTGTAGATGTTAACATTTTTTTTGTATACTTTTATAATCTGCGTGAAGAGATTACAATGAGTTAAAAGTGTTTAGAAATTAAATTCAACATGTGCCCTTTAAAAATGTAGGTTCTTATTATGAGTTTCGTTTTGAAATTTAATGTTTGAAGTCATCGCATTTCTTATGTATAAGTGGCACATATTCCTGTAAGGCTTTAAATTACTTCTTGTTGTATAGACAATGTAATCCTGCTACATGGTTAGATAAAAATCTTCGTTGAAAAAGTTATATCAAGTTAATTACTAAGTTGTCGAAATTTAAGAAAAGTTGTCTCGCAAGTTTGCAGGTACCCCATTTTTATCTTAATTGAGGCACATCATTGTCTCAATGATTTTTTGGTTCGTTGTACTCTCAACTACTTCTACTGTGATTCACAAAATATATAATGACTCGTTAAAAAAGTTATACCATATAAACTGAAAAAACCGCCAATGTCACACACGAGAAACTGTTAATTTCGATACTTTAACTTATTTTTGTCGCCCCTACCAAATTAAAAATGATATTAAGCACAAGGTATATTTAAAATGGACAATAATTTATCAAATTATGGTACTGCAAAATTATTTTTATCATTTTTAACATAAAATAATAAGTGGATACATAAAGTTTAAAAGTTTTATATATATATATATATATATATATATATATATATATATATATATATATATATATATATATATATATATATATATCCAAAATGGCGGTCAAATTTTTAAAAAATAATTTGATTTACCTAAAACTTCTTACTCGGGGATTTTCAGAGTCGCTGATTACGAATCTAAAGTCAGATTTTATAAATTCAAAATGGCGGAACCAATATGGCGGCCGAATTTTAAAAAATTCATTCGATTTACCTGAAACTTCTTACTCGGAGGTTTTTAGGGTCGCTTATTATGAATCTTAAGTCAGATTTAAAAAATTAAAAATGGCGGATCCAATATAGCGGCCGAATTTTAAAAAATTCATTCGATTTACCTGAAACTTCTTACTCGGGGGTTTTCAAGGTCGCTGATTACGATTCATTGATTAGCCCTGAAAAGGGCTGATTGAAATCGGATTACCTTCATAATGTTGGAATCCATTGATTATCCCTGAAAGAAATATTACCTTAAAGAGAGAGTCCTCAAAGATTTCCTCAATAACAAAGATCCTATTGTATGAAGGGTTTGTATTGTCCGTATTGTATACCTCAATTATACGATATATATTTAATCAGTGGAAAATATTAAAATGTAAACATGAGTTGATAATATATTAAGTACTAAAACAGTGAGTATTTATTTTTTTGAAATAATCAATAAAAAATTTCTATGGTTTTGGTGGATAAAATAGAGTGTAAATTTGATTTTTTGTTGGTCAATATGAAATAAGAAATAAACGGGATGAATTTTGAAATATGGAAATTATAATTTGGAAAAATGGGCTTTATGTAGAAATGGAAAAATAAAATTAACTACATAAATGGAAATTGTTTAGTGTATGGAAATTACAAAAGATACTTAAATTTAGGTCTTATTTAATAATAAATGTTTTTCTTGTAAATTTAATATTTTTATTTTCTTCTTATAAATTTAATATTTTTGTAAATTTGTAATCTTTAAAGAAACCATGGCTAATATAGAATTAAATGTTGATTTAAGTGATACAGATTATAAAAGAACAGATTATACAAATGGATGTATGTTGAATGATAATCATATATATGAACTATGCAGATTATACTAATGGATGTATGTTAAATGATAATCATATATATGAATTTCAATTATTGTTAAAAAGGACATCAAATAATGGTTTTAATATGCAAAGCACTTCATGTGTACAAATTCTTGATTTCATTACTCCTATTGATAAAAATAAAAAGCATATTCAAATTCTCTTTAGTGGTTCTGAGGATCGTGGACATTGGATTTGTACTTATTGCTATGGAATAAGACTATATTTATGGTAGTCTTAATCGAGGATGTTAAAGTAGAAATTAATGAAAATTAATTATTTTATAAAGAGATGTTAATTCGACTCTAACTAAACGTGTCCTTGGGACGAAAAACGTAAAAGGTAGTGGATCCCCTCTCTACTTAACTATTATTCAGTTAATAGGTTGAGATCCTTATTCTTTAAAAAAGGAAAAGGAAATATAATTTTTAGGTTATGAAAATTATAAACAAATTAAGATGAAAATAACAGTAATTATATTTTATCTGAGAAATTACCTAATACAAATAAATTCTAATTTTTATGTGTGCATGGAAATAAAATGATGGTGTATGTATAAAAAGAGTGCTTATATATGTGTGAATGAAAAGTGTAATATGTGTAATTCGTAGAGTAGAAATATGATACTCACTACTCAGTATTTCCTTCGATTCGTCACTTTAATCCAATGTAGTCTTTTCTTTTCGCGACGAAATTATGAATAACTTTATTTGTTTCACAGATTCTTTATTTTTTTAAACCTTTTCTTTTTAACTCTTTTATTTTTTAATTATTTTTTAAGATCAATATTATTGTTCACTTTTTATCTTTTCAATTATATCGCTTTATTTATTCTTTATTATTTTAATCATATATTTTTTAATTTAACCTTCTTTTTTTATATTATTATTTATTTATATTTTTCTCAACTAAATTCACTTTTCTCAACAAACTTCTTATTAAATTCTTTACACCTTAGAGATTATTTCACATCAACACGGCTAACTTGCCGGACTTAAACTTCAGGCTTCTATTGCCTAGACAGAAAACTACAGGCTTAATTGCCTGGGCTAGCTGTCGGCTACACGGCCTAAACTCAACTGCCCAGATTTCCTTGTGTCAATCAATTTTATTGAAAGACGATTTAATGGGGAAATCGTATATTAAGTTTATTGCACTTGACTGTTGCCAAGCCAATTCTGCAAGCTTGCAGATTTAGGCAGTGGCGTGAGCCGAGTTCAGTGACTTGGATGCACCACTCCTTATCAATATAAGGAGTGGTGTTTTTTTACTATTTCTCAAAAAGGTTAATAAACTGTTGTCAAAGAAAAGGAATTTATTAAGAAATATGGTATTGTTTTGCAAAACGCGAAGGAATGTAAAATTCAATGAATCTCTTATTTAAAATAGAATTGGATTTTTATCTAATTGAAATGCATTGGATTAAAATTATCGAAGCGAAGAATGTTCCTTTTGTGAAATTACAAAGGGTTGTTTTGTGTAAATGTTTTAAAGTTTGTTAACAAAATCTTATGTTGTGTAATTTGTTGTTTATAGTTTTGATTTTCAGATATTATAAATAATTATTTATTTATAATATAATTATTTTTTTGTGTCAGTGTAACACGAAAATAACTATATAAGTCTAAAGATAATTTGAAGATTTAGCATATTTGACTAATATGAAGTAAAAAAAAAATAAAATTGTAATCCAATTATTTAATCGCGATTTGTTATTTATAAGCTCTTAGTTTAGAAAAAAAACATTACCAAAAAAAATATTTTTAGAAATGTGACAACAAAATTGTTGTTACTGCTCCCCTTTTATATGAACTGTCGTCCCTTGGCAGTTTATAGATATGTTGGAAATGTTTCGGCAGTTGTTTTTCAAAAAAGACAGGAAGAAAGAAAAAAATTGGTATTACTTCAATTTGAGAATTTACATAAAAATTATTTTGATATTATAGCAATTTAGTGGCCCTTTCGACAATAGACATTGGATTTGTACATATTATGATGAAAATGAATTATACATTTGTGATAGTCTTAACAGAAAATGCTTAAACAAAGATGAAATATAATTGTTAAATAGATTATACCCATTTCAACCTACTACAGTTTTTCCAGTAGTTCAACAATAGCATAATTTTGTGTATACGCGATTGCATTTGCTACTACAATTTATTGTAATATTAAACCTGTAAATGTTATATATAACCATGCAGCTTTACGAAGTCATTTGTTTACAATGTTTTCAAATAATTGTTTATCACATATTCCGACTATTTTAGTTAATAATGCTAAAATTTCGGATGATAGTGTCAGAGAAGGAAATAACTATGCACGTGCGGGTAATAAAAAAGAAGAGAAGTCGAAAAATTCTTTGAATATAAAAGAAAACCCAAAATCAAAAAATAGATTCTTTAATTTAAGTGAAAATGTTTTAAATATTATTCTAACAGAAGGAAAAATGTTAAATGATTGCCACATGTACACTCCCGCTCAATAACTTTTGCCCACCCTACAGCGATTGAAGGCTTTACAAAAAGTTTTGAATTTTGTTAACTATTAAAGTTACAAAGTTGAAAAAAATATCATTAGAAAACTCATTTCCTGACCTTTAACACTATATAAAATTGAAATTAAAAAAAAAAATTTAATGAGTAAATAATGTTATTGCAAAACAAAATTTTTCGTTTTTTTTTTGTTCTTTTCAAAGTGATACAGTTTCATGGGAAATCATCGCATTTTAATGACAAATATATCATTGGAAAGGTAGTTTTATCACCTTTAAAACCCACTTTTTAAAATTTTTTTACGATAATTTTTAAGAAAAATATGATCTTTTGTTTAAAAAATTAGCCATTTTTTCAATTGTCGATAACTCAAAAACGGTTACTTTAGAAAAAAATTTTTGAGAACATGAATTGTTCCTTTTTGTGTATAGAATAAAAAAAAATTATTAAAAAATTTTTTTTGGAAAAATTTTTTTAACATTTCTTTTAAAAAAATTTTTTTAAACATTTTTTGAAAAAAAATTTTTTAATTATTTTTATTTTATAGTTGTTATTGTAGAAACTAGTTTTTTACACTTTTTATCATAAGCAAACATATTTCTTCTTATTTATTCAATTTTTTCTATAATTTTAAATCAGCAATCATTCAAATAAGTTTTGATAAACTACTTATGAATTTCATTGTTTGTAAACGGATTAAACAATAACAACTATAAAATAAAAATAATTAAAAATTTGTTTTTCAAAAAATGTTTTAAAAAAATTTTTTTTTAAAAAATGTTAAAAAAAATTTTTAATAATTTTTTTTGCAATTCTATACACAAAAAGGAACAATTCATGTTCTCAAAAATTTTTCCTGAAGTAACCGTTTTTGAGTTATCAACAATTGAAAAAATGGCTAATTTTTTAAACAAAAGATCATATTTTTCTTAAAAATTATCGTAAAAAATTTTAAAAAGTGGGTTTTAAAGGTGATAAAACTACCTTTCCAATGATATATTTGTCATTAAAATGCGATGATTTCCCATGAAACTGTATCACTTTGAAAAGAACAAAAAAAACGAAAAATTTTGTTTTGCAATAACATTATTTACTCATTAAAATTTTTTTTTTAATTTCAATTTTATATAGTGTTAAAGGTCAGGAAATGAGTTTTCTAATGATATTTTTTTCAACTTTGTAACTTTAATAGTTAACAAAATTCAAAACTTTTTGTAAAGCCTTCAATCGCTGTAGGGTGGGCAAAAGTTATTGAGCGGGAGTGTATAAGCTTCAAGAATTATTAAATATCAAATCTGGTGGTACCATGCAGATGCAAAACACAGCTTATTTATATATGTTGAAAAAAATAAAACCAATTAACAAATATCAGTCCCACATTCATTGCGGTGTATACGCGATTGTATTTGCTACTTCCATTTATTGTAAAATTAAACCTGAAAATGTTGATATAACCATACAGCAATCAGAAATCATTTATATTTAATGTTTACAAATGATTATTTGCTACATTTCCCAATTTATTATAACGGTATTGATAAAGTTCAGAAAGTGGAAGTAACAAGTAAAGGTGTATATGCGATGGGTAGTAAGGAAATAAAAAAGACATTACATTTTTAAAATAACATAAATAAAGATATGAAAAAACAAAAGGAATTAAACATTTAAAAAGTTGTTAATAGTTGTATTCGAAAAATTGTAACAATTAGTGTAAGCTGTGATGGAAATGACCAAAAAGCATATTATCAAGGCAATACATCAGAACAAAAGATATTTGCTGCGAAGCAAAGAAATATTGTTGTTTCCCATACACTTGGTTCTACATTTGTAATATCCCAGAAAATTGTATGTAATGAAATGCAATTAAGTCAATATGAGAGTAAACAAAAAAATTGAGTTAAAATCTTTTAAAGAAGTCAATTATTACAAACATTTGAATTCTCAATTATTACAAACATCAATAAGAAATGAAGAAAAATCTAAGTCTTCCATTGAAAAAATTAAAAAATGTTCTGCACATTATTAAAAAGCATACCGTCAAAGACTCAAATTAAAAGAAAAAAATAAATTAGGAGCAACAAAAAGACATTCATATTTTAAGAAAACTAGATTAGAACTCAAGAATATCGCAAATAGTTGCAGGTGATAAAATACAGGTAATTAATTATGGGAATGAAGTAATAGAAATAAAGTTAAAATCCTTAAAAGAAGTGAAAACAGCTGATGATGATACGAGAGTATTATATTCGCATGCAAGAAATGGTGAAAATGATAACATTCTAAACCACAAAATTAAAAAAAGTTCTGCAGATTATCAAAAAGCATTGGATCCAAATGTTGAACCTTGGATTTATCCAATATTTTATCCACAAGGAAGTAAGGGTTACGATATTGATATGATTCGTAATGACAGTAAAAAGCGATCTAGAAATCATACTATATCAAGATCTGCTTACATAAATTAAAAAATGGCAATAAGAGTTCATGAGTATAATCAATTCTTACATGGCGGAAGATTGTTTTAACAATGAGTTGTTGATAACTACGTTAAAATTGAAAAAGATAGACTATTTTTTTGTCAAAATAATGAAATAAAACTAAGAAGTAAAACGCATAAAGGATTAGTTGATCACTTACACAATCAAGGGATTAAAAAGCCAGATTTATTCATAACAATGACATGCAATCCAAAATGGAAAGAAATTGTAGAAAAATTATTACCTCATAAATCGGCTTCTGATCGACCTGATTTAGTAGTTAGGGTTTTTTACTTGAAAGTTAATCACCTTATAAATACTATTGTTAACGATAAATTATTTGGAGAAGGTAAATCATATGTTTATGTTATTGAATTTTAAAAATGTGGTTTGTCTCACATTAATTTACTGGTTATATTGAAAGACAATTCGAAATTATTAACATCAGAAACTATTGATCATTATATTTTAGGCGAGATTCTACATGAAAATGTTGATAATCAGTTGCACAAATTTATAATGCAACATAATATTCACGGTCCTTGTGGCGACTGGTGTTTAGTTGATGGAAAGTCTTCTAAAAACTTTTCTAGATCTTTTGAAGAATAAACTATATTTGAAGATGATTGTTATGTGAAATATTGTAAAAGATTCACTGGAAAAACTTACGAAAGACCAAATGACTACATTGTTGATAATCGTTATGTTGTTCCCTATAGTCCAAGTCATTCTAAATTATTCAATTGTCATATTAATGTGAAAGTTATTTCCAGTATAAAGTCTGTTAAGTACTTATACAAATATATTTATAAAGGCCATGATGCTGCTTCGATCCTTATAATTAGGGGAATAGGTTCGGTTGTGGGCATAGTTTCGTTTTTGACTCATAATTTGTTTCCTTGTAGATATTAAGCAAACATATGTATATGTATTTAAAGCTAGGGACCTTAGCTAACTACTCGTGAAAAAAAGAGATTGATTTCGTTGACTAGAAAAATTTTATTAAAAATTCAATAAATTGGTCATTTTTTTAACAAAAAAATTTTTGTTCGGTTGTGGACACTCTTGAAAAATCTATTGAAAGTGCAAAAAGATTAATTAAGTAACCATTTATTAACTACATAAGGATGATTTCTTCTAATTTTGACAATAAATGCTCCCCATGTAAGGGCATGTAAGATTTCTCACACTGAACCTGAACTGCCCAGTTACTACAATTACTATAACTGCGAACGACGTACGAACATCAAAGTCTCATTATATTAATTTCCGTGCTGGACCACGAAACTCTTAAAATTCATAAAACACTATTAAATATTGTAAGGAATTACTTATGATTATATCGACAACGATATTTCACGATTTATCAAAAATAAAAGTAGTGTCCACAACCGAATCAATTTATATGCCAACAACCAAACTTGACGATCATTTTAAAAGATCATGAAAAAAAATTTACTTGTGAACATTTTTGTGATACTTGGTAATGGATCATAAAACATAACATATTTACTGTGTAAATACGCTTTAAACATATTATTTTAATTAATTCACTTCGATTTGTTGAACAATTAACACTGCTTAAAAATACATTTTTGTTATATTCAACGTGTCGAAAAATTAATTTATATATAGCAAAAAGCGGAGTTGTCTAATCATTTTTGTATTCGTATAGAAAACTACGTTAAGTCATAACATATACGTGATATTTGCCAGATTAGACAAATCTCATTTCTGTCAAAAGTTCTGCGTGGGTGTCCACAACCGAACCATGCCCACAACCGAACTTCTTCCCCTGATAATAACAGCGAATCTGTAATTAATCATAATGAAATAAATCACTATGAAGAAAATAGATATGTTGGACCTGTTGAAGCAGTATGGAGAATATTGAGTAAATCTTTGGGATGGAAAGTCATAGTATTAACCGCTTACCTATACATTTACCAAATGAACAAAATGTTATTATTTCGTGAAGGAAATAATACTGTTATTGCTTACAAGAAATGGGGCAACTTCTTTTGACACTTTGAAAACAGTTGATGGAACAGTACATATGACATTTACATCTGCTTGTTTAGCTTTAGTGTTTATTGATGGTGATAATGAGTGGAAAAATTGTTTGAGCGAAGCTGTTGTCTGGATAATGCCACAGATGCTTCGTCAATTATTTGTTAGAATTTTAATTCATTGTCGTCCAGTGTACTCTAATCAAATTTGGGATGAATTCAAGCAACAAATGTCTGAAGATTATAGAAGAACATGTGATGAAAATGAGGCTTTGCGTAAAGCTTATATAAATATAAAATTTTTGCTTACAAAAGATGGACACAAGTTAACTGATTTTAAGGGATTAATTGATATAGAAGATAATGAAAAATTATTTCATATGAATCATGTTATTAATTGTCAAGAAGAAAGTATTATGGGTAAGGAAAAATATGAAAAATTAAATGTTCAACAAAAGATTGTTGTCGATTTTAGACAAGTCTTGTCAATGAAAGAGCGAAGTACCAGAAGCGAAATTATTAGTTTATCTATAAAAAATAGTTTATTATGAAGTTGTTTTCATAAATTTTCATTATTTAAAAATATGAGAGCATTACCTAAAGAATTTGAGTTTATAAATTTTTTGTTATGAGTGGCAAATGGTGAAATTAATGACCTACATTACAATATTCAATTACCAGAATCAATTATTGAAAAAGGTCAGATAGATATTGATCAAGATATATATGATTTGATTAAAAAGTCTATATTTGAAGAATTATCAAGTTATGCAATTTTAGTTTCTAGAAATGTAGATGGGAATGAAATAAACGAAAGAGTTGTAGCATTATCAAATAACGATAAAGAAAAAATATATAAAAGTGGCGATTCTACCGAAAATTGTGATAATGGCAATTTCAGTGAAATTATCTTAACAGAATATTTAAATACACTTTCACCATCTGGTTTCCCACCACATGAATTACATTCACGAATACATTCAGTTGTAATGCTAATTAGGAATATGAGTATTAATGAAAGACTATGTAATGGTTCAAGATTGTTAATTTTAGATCTATTAAATAATGTTATTAAATGTCAAATATTAACAGGTCACAAAGCTGGAAATATTGTTTTTTTGTACCGTGTTACATTACATTGTGATAAAGTTTTTCCGTTTACATTTAAAAGAAGGCAATTTTCTATTAAATTAGCACTTGCTATGACTATAAATAAGTTTTAGGGACAAACTTTTCACAAAATTGCTATAGATTTAAGAAAAGATGTTTTCAATCATGGACAATTATATGTAGCGTTGTCTAGAGTACGTTCTTTTCCATCAATAAAAGTTTATTTAGGAAATTAAAGAAGTTACAAAAATATAAAAAATTATGGCTTTCGGGAAATTTTGGAATAATTTGTGTTAAACTATTAATAATATTCTGTTTTCATATATAGTCACTATCCTTAGAGAATTTATATTTTGTAATTATAGCATGTCTAACACTCAGGAAAGTCAGAGAAAAGTTAGGGGATTTCTACAATTTTAATTTTCTATTATTTAAAGTAACTGTTAAGTATAAAAAAATTAATTCTTTTCTTCATTTCAGACAAATTTTTTACTCTAAAAAATTAGGAATTATAAAGTGTTTATTTTATTCTATTATTGTGATCATTTTAAAATTATTATTTTAAAATTTTTATTTTTATTTCCTGGGATATCCTAAATTCACTGGTGATTTGGAGGATTGAAGAAAAATATAATATAAATAATTCTTATACTCTGCTTTTTCACGTAAAAGCGTCCGTGCGTCACTATTTTAAATAGACTGTATTTTTTTGTAATCTAATTATTATTAAAATTATTTTTATTTTGATGCATTAAGCTTAATTAATGAAGAAAATATAAAGTACATTAAGGATAGGTGGGAGAAAAAATGGTTTCGTAATCGATACTACACATTTTCTAAATTAGATTAAATTAATATAATATGATCTTGACATAAATAAAATAATTAATTTAAACTATTGTGAACGATATTATTTCACAAATAATTAACTTTGGTTCATCTCCATCAAAAAATTTTGATCTTTCTTATTTATATTGTACTTTAGTTTTACTTAATGGATATATCTCTGATTAATAAAACAAAAATTTAAATTGTTATATACTACAATAACAGTTACAAAAATAATGGTTTTTGGTTTCTCTGCTAAAAAAAGATTTTTTCTATAGTTACTTTTGAACTAAAGTTTATTAAAAAATAATATACCTTAAAAAAATTAAATATGAAATAATTTGTTTAGTTGATAAATAAACAATTTAATATATATTTATATTAAATGTTTATTTTTTAATTTTATAATTAGATTTAGATGAAATATTTTATCATTATATTATTTATTTGGAGGTGATGTTATTTTAATTTATTCTGATTTAGAATATGTGTAGTAATGTAATAAGAAAGCAAACGTTCATTTTTATAGGAAAGAACTTAACTAATATTGTTAACTTTTATTTAAAATAAAATTTAGAAACAATGAAATATTATAAGGTATGATTTAAACATTTTGGAATAGTAAATTGTGAAAAAATTGTACAGTAAAAAAAATAGTTGCGGTATACTAACAAAATAGTAGTCCCAACCATTAATTTCTCTCAGTTCATCAGTTTACTGTAAAGTTATGTAATTATAGGTATGTTGTGTTTTGTAGAATTTTTGTATCCTAAAAATATAGGGGAGAATGGGGAGTTATGAAGCATGGGGAGTTGTGAAGCACGGCCATAGATCTCGCATAGTAATTGTTTTGATAGATGTCACTTACTCTGAATATTTTTTCACCTAATATCTTCGTTTTGTAATTGGATTCATTCCGATAGAAGATATTTTGCATATCTTTCAAGACAATGTGTTCAATTTTTCGTTTATAAAGTTTTTTTGTGTGCTCCATTTTGCAGAATTCTTACAAAATTCGCGAACAAATCAAAAAGATAAGTTCACCCATATAATACCCAGCAATAATTAGGTTCTCGAAATTTTAAAACGATTTATGCAAAATCGCAATAAAGAATATTTTCCAAAAAATATAATTTTTAGCGATTTTTAGTAGTGCTTCACAACTCCCCATGATTTTTAAAAACTTGAAAAAGCAGCTTTTTAGTCCAACTGAAAAAAATTGTCGATTTTATTTTATTTCATGCAAATTCTTCAACCAGTAAGCATATTTGAAGACCCTCTAGAGATTCAAGTGGAGAAAATTTGAAATAAAAATTTCTTTTTGAAGTTACAACTCATAAACAAAGCGTGCTTCATAACTCCCCATTCTCCCCTAAATATGACGTTTTAAATTAATCATTTTCACAAAGTTGCCATAGAAAAAGGAAGAGAAAATAGGGCTCGCGTAGCGCGCTGTTTTAGAGACTAGTATGTACTTAAAACTGACTAGCGTACATATGTATAGAAATTATTGTTTATTTTAATTAATATAAATTTTAATAAACTAGTTGTGATAAAATGAGAACTAAATGTTAAAAAATTTCCTGTAAAAGCTTTTACTTCTTTAATTATTTTTTTTATACTCACTTATAACCAACCAGAGAAAAATATAATAAGTGTTAAAATATTATCCCGATGTCTTTATTTAATATTATGAGGCGTTCTTTGTCAACGGGACCCACGTTCTCTCCAAAAATGGATTGTCTTTAAATAACCAAATGTAAGCTTAAAATGTAGTTAAAAAAGAGTACTTTTAAATGACGAGTAGCACTTTTTGAAATTCAAAATGTCGTATCCAATATGGCGGCTATATTTTTTAAAAATTGTAAATGATTCACCCAAAAATGGTTACTTAAGAGGTTTTTGGGGTCGCCGATTACGAATCTAATGTTAGATTTCCAAAATTCAATATGTCGGATCCAGTATAGCTGCCAAATATTTTTAAATTTGACCAATTTGCATGATAATTGTTACTCTTAGTTTTTTGGGATCACGAATTTGACGTCAGTATTTAAAGTGAAAAAATAAAATATTGAATTTTCGTCAAATTTCCAAAAGTTTGTGAAAAGTTTCTATGCTTCACAGTGATGACAAGACCAAAATTTGCATAATTAGTCATATTAAAATTGTGCATGTAATTTGCCTGCTTTTATTAAAAAAAAATTTTATAAGAAACTTTATTATTTATAAGTTAAAGTTTTAGAAGAATCTACATCAATCAAAAATAACTACAAAAAAATTCCTAAAAATTTTCGAGGATTTCTTTGAATTTATTTCTTTGAAACGTTTATTTTTTAACAATTTCATAAAAATCAATTCCCGACATAGGATTTACATAGAAATTTTCTCTTATGGGGAATTGTTTGCCTCAAATATTTTATTTATAGCCTTCTAACATTAAGATTTGGTTAGCTGCTTTGTAATAAATGAATAAGACTTTAATTTTGTGATCTTGTAATATAAATTTTTAACGAAGTCTAACTTTATCCTGCTTTTAATGTACGTTTTATAAAATTCGATAATTTTTAATTAGTTGTTTTTGTTATTTTTGTGACAATTTTGGTAATTGTTTTTATTAAAACAATCGAATTGTTTTACAACTTTTTAAGACTTGAAAAGTTTGAAAGAGTAGTTAAATGTTGTTATTATCAATTTAAATTGGATTGGAAATCTCTATGAATTATGTCAACTTAAATTTAAAGATTTTTCTTTAGTAAATCGAGAAATTCTTTTAACTTAATTTCTCGTTTGGATCTCTCTTTTTAATTTTCTGTATTTAAACACGAGTATGTTCCTATCAACAAGAAAACACTATTATTACTGACTATTAGAAAAATTAAATTTCAAACTATTTGACAAATCACGTAATAGTTATCTTTTGTATTGTCATCTCGATAGATTTAAAAGGTTTGCACACAATGTTCATGAAAGAATATCCAGATTTACCCGTAAGTTTTAGTAAGTTTGCAGAACTGCGTCCTAAACACTGTATACTTATGAGACACACGCAGTTTGTCTTTGCACCCACCACCATAATTTTAATTTGATGTTAAAAGCTTGCAAACTTAAAGTCACATTCATTTATTGCAAAACAGCAAGCACAGCACTTTGAATATTTAAAGCCTAATATTTCTGAAAATAAAGTATTAGTGACGTTAGATTTTGCAGAAAATTACAAGTTTGTGATTCAAGATGCGGTTCAGGCTTTTCATTTCATCAACGATCAGTCCACTGTCTTCACTGTGGTTTGCTATTTTAAGAAGAATTCGAAATTGGAACACAAGAGTTTTATTTATTTATCGAACAGTACTCAACATGACACAGCTGCTGTCTGGACCATGCAACGCCTTTAAATTCCAGAATTAAAGAAAATCTTGGATGTTAAGAAAATATATTATTTCAGCGATGGTGCTAAGCAGCATTTAAAAAACAAATATCAAATTAGCAACTTAGTACATCATGAAGAGGACTTCAATATTAACCCTCCTGCGCATAAAGCCGAGTATACTCGTCCAAACTAAACCGTTACCGTATGCTAGAGGACGAGTATACTCGTCCAAACATTTTTTTTAATAACTTTTGTTTAAATAAATATTAAGACATCGGTCAAGTTGCAAATTGCTTTCAATGAACAAACGAAGCTAATTGAATTATTTAGCACAATATATATTATTTATTTAACAATAAACATTGCATATAAATGTTTAAACAAAGTGAAAAATTTCTGTTTTATAAATTAATGTTTGTTTATCCGATTTTCCAATAATTGTCTATCAAGGGTTTCTGGGTACGCTGATTACGAATTTAACGTCAAAATTCAAAATGGCGGACAATTATATATTTTTTTAAAGCGGACTTTTAAAAAAATTTTGTAGAATTTTACCAAAACTTATTATCATAGGGTTTAGAGGTCACTGCTTACAAACATGGAGTCAAAATGACAAAATTCAAAATGGCGGATCCAATATGGCGGATGACAATTCTGAAAAAGTTTTCTAATCTCCCCGTCTATCGCTATCTAGGGGTTTTTGAGGTCGCTGATTACGAATCCGAGGTCAAAATTTCATAATTCAAAATGGCAAACCCAATATGGCGGCTGACAATTATGAAAAAGTTTTCTAATCGTCCCGTCTATTGCTATCTAGGGGTTTTTGAGGTCGATGATTACGAATATAAAGTCAAAAATTGAAAAAATACAAAATGGCGGACCCAATATGGCAAACAGCAATTTTTAAAAAGTTTTTTAATCGTCCCGTCTATATCTCTCTAGGGGTTCTTGAGGTCGCAGATTACGAATCCGATGTCAGAATTCCAAAATTGAAAATGTCTAATCCAATGTGGCGGATGATAATTAAAAAAAATTAATCCGACCCTCTATCGCTATCTAGGAGTTTTCGGGGTCGCTGATTACGAACATGGGTCTAAATTAAAAAATTCTAAATGGCCAATCATATATGTCAAAAAACAATTTTAATAACATATTCTAATTGAATAATTTATTCCTATTGTAGTCTTTATTAAGAAAATAAATTAATAATTAAAAATTTTGTATGAATTTTGATATAATTTTTCGATTTTCACAAGAAATAGGTATATTGGTGCTTTCGGCGTCTTTTAAATCTGTTAATATGAATAAAAAGTTTGATTTTTACATTCTCATCAAAAATGAGAAAGTCTTGGATTTGTGCGATTTTGAGCATTGTCTAATTTTGATAAATCTTTACGTTTCATGACCCCCTGATTCCAAAAAAATGGTTTTTAGAAAAGTGTCTGTCTGTCTGTCTGTCGTCTGTCTGTAGAAAAATTTGTCTCGACGATAACTCGAATGAATTTTAATGAATCGACTTGAAATTTGGCACACTTTCTAAGACCGTAAAAATAAAGCCTAAGTTCGTTGGGCAGCCAATTTCGTCAAAAAACAACAAAAATACAAAATTTTGAAATTTTCAAAATTTTGTTTTTTTGACATTTTTCAAAAAAATATTTTTTAAAATTTTTTTCCTTAAAATATGCGCAAAAACAAACAACTTTTCCTTTCGACACTTTTTTGTTGAACACTTTTTTGTATTTTTTTTTTTTTTTTAAGTTTTTGGGCCAGATATTTTTTTTAAGTTTTTGGGCCAGACTTTTCTTTTTTTTATAAGTTTTAAAGTTATTATTTTTGAATCAATAGTTGTTTTCGTATCAAGGGCACAAAATAGGTGATTGCGACGATGGCGAAATTGTGACCCGAGGTCCCGAAATTTCGCCAGAGTCGTAATCACCTTTGCGCCTATGATGCTAACATAATTTTTTGTCCAAACTGCAGGGAAAGTATGTCATTGAGGGCACGAACGATTAAACGCTCATATTAGTTAAAAATTAAACTCTATATAAATGTTAACTCTTTGAAGTCTATAATGATACAAGTTTTAATATAGAAATAAGACAACAATGTATTCTGAAAATATAGTAATTGCCAATTTTTTTAACCGAAATGTGAAGAAAACCAAATGTGTTATAATTTTTTTTAAAGAAAATCGAAAAAAATTGCACATTTTTCTAGACAAAATAAAACAAGTTGATAATGTTTGCATTTTTATAGTCAACATAAAAAAAAACTCGAAAATATCACATTTTAATGAAGAAAATCGAATAATTAACATGTGGGCGCAAAATACTCTTTTGCTTGCTCAAAGGTAGGGGAAGCGGGCGCAAAATATTTTGCGCCCGCTTCACCTACCCCTGGGTGGTAATGAGTTACTTTGCGCCCGCTCTAAGTGCCCGAAATGACATACTTTCCGTGCAGGTAGGACAAAAAATATTTTTTTTACTCTTTAACTTGATTTAATATCAAGTATCCTTGTTGATATTAAGCAGACAAATTTTGTTGAATTTTAAAATTTTGTTGAATTTTTAAAAATGGTATATCTCTGAGGAAAATTAATGAAATTTAATTAAATTTTCAGGGAATGCTTATTTTTTATAGACAATTTAAGTTTGTTGGACAGCCTATTTCAACAAAAAACAACAAAAATACAATATTTTGAAATGTTCAAAATTTTGAATTTTTTACAATTTTCAAAAAATTATTTTTTAAATTTTTTTTCCTTAAGATATGAGTAAAAATAAACAACTTTTACTTTTAACACTTTTTTGTACAACAAAAAACAATTATAATTTTTTTTTATAAGTTTTTGGGCCTTAGGGTGCAGTCCCATGCTGAGCAGAAAACACAATGCAACGCAGAATTTTGTGAGTACAAGAATGATAGTCAGATATCACTACCCTTTTTACTCTCACTGAATGCTGCTTTGCGTTGTGTTTTCTGCTCAACATGGGACTGTACCCTTACGCAGCCAAACGGTAAAAAATTTTCTAGTCATAAATTCTTCACAGTATTAAAGTAAATTCTTAGGCATAATAGGATCTTTAACCGGAACCATAATCGTGAGCTTAACGGTGGTTTCCGATGGCAGCATCTTGCTTTGCGTTTTGTAACTAGACAATAAGTGCAAATAGAGCAAACACATATCTGTATCTCTCTCACACTCATGGCCTAGTTACAAAACGCAACGCAAATCGCTACCATGGGACTCCAGCCTAAGAATGAACATCCTGTATTAATTTTTAAACTAATGTTTAATCATTTTATTCTATTTACTAGGAATAACATTATTAAAAATCTTAATTTTTTAACTTGAGAATAAAAATATAACATATTTAACTTTAATTTGACAAGTTAAGAGTAACAAAGTAATAAAATCTGCAATTCTAAGCAGAATCGTCGTAGTCAAAATTCGGACATTGGTAACGATATTAAACGAGTTTAATTTTATTTCTTGACGAATGTATGAAAATAAATACATTGAAATGTGGTGTCCATCTTAGGGTCTCGAAAGTGTCCATCTTAGGGTAAATGACACCATATTTTGAAACCCAGAAAAAAATTATATACAAACAAAATATTAATAAAATCATTTAAAAATATTATTATATGATAAGTAAATAATATTATAATGATAAAAACCTATCTGAAATCAAAGATTTAAATAACTTTATCTACTTGAGAAAAATCGCAAATAAAACTTTTTTTGAGAAAAAATTCAGGTGATATGTATAAAAATCTTTGTCTATACAAACAACAAAAATAAAAAAATTGAGAAGACGCACTTTAAACAAAAATTTTATAGGAAATGTCCATCTTGGGGCCCTTTCCCCTACGTTATTTTTAAATTTTAATCAATTTTAAATATCCCACTAGAATAATGATTTATCGAAAGCAAAAATGTGGTGTGAACGATCAAATGTTTCTGCATGCATGCATCATGCAGATGCATTAAGGCCTATAAACCACCTTCACTTTATAGGCGCAATTGTAATTTTTTAGAATGTTTCTCATAATATTTGCCTGAGGCAAACATTAAAATATTTCAGCCTGAGGCTGCTTCTACAACAGCTTTTTTCCATCGAAATCAGTGTGAAAACGTTGCGCGCGCAACTATTTTGCATGGTGCATTTTGCTCGTGTCGTTGAAAAAAACCTGTTGTAGAAAGCCCCTTAAGGAGAGTCCAGAATAGGGAAGATTTAAATTAAAACATATTTGATGAGAATGTAAACCTTAAAGTCGTAGTAACTTTAAGACAAGCAAATATTTTAGCGACTTAATAAATATATTTTGTTTCTAACACGTCTCTTAGTTGACTGAATTCAGGTCAAGACCACAATACCCTACTAAAAATCCCCGTATAATATCTTGTACAGGAAATTGTACAAGATCTTGAACAAGAAATATACCATTCTCAGCATAAGAAATTGAAACAAGTTCTTGTACAAGATATTGTACTCATACCATAGCGAAATATTATTTTGCGAGAAATCAATATATGTTATCTTAATTTCTTTAAATGACATTGCTAATAGGATTTTCCATACACAAGGAGAAGTAATAACAGGAACGCAAATAATATATAGCAATTGCAAACTACACCGAGCTAAGCGCGCAATACGACCGGAGCGCGAAGCGCGACGACCAAAATTTGCGCGCCCCGAGGCGCGCTGAAACTAGCGAGCGAAGCGAGCCCCCGCGCGAAGCGCGGATGAGAATGTGTCCGCCCGGAGGGCGGACAGATTTTTTAACATATTACAGTCACGATCAATTGTAACTTTAAAAATTGATTTTAATTTCTAATTATAATTATTTTTACCATTATTATTATTATTATTATTATTATTATTTCTATTATTATTATAGATCTATAAAAAATTATTTGATTAAAATAACTATTTATTGACTATTAAATAAATGTTTAGTTCAATGGAATAATTTTAATTTAAGTCAATTAAGTTGCATTTTAATTATTAATTTCAGTAATTAAAGCAAATACAACCTAATTAAATTAATTAAAAATAATTTGCCTCAAGTAAATATTTTTTTGATAATAGATAAGTAATCGGTTATTTGAATGACATAATTTATTTTCAATGTAGTATACTTACTATATTTTAAAATTTTTTAACCTACAGATGGCGAAATATATATTTTGATTAATTTTATTTATATTCGTTCGTATTTTATAATTTATATTCGTAATCGGCGACCTCAAAAACCCCTAGATAGCGATAGACGGAACGATTAGAATTTTTTTTAAATTGTAAAAATTGTCCGCCATATTGGGTCCGCCATTTTGAATTTTGAAAATCTGACCCCGGATTTGTAACACAGGCCTGAAAATTTAGGCTTAGTTTTGGTACAAAAAAAGTGAAAACTGATTCTTATAGCTTTTTTTGACGTAAAATATGAATCCATACTCCAAAATATCCCATCACGTCAGGATTTCTTGTAATACTGCCGTAAATGTCCAAAAATGGCTATTTTTGGTCATTTCGGAATTTTTTTCGTTAGTCAAACAAATTTTTTTTCATTTTTCAAAATTGCATTGTACAGTGCTATGGCTTAGCTTTAAAACTCATTTTTCAAAATGTCTTTAGAAATTTTTTAAAAAAAGTTATGTAGATTTGAAAATTGTTTTTTATTTAGGCAAGTGTAGGTTTTTAAAACTAGGAAGGCTGATATACGTATAATTATAAAAAATAAAGTAGTAATAAAGGGGACGTCCATAATATATGTAGGATCGAAATAGGGAGAAAGGATCTAACATTTTTTACAAAATTGGATATAAGAGTAGAGGGGATAATAAAAATTTTAGTCAACTTTTTAAATGTTTAAAAGTTACATATTTAATTCAATTTTTTTTGTTTTCAAAAATTAAGACTACTGCTATATCTCACTCTTACTAGTTGGTTTAAGAAATAACGGTCAATTTATAAAACTATTAGTGAATGCAATCAAAATGGCATTTTGAATTTATCTTATACCCACATTTGCCTAAATGAAAAACTTTCACATCTATATAACTATTTCAAAAAAAATCGTAAAGAAATTTTAAAATATGGGGTTTGAAGCTTATACATGGTACTATACGACACAATTTTGCAAATTGAAAAAAAATTTTGGTTAACCAAAAAAAATTCTAAAAAATGACCAAAAATAGCCATTTTTGGCCATTTAAAGCAGTTTTACAAGAAATTCTGACGTGATGGGCTATTTTGGAGGTCGGATTCGTATTCTACGTCAAAAAAGCTATAAGAATCACCTTCCACTTTTCCTGTAACGGAACTAAGCAACAATTTGCAGGCCTGTGTAATCAGCGACCTTGAAAACCCCTAGATAGAGAAAGACGGAACGATTAGAACTTTATTTCAATTGTGAAAATTGTCCGCCATATTGGGTCCACCATTTTGAATTTTAAAATTCTGACCCCGGATTCGTAATCAGCGACACTGAAAACCCCTAGATAGCGATAGACGGAACGATTAGAATTTTTTTTAGAATTGTAAAAATTGTCCGCCATATTGGGTCCGCCATTTTGAATTTTGAAATTCTGACCCCGGATTCGTAATCAGCGACCCCGAAAACCCCTAGATAGCGATAGACGGAACGATTAGAATTTTTTTTCAATTGTCAAAATTGTCCGCCATATTCGGTCCACCATTTTGAATTTTGGAATTCTAACCCCGGATTTGTAATCAGCGACTCCGAAAACCCTTAGATACCAATCGGCGTGCAAATCCTACCTTCTGAAAAATGTGTGCATTTGCAAGCGACTTTGTGGGTGAAAACGTATGCGCAGGAGGGTTAAAGCTGAATGGCACTATCACTCAACCGCTCACGGTTAAAATAATTGTGATGGCATTGGTGATGTTTTTGAAAGAGAAGCTACGAGAGCTAGCCTGTTAGCTAAATCGACAGAAGCAATAACAACTGTTTACAAACTTTACGATTGGGCTAAGAATAAGTTTGAGAAAATTAATGTTTTCTATTATCCCAAAGTAGAATACGTAAAAGTCAAGAGATCATTGAATACAAGGTTTAATTCTGCTCCTGCTGTTCTTCAGATTCAAAAATGTCATTCGTTTACGGCAACAGGCAATAAATGTCTGCTAATAAAAAGGTATTCAAATTCTTTCAAAGGCAATACGATTTCGTATTAGACGATTAAAAATAATTAAAAATAAAAAACCTATTCAAATTTTAAAAGAAGTCAAAATTTAAAAAAATAAGAAAAGTAATATGGGCATTGTTTTAAATATGATGACAGTGTCAACCCTGTAAAATACAG
This sequence comes from Leptopilina drosophilae, assembly GCA_032873175.1. Lineage (NCBI taxonomy): Eukaryota > Metazoa > Arthropoda > Insecta > Hymenoptera > Figitidae > Leptopilina > Leptopilina drosophilae. The sequence goes on from CM065480.1 coordinate 27,283,549, forward strand.
AGACATTTTTTAAATATTTTCAAATTGGATTAAAATTTTAATTTCAACTAATCAGCAACCTTAAAAACCCCTTATGTAACAACTTTTGAGCGAATCCTTTACATTTTTAAAAATTTGTCCGCCATAATGGATCAGCCATTTTGAATTTTGAAAATATAATATTAGATTGATAATCAGCGACCCCAAAAACCCCCGAGTAACAAGTTTCAAGGGAATTTATTGCATTTTTAAATTTATGTCCGCTGTATTGGATCCGCCATTTTGAATTTCAATAAGTGCTACTCGGCATTTAAAAGTATTCCTTTTTAACTAAATGTTAAGCTTACATTTGGTTATTTGAACACAAACCATTTTTGGAGAGAAGGTGAGTCCCGTTGACAAAGAATGCCTCATTATATTTATTTCACCTTTTACATTTTAGAAAAAAATATTTTTTCTTGTTAACTCAAGTTTATTTATTTAAAATAATTAAAGTGATAATTTAAACGATAACACAGCTACACAAAAAAATTTTTTTTCTGGCCCGGAGGTCATACTATGTGCACTATACGTTTTTGGGGTCGCTGAAACTGAATCTGTGGTCCATTTTACCCCATCACGTCAGGATTCAAAATGGCAGTCCAATATGGCGGACGAAAATTTAAAATTTGATGGTTTTCCATGAAACTTGGTATTTAAGGGTTTTTGGGGTCGCTGATTACGAATTTGATATTAGATTTTCAAAATTCAAAATGGCGGATTCAATATGGCGGATTGAAAAATTTTTAGTTTGAAGAATTTTCATGAAAAATGGTATATAGGGGTTTTCGGGGTCGCTGATTACGAATCTCATGTTAGACTTTATAAATTCAAATTTGCGGATTTAATATGGATAAAATTGTAAAATTTGATGTATTTTTGAGAAACTTGGTGTCGTTGATTAGGAATTTGACATATTATTAAAACACCTTTTTAGTTTAATGATGCAAGCACTGTTTTCCTAAAAAAGTCAAAATGATCCAGAATTTGATCAAAATTATCCAAAAATTGAGTTCAAATTCTGATTTGATCCACTTTTTGAGATCAATTCGTTGCAATTTGATGCTTTTCAGTTAACAGGGAATAATTAAATGATGTTTTAGCATTTAAACCAACAAATAATGGTTACTCGAGTAACCAATATTTCTGCATCAGATCTTGCCTGTATCTGCATCTAGGGCACCTCCACGCGTTGACGGTGGGCAACGGAGTAATTCCGTTATCTTGCTAAGTCCCTGGATTACGGCTTGATGCCGTCATGGCAGGTACAGGTGGAAAACGTATTACGAGACAGGGATTCGGATTCCCAGAATCGGCGGCTGGTCAGGGTGAGAAAGCGGGCCCGCAGGCGTCGTCATCATACGACCGCAGCTCTACATTGGTTGGTGACTTGGCTAATGTAGAGTTTAATGCTACAAGAAAAAAAGACAAACTCGTCTCACAGTTATATAACTGTGATTCAGATCGTAACGTCTTTTGTTACATTTGCTCGAAATTCGAAGTCAGTTCTTTGCGGAAAAGCGTTGATGATGAAATTCGTAAAATTTACAAAGAAATTTTCAATTTGGAAATGGATAACTCTGAAAAAATAAACTAGGTTCCCAATAGTATCTGCAATTGTTGCAGAAAGATGCTGAATCTTTGGAAAAAAAGAAAAATACACAGCATATCAAGTACTCTTCTCCAACAATTTGAAGACGTCCTGGCTGTAAAAAAGACTGTTTTTTTGCTGCAATGAAGTTAAAGGTTTTAACTCTAAAAATAAAAACAAAATTGTGTACATCAGTGTTGTCTCAGTAACTTCCCCCATTTTTCTTGTCCAAGATAATAAAAAAATCGATTGCGTACCTGAATGTGAATCAATGGAAATTGATGAAGAATCATCAAATGATTGTGATATTCACAGTGATGATGAATGGTTGTCAAACACTGAAAAGTCATCTATTCCATCCTTGGTATCGCAACTTAAATTATATGACCTTGTACAAAATTTCGGTTTACCTATAGACGGTTCCGAGTACTTAGCTGCATTTTTAAAGAGAAACAATCTTTTACAGCCAAAGACGAAAGCATCTATTTACCGAAACAGAGAATCAGAATTCTGCAAATACTTCATAAAAGATGTAGATTCATCGCTAGTATATTGCACTGATGTTAAAGGTCTTATCAACAGCTTAAAAGCGAATTGTTATGATGTCAAAGATTGGCGGCTTTTTATAGATTCGTCGAAGCGAAGTATAAAAGCTGTTTTACTTCATAATACTAATGTATTTGCCCCGATTCCTTTAGCCCACTCTACAGTCATGCAAGAAAAATAGGAGAATATGGGAGTCCTTTTACAAAAAATAAATTACAATCTTCATCAATGGCAGATTTGTGGAGACTTAAAAATTATAACAATTTTGCTTGGGCAACAGTCTGGATTCACAAAATATCCTTGCTACTTGTGTATGTGGGACAGTATGGATTATGCGAATCATTATAAAAAAAGAAATGGCGAAAAAGATCCTCGTTTAAACCAGGTGCATTCAACATTCGTTATAAGTATTTAGTGAATCCTTCCAAAATTCTCCCACCTCCTCTTCATATAAAACTCGGACTAATGAAACAGTATGTAAAAGCTGTTGATAAAACTGGCAAATGTTTCGAATACCTAGTCAAAAAATTTGCTAAACTATCTGAGGCTAAATTGAAGGAAGGAATATTCGATTAACCGCAAATCAGGACTTTGTTCAAAGATACAGCCTTTGTTAGTACAATGACTACATTGGAAAAAAATGCCTGGCTTAGTTTTAAAGCAGTGGCTCAGAACTTTTTGGGAAATACTAAATGTTCGAATTACAAACAAATCGTTAACAAAATGATTAGAGACTTTCAGAAGCTAGGATGTCTTATGAATTTAAAATTACATTTTTTACACTCCCATCTTGAAAAATTTCCTGACAATCTTGGCGACTTTAGCGAGGAGCAGGGAGAACGGTTCCATCAGGATATAAAGGTTATGAAAACTCGTTACCAAGGAAGATGGGACGAAAACATGATGGCTGACTTCTGTTGGATGTTAAAAAGAGACACAGAAGATAACGATTTAAAACGAAAACGAAATCCATTACACAGTCATTTGAACACAAAAGAACTCGTTATAGTTCGAAAAAAGAGAACGAATAATTGGTTTCAGATTCAGAAATCCTAAAAACATAATTCAACAACCTCGAAAACATGTAGGAATTGTACCCTAAACATTAGACCTGATTTTTAAATTTGTTTGTGGTTAAAAAGTCACTTTTTGAGGTTATATCAAAATCTTGACATAATGGGTTAAAATGAACATCGAATTCAGTGACCCCGAAAACCCCTATGTACCATTTTTCATGAAAATTCTTCAAACTAAAAATTTTTCAGTACGCCATAATGGATCCGCCATTTTGAATTTTGAAAATCTAATACCAAATTCGCAATCAGCGACCCCAAAGACCCTTAAATACCAAGTTTCATGAAAAACCATCAAATTTTAAATTTTCGTCCGCCATATTGGACCGCCATTTTGAATCCTGACGTGATGGGGTAAAATGGACCACGGATTCAGTTTCAGCGACCACAAAAACGTATAGTGCACATAGTGTGACCTCCGGGCCAGAAAAATTTTTTTTTGTGTGGCTGTGTAATTAACAACAGTAGTATTTATTTTTTTTATAAATCACAATGCATCTTTTGTTTACGTCTTCCTTCCCAATCTTTCAATTTGTTAATTGCAGTTGCAATCAGGGCTAGAACGCTTTCTTCATTTAAACTGAATGTCTGCATCAACACACCAGTTAATTTTATGATTGAATAATGTAAAAGAGATTTTTCTTTTACAAATTCTTAAAAGTAATTTTATTTATTATTTGGATTATAAATGTATCTAGCTACAAATAATATACATACCCAAAACTAGCACAAAAGTTTGTTTTTCATAAATAGAGGGTTGTTCACATACATTGCTTATATTGCTTTTAGTGCCAATTTTAAAACTTGCTGGAGGTTTTAAATTGTCGTTATTGTTTTCAATGATTTCAAAATCTAGAAGATTTATTTCTACAAAATTTTTTTTTTTGATAAAATACTTTTTTAAATAAAATTTATATTAAAACTGACAAAATATTTTGTAATTTTCTTGAATTTGTTATACTCCTTTTTATTTTTTTTAAATACGTATCATCTCCTGCCTCTGGATTTGGAAGAACTTTAGCTTTCAAATTTGGAGCAGATGAAATGGACTTTATAGTGGGCAAATCCTTTTCTCCTTTAACAAAAGGGAAATTCTCATAAAAAATACGAAAAATTTTGTCTTCTTTTGTAAGGTTTATTTAACGTCTTTCTTTAAATTTAGAAATTACTTTTGGATTTTTTATTTTTCTTTGAAACTTGCAAATCTGGAACCTCAAAAATAGAGTCCAAACTGGTTAATTCTCGCCCTTCTTTAATTAAATTTGATACAGCTTTTTATTCTTGTTCAGAAGTCATGTCAGACTCACTAGAGTATGCAAATTTCTTCTCGTTTAAAATCGTCAATTTTTCCTCGGCTTCTTTGTAAGTTTCTGCATAAAATTATTGAAAATAAATAAATATTAAAAAAATTATTTTTTTCAAATAATTTAAATTTAATAATAAATTTAGTTTCTACGAATTTTGATTGAAATTTGGGTATTGTTTTGGTACACATTTTGAATAAAAATTGGTCTAAATTGCAATTAATTTTTTTAATTAATAAAATAATAAAATAATTATAATAATAAAATATAATAATAAAATATATAAATAAAGTAAATAAATAAAACATTAAATAATAATAAAAAAAATAATTAACATAGAAAATTTCTATTATTTTATTATGATATTTAATTAAAATTTGTTTACTTTAAATTATTTTATAATAATAAATAATTTAAGTTAATTTAGTTTAAAAAAATAAATTAAATTAAAAAAGTAGCAAATAATAGAAATAATGAATTGATGAGATATTTGTAGGAAAATTATCTTTTGTCTATGTACTTGCGTGACCATCAAGTGTGATTTTGTAATTTGGAGAATGTTCTGGAGCATCCACTTTATTCTTCACAAGAGTTTGTAGAACATTGTACGTTTGTGTGGTATAAGATGGCGGCATAAATATGACGACAAAACTTTCATTATCAAAGTAAATCCATTTAACAGGAACGATGTCTACTGATCGCTGGCCATTGGGACTTTTCCTAACAAAGTCGATAAATTGGAATGAATAAACAGAACTCATTTTCAACTTCTCCATTCTAATTACCAATAAAATGTCATTACAATTAAATAAATACTAGTAGTTTGACAAATGTTATTATATTTCTATCAAAAAGTTATAAATATTTTTTATATTTTTATTTTATAAATATTTTTTTCTAAAAATCATGCATGACAGTTTACATTAAGAGAATATATAGGCCATATAGACTATATAAATAAATATGAACATAATAACTGTTTTTTAAGAATGTTGTATTTGATTTTAATTTCTGATTTAGATAAATTTTTTATACTTACTTTTGTTGATTTTTTCGATGCAAATAGAATATATATTTCCAACACTTTTTGAAGAATATATATTATAATCAACGTCATATGACAGGTTATCAAATTTCAAATAGTGTAACGTTTATTGAATTAAAGAGGATCTCCTTTTGTTTTGTAGTATTAGATTTAATAGTTGACAATGAAGTGAACAACTAAATAATAATAATAATGCTTTGTAAAAAATAATTACAACAACAGTAAGTAATAATAAAATAAAATTAGAATAACTTTGTGTTATAAATGTTTTTTAAATCATTTTTCTACATTAAGTAACATTAAAATAATCTAAATAATAATAGTAATCTAAATAATAATAATGTTTTGTAATAAGGAATTGTAACAACAATATGTAATGATAAAATGAAATTCGAATAACTTTGTTATAAATGTTCTTTTTTATTTTATTGAATTTAAATAACATTAAAATAATCTAAAGTAATTAAGGAAGTGAATCTATCATTCGGAAATTATTACTAATATTAAAGTGAAAGAATTTATCAATCATCCGAATCAATCTCAAAATATTTCTTAAGCTCTTAAATTTCATATGTATCGACAGCACAGCCATCCTGAATACAGAAACCTGCTTTTCAGAAAATATTTTTTCGAAATTAATTAATAATTTAAAATTATCAAAGAACTCAGAAAAAATTGGTTAGCATGGTGCATGTAGCTCAGTGGTCAGAGCAGTCTACCGGCAATAGAAAGGTCGTGGGCTCGTATCCCACCATGCTAACCAATTTTTTCTGAGTTCTTTGATAATTTTAAATTATTAATTAATTTCGAAAAAATATTTTCTGAAAAGCAGGTTTCTGTATTCAGGATGGCTGTGCTGTCGATACATATGAAATTTAAGAGCTTAAGAAATATTTTGAGATTGATTCGGATGATTGATAAATTCTTTCACTTTAATATTAGTAATCTAAAGTAAGTTGTAAAAACAACACTAATATATTAATACATACACAGAAAAACTATTCTAAGTTGAATAAGCACGCCAAATCGGGAATCACCGATTATTTCCTTTATCCGAGAACGATTACTTTAATTTATTCACTTTTATTTTATAAACTTTCTTTTGTTAAAAATTTCCTTTCAAATCCTGTATTTATTGCGAACTGTCAGATTGATGGTCACCTCCATCAATAAATATTTAGAAAACTAATACTTCGATTATCTTTCATGCAAAACCGTAACACCGCGAGTTCCTGATCTCTGAACTTCTGGATTACTGCCGAGATATTACTCCATATTCGTCCAACGCGGAAGATGTTTCCTTACTTTGATGACTGGAAATAAACACCGGTCATATTAAGTGGAAGTAAGTTAAATATACATCGACGGAGACATCAGCTGTCATACCACTGGCCGCAACCATTTTGCGAACCAGACGTCGTCGCTCAGTGCCCTTCACGGAGAATAAAGAAACAATATTTTGTGAACTCTTTCGACGGTCGGTAAATGAACTTTATAATTGACCATCGCGCATCGATTACCATCGGTAAATCTATTGTAACAAGTACGCGTGAGACTCACCAAGATCGAGATGCGCATATGCTTCGGCTTTCCCGTTGGCCATTGAATTGATTCTTTTTTTGGCGTTGTCAGTGACAGGTCACGTCAGTGATAATTCAACTTAATAAATAAATTAAATTGTGCCTCTTCTCTTGACCAAGGATGGGCCGTGATAACATGCGGGGACGTCGGCGTATCTCCGGTGAGTCTCGTAATAATTGATTGTATTGTCTTTTGTTAATTATCGATCTTTCGGTTTTCTTTGTTTCACGTCAATCTTGTACTGTTTAACAGGTCGGTTGGGTACTAATTCTCTTAAATTTTTTTCCCCCAAAATTGTTTTCTCCCAAAAAACAAAAGATAACCATACTATTTGTCAGAGATATGAATGTAATGAAAAATATGAATGTAGGTTACGCGGATTGCAAGTAGATGTCGCCAAGATAGTAAATTCAATTTTGGAAAGTTACCAAAAACTAAAAGTCTCTAGACGAAAATGTTGTGTTTGTATTTTCTGTTATTCGGAATGTTTACAAATTTGATGTGCTTTTATGAAAACATGTGATTAATGACAGATAAATATAATTTGTGTTGTTAATAAACTAAGTAATTAATTATATTTTAAATTAATTAATAATTATTTTATAGCTTTTAATTTGAGACATTAAATTTCTATTGAGGCTGAGAGCAAGTGTAAAAAATTGTTTCAGGTTATTTTGAATTAAATTTTCTATATAGTTTATTAAATTATTTTCATTTTATTATATATATAGATATATATATATATATATATATATATATATATATATATATATATATATATATATATATATATATATATATATATATATTTAATTAACATTAAAGCAATTTAACGAAACGCGGGTAATATTTTTTTATTAGACAACAATAATCTTATTATTTTTTTATTTTAAAAGATTAAAAACTTTCATAAACAGTAATTAAATAGAATTTTTAGTTTTTAGTTACACTGTGTATTACACTAACTTCTGCTAGAAAAATTTTATTATTCGTTTCATTTGGTTCAATTGATTTTGTCAACAACTAACGTTGATTTGGTAAGAGAATAATATGTAAATAGTTGTAGTTAATTTATTTAATTATTTCTTTAATTTTTAGACAAATGATTTTCGTTCTCCATTATATGTAAATGTAAATAGTTGTAGTTAATTTATGTAATTATTTCTTTAATTTTTAGGACAATGATTTTCATTCTCCATTATGGCGGCAGAAAATAATTGTCTTTTGGGAAATATGAAATCAATAAAATTCTATTTATTGATTGATTGTTTCTATTATTGCAACCCGTGCAGAAATTTTCCTACTTCACCTTATTTGAAAAAGGGCGCTGATGAGGATTTAGTAAGGCCAACCACACTAGTAATTTCTAGATAGGTGACAATCGGGTAATGTTTAGAATACCCTCTTTTCAGATAAGGAAATCTAACTGGATCTATTTATGTCTCTATTAAATATTTAAATTAGGCCCTGACTAGAATGCCTCCAGTTAAGTTCACAAATTCTGATATTCTACTCCGGCACTGGCAAGGCTGTCTAGTTAGAACCTCTCTTCTTTTCTACATCACCACCTGATATTCCAAGCGTGACGAAATCTGACAGGTCCTGACGAATTTTCCTGGTTCGCTCCTCACTCGAGAAAAGATGTGGTTGGATGCTTTGTCTCTAAATTTTTTTTCTTTTCTAAATAATAAAAACTCATTAATACTTACATGCGAAAAGTTTTTTTTCGGTAAAGATCTTGATGTGAAGATGTGTTAAAAACATTGTTTAATTTTAAATTACAATTTTGTTAAAAATCTTTAAAAGCAGACAAAAATTTAGAAGCTTCTTTAAACTCCATGCTATTTCGAGGCTATTTCGACAAGGTGTAAAGTCAGAAAAAAATATTTTTTAGGAATATAAAATTCATAATTGTAATTTTTTAGTGTTTTGAGTTTTCGGACTTCGATAAAGTATAAAGTTTAGATGAAATGGGCTGTCTAATGAACTCAGGCTTCATTTGTGTGGACTGAAAATGTGTACGAAATTTTTAAATGGATCTGCAAAAATTTACTTAAGTTATTGTGACGATAAATTTATCTATACACTATAAATAACAGTTTGCCAAAAGTATTTACTGATTTAAAAAAATTAAATAGAAGATTTTATTGGTCGAATATTAGTTTGAAAGTATTATCATAGAAAGCAAACGCATTTATTATTACTATTAAATAAAATTTAGATTTCAATTGTATATTCTTTTATTACTTTTGAAATTAAACGCAATGCACGAAAAAGAACATTAAAATATAAATGTAATTTTTATCCTTTTAAGTAGTAGGTAACTTATAATTGTAATTGTAAGCTATAAGTGCCATCAGTATTGAGTTTTTTAATTACTTTAGAATTCGTAATTTCTTCATTTCTTTCTAATTTTACTTTTTAAATATTACTTAATGACGATGACTTTGTCGCATTTAAACATAAGAATTGCTTCTTTTTTCTATAATCTACTTTGCTTTGCTAACTCATTGTATAAGGTTCCCCTTGAATCAACATTACTTTTGGTGAGATAGTTTTGCAGTGTGAATTGGAAGCAGCGTGCTGAAGTTAAGATAACACATTCACATGAGCATTTGAGTTTGACTTAGGATTCGACACTGAAGGAGAGACAATATTTAAATTTTCATTAGAAGGAGATTTGGCCATTGCAGGTGAGGTAACATTTGAGTGGTAAGTGTGGTCCAATACTGTAGAAAATAAGGCGTTTACATGTGCATTTGAAACTGAATCCAGTACTTCAGGAGAAATATTATTTACATCAGAGAAGTAAGTATTATTCGATGTTGAAGGAAAATTAACGTTCACATGCAAAACAGAATCTGATATTTCGGGTGAAGAAATACTGACATCTTCGATTGAAACAGGTTCTCCTTTTTTCGTCAAATCAATATTACTTTGTGAGATGCAAGTATGATCCGATAATTCAGGAAAGGTGATGTTCGAATTTTCATTAGAAGCAGGATTGTTTATTTCAGATGAAGCTTGATTGGAATAAGTTAGATCCAATATTCCAGGTACTACATCGGAGTTGAAAGTAGGATCTAGAAGTGAAGAGCTCTGTTCTTTCTCGCAAGCAGGTTCTTTGTGTTGTTTTTTGCACAAAAGGCAATCTGTGAAATAATGTACACCATTCAAATGAAGTTCAAGTGCAATTTTCGTTCGCATGAATTTGTCACAGTAGGAGCAATAAATTTGCTTTGACGATTTTTGCATATCTCCTGCTGCAAATTTTTAATTCAAAGATGTCATTATTTATATTATAAAATGCTGAATCAAGCAGAACATTAAAAATTAGAGGCTCCATAGAATAAAGTGCAGGGTCGCCAAATGTCAAGAAACAATACCAGTTAGATTAGAGTCAAAACACGCCAAGTGAGCTCCCCTTCAGACATTTTTTCACCAAATTTAATGAAACTTGGTAGAAACATTGTACTAATAGAGTAGATGAAATTTGCCAAATTTCGTTAATAATTAATAACGGGTTGCCTAGTAACAGGGTGTCAAAATTTAACATTTTTATCGAAACGCAAAATTTCAAAAATTTCTATCTCTTATACTATTGACCGTACGAAAAAATTGTTTATATGTTTTTTGTAGTATTTTTATCAAACTTTTCGAAAAAAATAGTTTCACTTAAAAAAATTTTTTTTTGAAAAATTGTATTATTTTTTTTAAACAATTAACATTTTTTATGCTTTATCCACGCGAAAATTGTTTCTTTTTTACATAAATAAATACGTTGGAATCATAGGTTTAAGAATCTGAAAAAAAATTCCACTGCCCGACATTTGCTTAATAGCAAACATATATTGTTTATTGCTCGACGCGCTCCCGTGACGAGCTCCTCCCGGCACTGCGCGAGATAATAATAATCAAATTATTACATTAAGCTTTATATTGCATTGGATTCCAATTTGTGGATAAGATCTTGCATTCGTGGGTATATTTTAAGATTTTTATTGACTTAATGGTGTTTTATATGGTGTTTTAAAAAATTTTGTTTCCGTGCAAACGTGCAATAACTTGTATGACATCACTGAGACTTGTTAAAACTTGTTAGTTGCATTGTTGTAACTTAAATCTTACTCGCAGTTTTACTTAATTTTTTTTATATTAATTGTATGTTTCATTTAAATTAAAACGTTTTTTACGATTTTACGGAGCTTATTTGATTTAGTGCAGTTTTATTGTGTATTATGCTTTTACATCAAAAATGAATAATCGTAAACAGTGCTGCAACCCGCTAAATAAAAAAAGCATAATTGTGTAAGAAAAAATTTAGTTTTTGGTACAAACAAAAGAAGTGATGCATTCAAAAATTTTGAAAATTTACATATGTGCACATCATGTATGATAAAGCATGTATGATAGCATAATTGTGTAAGAAAAAATTTAGTTTTTGTTTGTAACAAAAACTAAACTTTTTCTTACACAATTATGCTTTTTTTATTTAGCGGGTTGCAGCACTGTTTACGATTATTCATTTTTGATGTAAAAGCATAATACACAATAAAACTGCACTAAATCAAATAAGCTCCGTAAAATCGTAAAAAACGTTTTAATTTAAATGAAACATACAATTAATATAAAAAAAATTAAGTAAAACTGCGAGTAAGATTTAAGTTACAACAATGCAACTAACAAGTTTTAACAAGTCTCAGTGATGTCATACAAGTTATTGCACGTTTGCACGGAAACAAAATTTTTTAAAACACCATATAAAACACCATTAAGTCAATAAAAATCTTAAAATATACCCACGAATGCAAGATCTTATCCACAAATTGGAATCCAATGCAATATAAAGCTTAATGTAATAATTTGATTATTATTATCTCGCGCAGTGCCGGGAGGAGCTCGTCACGGGAGCGCGTCGAGCAATAAACAATATATGTTTGCTATTAAGCAAATGTCGGGCAGTGGAATTTTTTTTCAGATTCTTAAACCTATGATTCCAACGTATTTATTTATGTAAAAAAGAAACAATTTTCGCGTGGATAAAGCATAAAAAATGTTAATTGTTTAAAAAAAATAATACAATTTTTCAAAAAAAAAATTTTTTTAAGTGAAACTATTTTTTTCGAAAAGTTTGATAAAAATACTACAAAAAACATATAAACAATTTTTTCGTACGGTCAATAGTATAGGAGATAGAAATTTTTGAAATTTTGCGTTTCGATAAAAATGTTAAATTTTGACACCCTGTTACTAGGCAACCCGTTATTAATTATTAACGAAATTTGTCAAATTTCATCTACTCTATTAGTTCAATGTTTCTACCAAGTTTCATTAAATTTGGTGAAAAAATGTCTGAAGGGGTGCTCACTTGGCGTGTTTTGACTCATTACAAACATTGAGCTGCTCACTGTTACCTAATTGGTATTATCTACTGCAACCACGCGCTCGCACCTTTATTATTTTCACCAGTTAATTGTCAATTTTTAGTCAAAACTAAAATTTTTTTTAAATTAAGAAAATAAATCAAATTCTTACATAAAATTATGCTCTTTTCCAAGTAACACGTAACATTAATACATATAATGTCTTTGTATCATTTACAAATTTATTTTTATGTTTCATCAAAATAACTAACGTTTCTACTAGCAAATCAAATTTCATTTCGTTAAAATAAAAATAAGTTTAATCTACACTATAAATAAAAAATTGTATATTTCTTATAAATCATGAATTTTTACCAAAAATTGACATTTTTGTGATAATTATAAAAATTTCAGAAATTAATTTTTGCAACATTTCACATAATAACTATACTTGTTGAAATATCTGTCGGTGGATGGACATTCACATTGGAACAGTTATGATTTTCATTTTCAAAGTTATAAAATGTTGAACACATTTCACATTGGGAAATTTTGTGAATTATTAGCAGATGGTTTTTTAAATGATGGGCTCTCACAAATTCTCTACCGCATTTGAAGCATTTCTCGATGTTCTTGGGAATTTCATGACTAAATGATTCCTCTAAAATATTATGTTTTAATTATTTTTATTATTTACAATTAAAATTTTTCATGAATATGATGTGCATATTCTAGATAGAACGCTTTTGCATACAGCTAGAATAAATAGAAATTGAATATCAAGTAGTAACAAAGTATCTAAGGAAGATTTAAGATGTTTCAAAATTTTTCGAATTGAACGAAAGAGTGACCATTAAAGAAAGAGTATATAAACAGATAAAAAGAAATAAGAAGTCGATGTTAAGATTTTGTAGTGTATTTAAGTTAATGAAATTGAGTAACTAAATAATTGAATTCTGTGATCGTTAATTGAAATGCAAAATAAAAATTAATTTCACTGATTCTTTTTTAACATACCCAAGTAGCACGTAACATTTCTGGAATGTTGCAGCAATGTTACATCTAATGCAGTAAAATTAAAATGTACGCCCCAAGGCAATACTACATGTAATGTTACATTAACATTACATGCTAATGTTACAGTAATGTTAATGCAATGTCACTGTAATGTTACACTAATGTTACAAAGAAAGTTTATAAAATTACTATTATAACTTTAAAAATTATTTTAATTAAAGTAAATTTAAGCTGCAACGTTACAGGATTACTGTTTTAAGTGCGAAATGATGCAAAGTTCTGTGATACCGTTCTTCCATATTGTTAGTTCGATGACTTGACTTGAAGACTGTTTGCCTCTCTGGTTTGACTATTTTAAGCCATTGCTTTTCATAATATTTAATAAAGGGCTCAAGAAGCTTTGGTAAATCGGTTTCTTCGTCAGGCATTATTTCCTTGATAAGAGATCCTATATGCTCTTTTTTGTCCAAGACGTTTTGAGTAATTTTTTTAAATATTTTAGGGATGTACTCGACAGGTAGTAAGGAAATATATTTCACTTGATAAAAGTATAATCTCAAATCTAAGGAAATATTCAGAAATTTCCTCAGATGAAGATGATCTATTTCGCCATCGACGCACTGAGAGTAGGAATAAAATTATAGTGTTATTCATTGCAAAAAAGATTTTTATTATTACAGATTTTAAATATGCGTCTACTCTAAAACTGTGCAAAATAATTCGAACCGCACAGAAAAAAATGCGAATGGTAAAAACAACCACATATGTGTAGTTAGAAAAAAAGTAGTTAAAACTACCATATTCAGCAGCATTTTAACTACACTTCCTCAGTTATTGGAACCAAAATTAAGTAGTTGGTTTTATGTAGTTAAAATTACTACTTCACGTAGTTGAGATAACTAATAGATGGTAGTAAATGACTCAACAATAATACTGTAGTAAAAACTACTGTTGAAAAAGTTCATTTTACTATTGTGCTAGTAAAAAAAACTATTTTGTATTAGTTGCAAACAAAATGAAACTTACTGTTTTTATATTGTAAATTCAACATCTGAAAGTTGTCATTTTTATGATTTATGTAGTTAAAACAACTATTTCTTATTAGTAGCAGAGAAAGAAAGAAATTTACTGTAAAATTAAACAGTAGTAAATTCAATTGTTGAAAATAGTTATTTTTACTATTTATGCAGTTGAAAATATCATTTTTTTCTACAGAGAAAAAACTACCATATTCAGCAGCATTTTAACTAAACTTCCATAGTTAGTGGAACTAAAATTAAATAGTTGGTTTTATGTAGATTAAATTACTACTAAACGTTATGATTGTGAATAAATCAACAATAGTGCAGTAGTTAAAAGTAGTTATTTTCGGAATTTCTGTAGTATAAATATCCATTTCTTGCTATTTGCAAATTAAATTAAAACTTACTGTTCCAAAGAGTAAAACAACCGCTGGAATTTGTTATTTTTATGTTTAATGTAGTTAAAAGAACCAATTCTTACTAGCTTTTGATAATTTATTTCTATGGTAGTGAGAAACATTTATTTTTATAACTACAAAAGTCATAAAAGTAACAATTTTGATGTTATTTTTACTATATTAAAAGAGTAAGTTTAATTTTTTTATAACTAGTAAAAAATGGATAATTCTACTACAGAAATTGTGAAAATAACTATTTGTGGCAGCCGAAGTTTCGGCACCCAAAGGTGACCCGACTTTGGTTCAATGTTTCTCCCAATGTCGGGCCAACCATGAATGCCGATCAGGAGAACTGATGGTTGGCCCAACTATCTGCCACAGTTGAGCCGACGGTCGGGAGAACTGTGGTCGCCACAGTTGAGAAAACCAACTTTTTTAGACATGTGAGCGTAGCATGGTGGTAGCGTGTGTGACTATAGTGCGTTAGGTTGCGAGTTCGATCCCCCCAAGCGTTAAATATTTTAATATATTTATAACTAATATAATGTATGTGCGATACATGTGTGATCAATTGAAGGTAATTGTCAACTTCAATAAACATTTTTTTATTAACATTTGTCATTGGTTGGCAATACTACCTTTCCCAAAGTTGGGCCGACCGTGGTTACCGAAGGATGCCCAACCATTCGATCCCACGGTCGATACAAGTTTGGCATCCATAGACGGCCCAACTTTGGTGCCAACGGTTGGTCTAACTGTTCCAACCACTGGAAGGCCGGCTTGATCAATCCACATGGTGGGCCGACCTTTGGCTGACCAAGTTGGGCCGACCATGAACATGGTTGGCCAGACTATGGGCCGACCGACAATTCGCACCTGGGAGCGTCCGAGCGTGGTTAGGTAGTTAGGTTATCGGTTTGCGAATGTTAGGGTCGTGCATTCAATCTCCGGCATTTGGGGATTTTTCTCTGTTAGGTGTATAAGAATTTAATATATAAATTATATATGAACAAAAATAGGTAAGAGAAAATATAAAAAAATGGAACTCAATAAAAATAAAAAACAAATAAATAATTTCATTTTAGTACTTTAAATAGTTAATTTAATTATTTTTTACAGTTGTTACAACTATAATTTGTTACGGGCGCCTATAGGAACTATAAAAATTTAGTTACTGCAACTAAATGAAGCAGTTGGTATGACTAACAACAAATAGTTAAGATAACTGTTTTAGTAGTTAAATTTACTGTAAAAATGGTATTTATTACTACATTTTACAGTTAGACTAACTATTTTGTCATAGTTCATTTTACTAAATAATGTTACGGGCGCCTATAGGAACTACAGGAAATAGTAAAAAAAGTAGGGTAGAGCGGGGCTAGTTGAGCATAGGGGTAAGTTGAGCAACCGAAATATCTCAGGCTCTATAAATTGTCCACTAAATTTTTTCAATGCCAGAAAGAAGCAGGCACTTGCGCAGTTATGTTCCCTCCTGCGCCTGCTTCTTTATGGCATTGAAAAAATTAGCGGCCAATTTATAGAGCCTGAAATATTTCGGTTGCTCAACTTACCCCTATGCTCAACTAGCCCCGCTCTACTACAAAATTCAAAACGAACCGAGTTTTGTTCAGTTTTGGAACGGTAAAATAGCGAATTCTAGAATTCGACATTATTGCCTTGGGGCGGACATTTTAATAAGACTGCAATGTTACACTGTAATGTTACTAACATTTCACGTAACATTGAATCGAATTCTAAAATTCGACATTTCAGTAAAGTTTTATATATACGTTTTATTTATGTTAAATAAAATTTTTATTTAATACTACGAAAGCTTTGCGAAAGGTCGGGCAACCATAGCACAGTGTTACGCCAACCAAACATTTTAGTCTTTTAAAAATAATATTTTCTAATTTTTTCAGTATACTTTTTAGGTCTTTTAAAGTAATACTCCTGATGGTTGGGTAAACTTTGAATGCCAAAATTAACCTAACATTTAGCCAATTTTCCAACTATAGTGGACAACCTAAATTATCACTTACGTAAGAATATGAAATAACTTTATATTTAATTATTATCAACTCTAATGTGCAAAAATTTGCAAATATTAGTGAATATTTTTACTAACCTTCACATAATGATATCTGCACCCTTGTGTATTGTCCACTAAATTGGACTTAACGCTATTCATTTCAGCTAATTCAAAGTCTGTGACAATAGTTTTGATTAACAACGGACAAGTTAATACTTCTGATTTAAAAACCTTTAAAACAGCATCGTAGGCATTCTCACTTTTTTGCTCATTAGAGCATAGAAAATTGGTACTACCTAAATTAAATATTTTATTATAAAAATATATTATATTATTGGCAGAGTTCTAGTACTATAATGACACTAATAAAGTTTGTTTATTTCAAAAAATTTTTGTTTCAATTGAAGAACTGTTTACATTTTATAGGGTAAAAAGGAGAATAATATGAATTAAAAAAATTATTAATACTTATTTTGTTAAAAAAATGTTCTTTCAGTTTAAAAACTTTCATACACTGAAAAAAATATATTTATGGTACTGACATAAATATAGCCAATTCTGACATATTATATTGGTAGATATGATACTGCCATACAGTATTGCTGGATTAGCCATACGCAGTGTAGAACAGCATTATGTATTTGAGAGACAATAATATGTATGCGGAGAACACGAATACTGTATTTTAAGAACAGCAATACGGTATTGCTGTTTCAGCTATACATCCTAACCATACTTGTATGTCAAAATTAACATTATCATTTTTTTCAGTGTAGTAAAATTTAAAATTCGCTTTCACTTTCACTCTATTATTACACCCTCAGTCAACTCACTTTCACTCTCATTCTCTACTTCACTCCCATCTCACTCTCACTCAACTGACTTCTACATTCATGCCACTCATCCCCAAGTGCAAAATGCCAAGACTGCAAAAACGGACCATCATTGGTCCAGTAATGTCTGTCGAGAATTGGCAGTAGTTACTAGGCCGTTACTGGTGTTAAAAATGTCCCATTGCTGACAGCTCTAGGCCCTATAATGGCACATTCACGGCAAAGTTGATCAATCTTTAATGGCGAAAGGCATTTGCTAGTGATGTGCCGACTATCGGTCCATTAATGGCTCATTATTGTCACATTAATGTCAAACATTTTGTATCTTTGATGGCAAATTATAATTGCCAGTATTGATGAGTAGCTTGGCACAATAATGGCACTTTATTGTCAAAGTTGATTAATCTTTAATGGAAAAATTCAATTGCCAATGATGTGACGAGGATCGGCCCATGAAAGGCACAGTAGTGGCACTAAAATGGCAAACATTTTGTATCTTTGAAGGCAAATTATAATTGGGGCGTAGTTTAGCTCATTAATGGCAAAGTTGATCAATCTTTAATGGCGAAAGACAATTGCCAGTGATGTGATGACGATCGGCCCATTAAAGGTACATTAATGGCATTTTAATTTGATAAATTTTTTTTGAGAATTCAATTTTAAGAAACATTAAGTTATTCAATAAATTATTTACTTTGTATTTAAATAATTGAATAAGTTTAAAAAGGATTCAAATTAAAATATTTGAAAATTTGTATTTTCTATATTTTCAACTGGCAATTTTGAAGAAATAATTTTTTTTGAAAAAGTTTAATTAAATAGTTATTTAAAAAAGAAGATATTGTTGTTTTTAAATAATTTTACAATTAAATTCGTAAATAAATGTAACAACATTTTATTCAATAAAATCTTTTTCTTTATTTTCTAAAAATTCAAAAATTTTAAGTTTCATTTTCAATTAAATTTTCTAATTGACAAATAGAATTTATAAACATTTTTTCCTTTATTCTTAAAAATCTTTGAATTTTTCTTAAAGCAATTGTAGTTAAGAAATAGAAATGATGCAAATTATTTCCTTATGAAAATTGAGAATTTTCTACAAAAATGTTATGAAAATTTATTGAAATGGGGAGGGTAGGCTACATTGAACCGGGTATTTTCTAAAGTCCAAGAACTAATTAAATTTAATAAAACACTACAATTTACTTCAAAAATAATATTTCCACTTACACATTGTAAAAAATATTATTTTTCACTCAAAAAAATAAAAAATTGTTGTTAAAGAGTTATTATTTGTTAATATAGGAGATTAATATATTTTGATGTCAGGTTAGGTAGGTAAAGTGACAGTTTGAGTTTATCTCGTTCACAATTGTGATGAAAGCATGTCTTCTAGTATTTTTCTTACTAATTAGTAGAGCAGACAACTTTACCACTCTTAAAATTGAAAATTCTTCGCTTTTTCGGGTGGTTCAATGATGCCGCACTCACTGCATTCACATGACATTTACAACAAAAATTGTTTATAATAAATTTATGTAAGGCTTAAAATTCTTTATCACATCGGAATATTGAAGTTGACACCCTAAGCGACATAAATCACAAGTTTACTAATTTTTAAAACTTCCTATTTAAATAAAAAAAATTCATTATATTTCCACACAATTTTTTGTTTTGTACGTGAAAAACAATTTTTTTCGTTTTTCTTTGTAAATAATAAACCTAAGTGCTCGAAATTTTTGAAGGTAGTCGCTTTCGGTAATACTAATTTATATATTAAATAAGAAAAAATTACACTCAGTCATTTCTTAGAAAATGAAAGTGGTTCACTGTTGACGCTGGTTCAATGTAGCCTACTCTCCCTAAATGAATATTATTTTTAAAATTTATTGAATAAATGAATATTATTTTTAAAATTTAATTATCATAATTAAATTTTATGAAACATTTAGTTATTCAATAAATTATTGACTTTTGTATTAAAATAATTGAATTCTCGTAGAAGTTTTTTAATGAAAATTGATTTCAAAATGGAGTCTAGTTAAATTTTAAGAAAAGAATTAAATATTAAAAACATAGCATGAATTTTCATATTAACCCTTTTACGACGAGATGTGCTGCTTTTCAACATGAACTTCAAACGCCTACAATTAGTAGAAAGAAGCCATAAATTTGTTTAAAAGTCTATATCCTACTATTTTTCGGGTCGCTCTTTCGAATAGCGTGGTCAAAATTTTCAAAAAATGATATTAAACCCTTCTTTTTTTCAAAAATACTTAAAAATGTCAAGTTTTTTTAATGCAATTTTTTTTAAAAGAATTTTTTTGTCCGACATAACATTTATTAAATAGAACAAAAAGTATAAGAAACGTGTTTCCGATATAGTTTTACTTGAAAAATATCCATTTCTAATTTTTATTTTTTTCGATTTTGAATTTAAAATGGCGCTTGAAGGACAAAAAAATTTCTTAATTGAAATTTGTTACTCGAGGGTTTTGGGGTAGCTGATCACGAAACTGAAGTCAGATTAAAAAAATTTTAAATGGCGGAATCAAAATGGCGGCTTAATTTTTCAAAATTATTCAGACTCGCTTGAAAGTTGTTACTCGGATGTTTTTGGGGTCGCTGATCACGAATCTAAAGTCAGATTAAAAAAATTTTAAATGGCGGAATCAAAATGGCGGCTTAATTTTTCAAAATTACTCAGATTTGCTTGAATTTTGTAACCTGGGGGTTTTTAGGTCGCTGATTACAAATATGAAGTCAGATTTAAAAAATTCAAAATCGCGGATCCAAAATGGCAGCTTAATTTTCCAAAATTACTGAGATATGCATGAAATTTGTTACTCTGGGGTTTTCAAGGTCGCTGATTTTGAATATGAAGTCGCCTTTAGCCTTTAAATAATTAAAGTTGATATAGAGAATCATTTTTTTAAACTTTTTCAGTGATTTTTTTTCCTTTTTCAATTTTAAAATTTAATTCTTTCAACTTTTTATTAAAAACTATTTGAGGTGCAACAGTATCGAGGTAAATGCTGTTTTTCTGTCATGTACTGACGACTTTCCCGTTCTTACTTTGTTCAAATAATCTTTGCTGATGCACATAGCCAAAAATTTTGTACTTTGTATTTCCGAACAAGGAAATACTGAAAAACATGCAAGTTATATTACTGTGGCAAATGCTTCAAAAAAGAGCACTATACAAATTAATATTTTTTAATAAAAATCGCATTATACAAATTAATAATTTTTAATAAAAAGCGCACTCAACTTACTTTCACGTTACTCACATCCACTCTCACTGACACACACTCAACTCACTTTCACTATCATTCTCTCCTTCACTCTATCAATACCTCACCCTCGCTAAACTTACTTTCACGTAAATCACCTTCACATTCACTGATCCTCCATTATTTCACCCTCACTCAACTCACTTTCACTCTCATTGACACTATTGTTCACCATCTCACCATAACTCACGTTTACTCTCATATTTTTACTTTTATTTAATGGTAGAGTAAAACTTAAAACAATCTCTCCTACACTCCCATATAACACTATCACTGGAACGTACTTAAGTAAAACTCTTCAAAAATTCAAGGACATTTTTGTAAATTCACGAAAAATTACAGAAGTAAATATGAGGGAAAGTTAGGGTGAATTGAATGCCAGAGTGAAAGTAGGAATTACATTGGGAATAAGGATAAAAATAAAGGTGACAATGGATGTAAGAGTTAGGATGAAAACTAAATTTCAGAATAGTACGCGAAGAAAGCAAAATCCAAAATGTAATTATTGGGATACTGGTACAGGCTCTAATATTTTTTTACTTTAAATTTTTTGTAACTGATAGTGCCATATGTTTTTTCAGAAAAATTGAAATACGATGTTTTTACTTACTTTGCCGTAAACTTCAGTCATAAACGTTAAAAACTGATACCCATAAGTAATTATAGGAACAGTTTGAAAAGTCGCATCCATGAAGCCATATACTCCTTCAGATAATGAAGGAATCAATTCTGGAACACAAAGTATCACAGCCGGATAATTGTCACTATCAATAACGTTCCAAGTGCGAATAATGAAATCTTTTTTCACGATAGTATTAATTTCCTCTCCTTCTTGCACAATTGTGTAAGAAAGGCGTTTCTGCCAATTCGCATGATTTAAATAGTCACTTAATAACTCTAAACTGTTCGGCACTGCAGGAAATTCAGAATGACTCCACCTTCGTATAGTCGATTTTTTTCCTCAAAAGAAATTTTACAACAAATTTCCGGATGGCTGTGAAAGATGAATAGTGCTTATAAAATCACATCCTTCGAAAAATAAAAATTTTGTTTAAAAAATTTATACAAATATTTACCATCATTGGTATAAAAGATTTAGTTTTATTAATTTTAAGCGCTCCCCTACTGAAAATCCCTGTAAAAGATCTTGTACAATTTCCTGTTCAGTATCAGCAAATGCTAATCAAATCAACTATTGCAAAGCTTTAAACGTTAAAGTAAGCTATTGCGCAGCCTTTAAAGTTTTCTAATTTTTATTAAAGAAAACCATAAATGAACATGTTCAAGAACATGAACGTGTTTATATACAAGTTCTTCTACACGAAATTCTATAAGATCATGTACAAGTATAACCTTTCTCGCACAAGAACTTGCACTACATCTCGTACAAGATCTCGCACATGAACAGCAAAGTTTGGGAAAAATTATTGTTTTTTTATATTATTTTCTTCGAAAACTCAAAATCTCAATGTTTGAAGTTTAGTATAGTACGGGAAAGTACGGCAAAGTATAAAAGAATAAAAAAATGGTTTTGGGAAGAAAGGAA
This sequence comes from Leptopilina drosophilae, assembly GCA_032873175.1. Lineage (NCBI taxonomy): Eukaryota > Metazoa > Arthropoda > Insecta > Hymenoptera > Figitidae > Leptopilina > Leptopilina drosophilae. The sequence continues at coordinate 27,306,211 of CM065480.1, forward strand.
AAATTTCAAAGCGAGCAGGAGAAATAGTACTTTACTTCCAAGATCGTTGCGTAAGCTTATAAATTACGAGCTTTTCGTATACATATTTTGTCAAACTCCAAAAATTGAGATTTTTAATTTTCGACAAAAAAATTCTAAAACATCAATTTATTATTCTCCCATACTTTGCCGTACTTTTCCGTACTTTGCCAAACTCCAAAAATTGAGATATTTAATTTTTGAAGAAAAATTCTAAAAAAATCAATTTTTTATTCTCCCATACTTTGCAAAACTCCGAAAATTGATATATTTCATTTTCTAAGAAGTTACTAAAAGAAATTAATGTTTTTATTCTCCCGTACGTTCCCGTACTTTGCCAAACTTCGAAAATAGAGATTTTTAATTTTCCAAAAAAATAATTTAAAAAAGCAATTTTTTTATTCTCCCGTACTTTGCCAAACTACAAAAATTGATATTTTTAATTTTTGACAAATAGTTATAAAAAAAATAAATTTTTTATTATCCCATACTTTGCTGAACTTTCCGTACTTTACAAATTTAGAACATGAATTTTTTTATTTTAGATATCCATAAAACTCGCTTTTGATACTTTGGTACTATTCTTCTTTTGAAAATTTACCCGAGAAACTTATTTTCTTGTTCCTGTACTTTTCCGAACTGTCCGCCTACTTTAATTATTGTTGTTAACCACGTATACATTCCAAAGTATGGGAAACGCTTATCAGCCATACGTTGCTGTATTTTGCCGTAATTCCCCGTACTGTACTGTATTTCGCCAAAACTTTCATTTCCACGCGTGTATGAATGGTTCGGTATGAATTGAGCCCATGGATTATATTATGTAACAAGCTTATGTGAATAGATATAATGTTTTCACGTATTATTTAGGCCTACCGGAACTTCAAGCAGACGGACTGGATATTGTACTTACCTCGCTTTCGTTTCTGTAAATGCTCTGCCATTATTACTGACTGCCTGTTTAGAGTTTGCAAAAAGAGTCTCGTTAAATTGTGCTTCTTGAATTCTTATCAAACAATTTTGTCGATGAGGCACGTAAAGGTTACAATCAACATTTTGGTATCGCTTCAACTTTGCTGGACTGTTTATAGCTGTTCTACTATCACAACATTCCATGTACCTGTATAGTATTTAATAAAGTTACCCGTTTTGGAATTAGTAAATTTTGACCAATTATTATCAATAGAATTCTATGAATTGATGTAGTCAAAATAGGGGAGAGCGGGGTTGAAATGCCGATTTCAACAAAATGAATGAAAATAATAGTAAAATAACAACTATTTGTTTTTATTTATGAACTATTTGGAGTAAAATTTTGTGTAGTTCTTGAATTTATTAGTTCTTGAATTTACTTTTGAACAATTTTTCATAGTTATAAATAAAAATGGGATTTTTTGGAGTGCGGCGGTGTGCCCAAGGATCCACGCTGCAGGGTCGGTTGCGCCGACGCTGGGGCAGATTGTGCCGTATAGAATATTAACTTCTTTAAATTACAGTAAATGATTTTGTGCATAAGAAAGAGTGAAATAATTGACAAATACTATGTAGAAAGATGTGAAAATAACACCAGAATAGATTAAAATAATATGCAACATTTTAATCCAAAGTTTTGAGTTACGAATTCAAAATTTTTTGTTGTTTGAATGTAAACCTATTTTAAATATCTCAAGACAAAAATAATTTTGATTTCCTCTCTACATTTGAATAATATGTTAACAAAAAAATTTTCTCATTTTATACTCAAAAAATAGTCTTTTACAATTAACTTAAGTTTTTTTAACTCAAGATGTAATAAAAAAAATTTTGTTTGAAACGTATCTGAAAATACTAAAAAAGATGTTGCAAAAAACTTTCGAGTGAGTCTCATAAGTTTGATGAATTTAAATAAATAATTAATCTCCAAGTGCACGTCGCTTGCACGTGGTTTATATTGTGCACCAAGGTCAAAAAACAGATTAAATAAATAAAAATTAAATATAATTTTTTTTACTTTTTAGGGTTCCGTACACCGTAGGTGTACTGACGGAACCCTTATGAAATCACTCGTGTGTCCGTCCCAGCCACGCAAAATGGGTTGTCCCCCCATTAACTTCTACAAATCTCAACCTTGTGAGCTGAAATTCGGTAGGGATCTTTAGTTTTAAGTGCAGATTACAGGAAAAATATAGCGAACACGATTGACCTACATATTTGCGAAATAGAAGGGAAAGAAATTAAATTTTTCCGAAAAAATTTCAAAAAATGACCCTGTCCCCCCCCTTAACTTCTACAAATCTGAACCTGGTGGGCTGAAATTCGGTAGGGATCTTTAGTTTTAAGTGCAGATTACAGGAAAAATATAGCGAACACGATTGGCCTACATATTTTCGAAATAAAAGGGAAAGAAATTAAATTTTTTGAAAAAATTGCCAAAAATGCCTCTGCCCCCCCCTTAACTTCTACAAATCTGAACCGGGTGAGCTGAAATTCGGTAAGGATCTTCAGTTTTACGTGCAGATTACAGGAAAATTATAGCGAACACGATTGACCTACATATTTGCGAAATAGAAGGGAAAGACATTGAATTTTTTTGAAAAAATTGCAAAAAATGCCTCTGCCCCCCCCTTAACTTCTACAAATCTGAACCGGGTGAGCTGAAATTCGGTAAGGATCTTCAGTTTTACGTGCAGATTACAGGAAAATTATAGCGAACACGATTGACCTACATATTTGCGAAATAGAAGGGAAAGAAATTAAATTTTTCCGAAAAAATTTCAAAAAATGACCCTGTCCCCCCCCTTAACTTCTACAAATCTGAACCTGGTGGGCTGAAATTCGGTAGGGATCTTTAGTTTTAAGTGCAGATTACAGGAAAAATATAGCGAACACAATTGGCATACATATTTGCGAAATAGAAGGGAAAGAAATTAAATTTTTTCGAAAAAATAGCCAAAAATGCCACTGTCCCCCCCCCCCTTAACTTCTACAAATCTGAACCTGGTGAGCTGAAATACAGCAGGGATCTTCAGTTTTACGTGCAGATTACAGGAAATTTATAGCAAACCTGATAGGTCTACATATTTGCGAAATAGAAGGGAAAGAAAATTAAATTTTTTTCGAAAAAAAATTAACAAAAATGCCTCTGTCCCCCCCCGTTAACTTCTACAAATCTGAACGGGTGAGCTGAAATTCAGTACGGATCTTCAGTTTTACGTGCAGATTACAGGAAAATTATAGCGGACCTGATAGTTCTACATATTTGCGAAATAGAAGGGAAAGAAATTAAAATTTTTCTAAAAAATTGTAAAAAATGCCCCTGTCTCCCCCTTAACTTCTACAAATCTGAACCTGGTGAGCTGAAATTTAGCAGGGATCTTTAGTTTAACGTGCAGATTACAGGAAAAATATAGCGAACACGATTGGCCTACATATTTGCCAAATAGAAGAGAAAGAAATTAAATTTTTCTAAAAAATTGCATAAAATGCCTCTGTCTCCCCCCCTTAACTTCTACAAATCTGAACCAGGTGAGCTGAAATTCAGCAGGAACCTTCAGTTTTAAGTGCAGATTACAGGAAAAATATAGCGAACACGATTGACCTACATATTTGCGAAATAGAAGGGAAAGAAATTAAATTTTTTGAAAAAATTGCCAAAAATGCCTCTGCCCCCCCCTTAACTTCTACAAATCTGAACCGGGTGAGCTGAAATTCGGTAAGGATCTTCAGTTTTACGTGCAGATTACAGGAAAATTATAGCGAACACGATTGACCTACATATTTGCGAAATAGAAGGGAAAGACATTGAATTTTTTTGAAAAAATTGCAAAAAATGACCCTGTCCCCCCCCTTAGCTTCTACAAATCTGAACCTGGTGGGCTGAAATTCGGTAGGGATCTTTAGTTTTAAGTGCAGATTACAGGAAAAATATAGCGAACACGATTGACCTACATATTTGCGAAATAGAAGGGAAAGAAATTAAATTTTTCCGAAAAAATTTCAAAAAATGACCCTGTCCCCCCCCTTAACTTCTACAAATCTGAACCTGGTGGGCTGAAATTCGGTAGGGATCTTTAGTTTTAAGTGCAGATTACAGGAAAAATATAGCGAACACAATTGGCATACATATTTGCGAAATAGAAGGGAAAGAAATTAAATTTTTTCGAAAAAATAGCCAAAAATGCCACTGTCCCCCCCCCCTTAACTTCTACAAATCTGAACCTGGTGAGCTGAAATACAGCAGGGATCTTCAGTTTTACGTGCAGATTACAGGAAATTTATAGCAAACCTGATAGGTCTACATATTTGCGAAATAGAAGGGAAAGAAATTAAATTTTTTCGAAAAAATTAACAAAAATGCCTCTGTCCCCCCCTTAACTTCTACAAATCTGAACGGGTGAGCTGAAATTCAGTACGGATCTTCAGTTTTACGTGCAGATTACAGGAAAATTATAGCGGACCTGATAGTTCTACATATTTGCGAAATAGAAGGGAAAGAAATTAAAATTTTTCTAAAAAATTGTAAAAAATGCCCCTGTCTCCCCCTTAACTTCTACAAATCTGAACCTGGTGAGCTGAAATTCAGCAGGGATCTTTAGTTTAACGTGCAGATTACAGGAAAAATATAGCGAACACGATTGGCCTACATATTTGCCAAATAGAAGAGAAAGAAATTAAATTTTTCTAAAAAATTGCATAAAATGCCTCTGTCTCCCCCCCTTAACTTCTACAAATCTGAACCAGGTGAGCTGAAATTCAGCAGGAACCTTCAGTTTTAAGTGCAGATTACAGGAAAAATATAGCGAACACGATTGACCTACATATTTGCGAAATAGAAGGAAAAGAAATTAAATTTTTTTGAAAAAAATTGCAAAAAATGACCCTGCCCCCCCCTCTTAACTTCTACAAATCTGAACCTGGTGAGCTGAAATTCAGCAGGGATCTTCAGATTTAAGTGCAGATTACAGGAAAAATATAGCGAACACGATTGACCTACATATTTGCAAAATAGAAGGGAAAGAAATTAAATTTTTTCGAAAAAATTGCCAAAAATGCCCCTGCCCCCCCCTTAACTTCTACAAATCTGAACCTGGTGAGCTGAAATTCAGCAGGAATCTTCAGTTTTAAGTGCAGATTACAGGAAAAATATAGCGAACACGATTGGCCTACATATTTTCGAAATAAAAGGGAAAGAAATTAAATTTTTTGAAAAAATTGCCAAAAATGCCTCTGCCCCCCCCTTAACTTCTACAAATCTGAACCGGGTGAGCTGAAATTCAGTACGGATCTTCAGTTTTACGTGCAGATTACAGGAAAATTATAGCGGACCTGATAGTTCTACATATTTGCGAAATAGAAGGGAAAGAAATTAAAATTTTTCTAAAAAATTGTAAAAAATGCCACTGCCCCCCCCTTAACTTCTACAAATCTGAACCTGGTGAGCTGAAATTCAGCAGGAATCTTCAGTTTTAAGTGCAGATTACAGGAAAAATATAGCGAACACGATTGGCCTACATATTTTCGAAATAAAAGGGAAAGAAATTAAATTTTTCGAAAAAATTGCAAAAAATGCCCCTGCCCCCCCCCTTAACTTCTACAAATCTGAACCTGGTGAGCTGAAATTCAGCAGGAATCTTCAGTTTTAAGTGCAGATTACAGGAAAAATATAGCGAACACGATTGGCCTACATATTTTCGAAATAAAAGGGAAAGAAATTAAATTTTTTGAAAAAATTGCCAAAAATGCCTCTGCCCCCCCCCTTAACTTCTACAAATCTGAACCGGGTGAGCTGAAATTCGGTAAGGATCTTCAGTTTTACGTGCAGATTACAGGAAAATTATAGCGAACACGATTGACCTACATATTTGCGAAATAGAAGGGAAAGACATTGAATTTTTTTGAAAAAATTGCAAAAAATGACCCTGTCCCCCCCCTTAGCTTCTACAAATCTGAACCTGGTGGGCTGAAATTCGGTAGGGATCTTTAGTTTTAAGTGCAGATTACAGGAAAAATATAGCGAACACGATTGACCTACATATTTGCGAAATAGAAGGGAAAGAAATTAAATTTTTCCGAAAAAATTTCAAAAAATGACCCTGTCCCCCCCCTTAACTTCTACAAATCTGAACCTGGTGGGCTGAAATTCGGTAGGGATCTTTAGTTTTAAGTGCAGATTACAGGAAAAATATAGCGAACACAATTGGCATACATATTTGCGAAATAGAAGGGAAAGAAATTAAATTTTTTCGAAAAAATTAACAAAAATGCCTCTGTCCCCCCCTTAACTTCTACAAATCTGAACGGGTGAGCTGAAATTCAGTACGGATCTTCAGTTTTACGTGCAGATTACAGGAAAATTATAGCGGACCTGATAGTTCTACATATTTGCGAAATAGAAGGGAAAGAAATTAAAATTTTTCTAAAAAATTGTAAAAAATGCCCCTGTCTCCCCCTTAACTTCTACAAATCTGAACCTGGTGAGCTGAAATTCAGCAGGGATCTTTAGTTTAACGTGCAGATTACAGGAAAAATATAGCGAACACGATTGGCCTACATATTTGCCAAATAGAAGAGAAAGAAATTAAATTTTTCTAAAAAATTGCATAAAATGCCTCTGTCTCCCCCCCTTAACTTCTACAAATCTGAACCAGGTGAGCTGAAATTCAGCAGGAACCTTCAGTTTTAAGTGCAGATTACAGGAAAAATATAGCGAACACGATTGACCTACATATTTGCGAAATAGAAGGAAAAGAAATTAAATTTTTTTGAAAAAAATTGCAAAAAATGACCCTGCCCCCCCCTCTTAACTTCTACAAATCTGAACCTGGTGAGCTGAAATTCAGCAGGGATCTTCAGATTTAAGTGCAGATTACAGGAAAAATATAGCGAACACGATTGACCTACATATTTGCAAAATAGAAGGGAAAGAAATTAAATTTTTTCGAAAAAATTGCCAAAAATGCCCCTGCCCCCCCCCTTAACTTCTACAAATCTGAACCTGGTGAGCTGAAATTCAGCAGGAATCTTCAGTTTTAAGTGCAGATTACAGGAAAAATATAGCGAACACGATTGGCCTACATATTTTCGAAATAAAAGGGAAAGAAATTAAATTTTTTGAAAAAATTGCCAAAAATGCCTCTGCCCCCCCCTTAACTTCTACAAATCTGAACCTGGTGAGCTGAAATTCAGCAGGGATCTTCAGATTTAAGTGCAGATTACAGGAAAAATATAGCGAACACGATTGACCTACATATTTGCAAAATAGAAGGGAAAGAAATTAAATTTTTTCGAAAAAATTGCCAAAAATGCCCCTGCCCCCCCCCTTAACTTCTACAAATCTGAACCTGGTGAGCTGAAATTCAGCAGGAATCTTCAGTTTTAAGTGCAGATTACAGGAAAAATATAGCGAACACGATTGACCTACATATTTGCGAAATAGAAAGGAAAGAAATTAAATTTTTTTGAAAAAATTGCAAAAAATTACCATGTCCCCCCCCCCTTAACTTCTACAAATCTGAACCTGGTGGGCTAAAATTCGGTAGGGATCTTTAGTTTTAAGTGCAGATTACAGGAAAAATATAGCGAACACGATTGACCTACATATTTGCGAAATAGAAGGGAAAGAAATTAAATTTTTCCGAAAAAATTTCAAAAAATGACCCTGTCCCCCCCCTTAACTTCTACGAATCTGAACCTGGTGGGCTGAAATTCGGTAGGGATCTTTAGATTTAAGTGCAGATTACAGGAAAAATATAGCGAACACGATTGGCCTACATATTTGCCAAATAGAAGAGAAAGAAATTAAATTTTTTTGAAAAAATTGCAAAAAATGACCATGTCCCCCCCCTTAACTTCTACAAATCTGAACCTGGTGAGCTAAAATTCGGTAGGGATCTTTAGTTTTAAGTGCAGATTACAGGAAAAATATAGCGAACACGATTGGCCTACATATTTGCCAAATAGAAGAGAAAGAAATTAAATTATTTTGAAAGAATTGCAAAAAATGACCATGTCCCCCCCCTTAACTTCTACAAATCTGAACCTGGTGAGCTGAAATTCAGCAGGAATCTTCAGTTTTAAGTGCAGATTACAGGAAAAATATAGCAAACACGATTGGCCTACATATTTTCGAAATAAAAGGGAAAGAAATTAAATTTTTTGAAAAAATTGCCAAAAATGCCTCTGCCCCCCCCTTAACTTCTACAAATCTGAACCGGGTGAGCTGAAATTCGGTAAGGATCTTCAGTTTTACGTGCAGATTACAGGAAAATTATAGCGAACACGATTGACCTACATATTTGCGAAATAGAAGGGAAAGACATTGAATTTTTTTGAAAAAATTGCAAAAAATGACCCTGTCCCCCCCCTTAGCTTCTGCAAATCTGAACCTCGTGAGCTGAAATTCAGCAGGGATCTTCAGTTTTAAGTGCAGATTACAGGAAAAATATAGCGAACACGATTGACCTACATATTTGCGAAATAGAAAGGAAAGAAATTAAATTTTTTTGAAAAAATTGCAAAAAATTACCATGTCCCCTCCCCCTTAACTTCTACAAATCTGAACCTGGTAAGCTAAAATTCGGTAGGGATCTTTAGTTTTAAGTGCAGATTACAGGAAAAATATAGCGAACACGATTGACCTACATATTTGCGAAATAGAAGGGAAAGAAATAAAAATTTTTCTAAAAAATTGCATAAAATGCCTCTGTCCCCCCCCTTAACTTTTACAAATATGAACCAGGTGAGCTGAAATTCAGCAGGAATCTTCAGTTTTAAGTGCAGATTACAGGAAAAATATAGCGAACACGATTGACCTACATATTTGCGAAATAGAAAGGAAAGAAATTAAAATTTTTCTAAAAAATTGCATAAATTGCCTCTGTCCCCCCCCCCCTTAACTTCTACAAATCTGAACCTGGTGGGCTGAAATTCAGTAGGAATCTTTAGTTTTAAGTGCAGATTACAGGAAAAATATAGCGAACACACGATTGACCTACATATTTGCGAAATAGAAGGGAAAGAAATTAAATTTTTTCCGAAAAAAATTTCAAAAAATGACCCTGTCCCCCCCCCCCTTAACTTCTACGAATCTGAACCTGGTGGGCTGAAATTCGGTAGGGATCTTTAGATTTAAGTGCAGATTACAGGAAAAATATAGCGAACACGATTGACCTACATATTTGCGAAATAGAAGGGAAAGAAATAAAAATTTTTCTAAAAAATTGCATAAAATGCCTCTGTCCCCCCCCCCCCCTTAACTTTTACAAATATGAACCAGGTGAGCTGAAATTCAGCAGGAATCTTCAGTTTTAAGTGCAGATTACATGAAAAATATAGCGAACACGATTGACCTACATATTTGCGAAATAGAATGGAAAGAAATTAAAATTTTTCTAAAAAATTGCATAAATTGCCTCTGTCCCCCCCCCCTTAACTTCTACAAATCTGAACCTGGTGGGCTGAAATTCAGTAGGGATCTTTAGTTTTAAGTGCAGATTACAGGAAAAATATAGCGAACACGATTGGCCTACATATTTTCGAAATAAAAGAGAAAGAAATTAAATTTTTTGAAAAAATTGCCAAAAATGACCCTGTCCCCCCCTAACTCCTACAATTCAGAACCTGGTGGGCTGAAATTCAGCAGGAATCTTCAGTTTTAAGTGCAGATTACAGGAAAAATATAGCAAACACGATTGGCCTACATATTTTCGGAATAAAAGGGAAAGAAATTAAATTTTTTGAAAAAATTGCCAAAAATGCCACTGCCCCCCCCCTTAACTTCTACAAATCTGAACCTGGTGAGCTGAAATACAGCAGGTATCTTTAGTTTAACGTGCAGATTACAGGAAAAATATAGCGAACACGATTGGCCTACATATTTTCGAAATAAAAGAGAAAGAAATTAAATTTTTTGAAAAAATTGCCAAAAATGAACCTGTCCCCCCCTAACTTCTACAATTCAGAACCTGGTGGGCTGAAATTCGGTAGGGATCTTCAGTTTTAAGTGCAGATTACAGGAAAATTATAGCGAACCTGATTGGCCTACATATTTGCAAAATAGAAGGGAAAGAAATTAAATTTTTTCGAAAAAATTGCCAAAAATGCCACTGTCCCACCCATTTGTAGAAGTTAAGGAACTTCTACAAATCTGAACCTGGTGAGCTGAAATTCAGCAGGGATCTTCAGTTTTAAGTCCAGATTACAGAAAAAATATAGTGAACACGATTGACCTACATATTTGCGAAATAGAAGGGAAAGAAATAAAAATTTTTCTAAAAAATTGCATAAAATGCCTCTGTCCCCCCCCTTAACTTCTACAAATCTGAACCTGTTGAGCTGAAATTCAGCAGGATCTTTAGTTTTAAGTGCAGATTACAGGAAAAATATAGCGAACACGATTGGCCTACATATTTGCGAAATAGAAGGGAAAGAAATTAAATTTTTCCAAAAAAATTTCAAAAAATGACCATGTCCCCCCCTTAACTTCTACAAATCTGAAGCTGGTGGGCTGAATTTCGGTAGGATCTTTAGTTTTAAGTGCAGATTACAGGAAAAATATAGCGAACACGATTGACCTACATATTTGCGAAATAGAAAGAAAAGAAATAAAATTTTTTTTGAAAAAATTGCAAAAAATGACCCTGTCCCCCCCCTTAACTTCTACGAATCTGAACCTGGTGGGCTGAAATTCGGTAGGGATCTTTAGTTTTAAGTGCAGATTACAGGAAAAATATAGCGAACACAATTGGCATACATATTAGCGAAATAGAAGGGAAAGAAATTAAATTTTTTCGAAAAAATTGCCAAAAATGCCACTGTCCCACCCATTTGTAGAAGTTAAGGAACTTCTACAAATCTGAACCTGGTGAGCTGAAATTCAGCAGGGATCTTCAGTTTTAAGTCCAGATTACAGAAAAAATATAGTGAACACGATTGACCTACATATTTGCGAAAGAAAAGGGAAAAAAATTAAACTTTTTTAAAAAAATTGCAAAAAATGACCATGTCCCCCCCTTAACTTCTACAAATCTGAAGCTGGTGGGCTGAATTTCGGTAGGATCTTTAGTTTTAAGTGCAGATTACAGGAAAAATATAGCGAACACGATTGGCCTACATATTTGCGAAATAGAAGGGAAAGAAATTAAATTTTTCCAAAAAAATTTCAAAAAATGACCATGTCCCCCCCTTAACTTCTACAAATCTGAAGCTGGTGGGCTGAATTTCGGTAGGATCTTTAGTTTTAAGTGCAGATTACAGGAAAAATATAGCGAACACGATTGACCTACATATTTGCGAAATAGAAAGAAAAGAAATTAAATTTTTTCGAAAAAATTGCCAAAAAATGCTCACCTGCCCCCCCCCCCCCTTAACTTCTACAAATCTGAACCTGGTGAGCTGAAATACAGCAGGGATCTTCAGTTTTACGTGCAGATTACAGGAAATTTATAGCGAACCTGATAGGTCTACATATTTGCGAAATAGAAGGGAAAGAAATTAAATTTTTTCTAAAAAATTGCAAAAAATGCCCCTGTCTCCCCTTTAACTTCTACAAATCTGAACCTGGTGAGCTGAAATTCACCATGTATCATTAGTTTAACGTGCAGATTACAGGAAAAATATAGCGAACACGATTGGCCTACATATTTGCGAAATAGAAGAGAAAGAAATTAAATTTTTTTGAAAAAATTGCAAAAAATGACCATGTCCCCCCCCTTAACTTCTACAAATCTTAACCTGGTGAGCTGAAATTCGGTAGGGATCTTCAGTTTTAAGTGCAGATTACAGGAAAATTATAGCGAACCTAATTGGCCTACATATTTGCAAAATAGAAGGGAAAGAAATTAAATTTTTTCGAAAAAATTGCCAAAAATGCCACTGTCCCACCCATTTGTAGAAGATAAGGAACTTCTACAAATCTGAACCTGGTAAGCTGAAATTCAGCAGGGATCTTCAGTTTTAAGTCCAGATTACAGAAAAAATATAGTGAACACGATTGACCTACATATTTGCGAAAGAAAAGGGAAAAAAATTAAACTTTTTTGAAAAAATTGCAAAAAATGACCATGTCCCCCCCTTAACTTCTACAAATCTGAAGCTGGTGGGCTGAATTTCGGTAGGATCTTTAGTTTTAAGTGCAGATTACAGGAAAAATATAGCGAACACGATTGACCTACATATTTGCGAAATAGAAAGAAAAGAAATAAAATTTTTTTGAAAAAATTGCAAAAAATGACCATGTCCCCTCCTTAACTTCTACGAATCTGAACCTGGTGGGCTGAAATTCGGTAGGGATCTTTAGATTTAAGTGCAGATTACAGGAAAAATATAGCAAACATGATTGGCCTACATATTTGCGAAATAGAAGGGAAAGAAATTAAATTTTTCCGAAAAAATTTCAAAAAATGACCCTGTCCCCCCCCTTAACTTCTACGAATCTGAACCTGGTGGGCTGAAATTCGGTAGGGATCTTTAGTTTTAAGTGCAGATTACAGGAAAAATATAGCGAACACAATCGGCATACATATTTGCGAAATAGAAGGGAAAGAAATTAAATTTTTTCGAAAAAATTGCCAAAAATGCCACTGCCCTCCCCCCCTTAACTTCTACAAATCTGAACCTGGTGCGCTGAAATTATGTAGGGATCTTCATTTTTAAGTGCAGATTACAGGAAAAATATAGCGAACACTATTGACATACATATTTGCGAAATAGAAGGGAAAGAAATTAAAATTTTTTTAAAAAATTGCAAAAAATGCCCCTGTCCCCCCCTCTTAACTTCTACAAATCTGAACCTGGTGAGCTGAAATTTAGCAGGGATCTTCAGTTTTACGTGCAGATTACAGGAAAATATAGCGAACACAATTGGCCTACATATTTGCGAAATAGAAGGGAAAGAAATTAAATTTTTTCAAAAAAAATTGCAAAAAATGCCACTGTCCCCCCCCCCCTTAACTTCTACAAATCAGAACCTGGTGAGCTGAAATTAAGCAGGGATCTTCAATTTTAAGTGCAGATTACAGGAAAAATATAGCGAAAACGATTGGCCTACATATTTGCGAAATAAAAGGGAAAGAAATTAAATTTTTCGAAAAAATTGCAAAAAATGACCCTGTCCTCCCCCTTAAATTCTACAAATCTGAACCTGATGAGCTGAAATTAAGCAGGGATCTTTAGTTTTAAGTGCAGATTACAGGAAAAATATAGCGAACACGATTGACCTACATATTTGCGAAATAGAAAGGAAAGAAATTAAAATTTTTCTAAAAAATTGCATAAAATGCCTCTGTCCCCCCCCTTAACTTCTACAAATCTGAACCTGGTGAGCTGAAATTCAGCAGGGATCTTTAGTTTTAAGTGCAGATTACAGGAAAAATATAGCGAACACGATTGGCCTACATATTTGCGAAATAGAAGGGAAAGAAATAAAAATTTTTCTAAAAAATTGCATAAAATGCCTCTGTCCCCCCCCTTAACTTTTACAAATATGAACCAGGTGAGCTGAAATTCAGCAGGAATCTTCAGTTTTAAGTGCAGATTACAGGAAAAATATAGCGAACACGATTGACCTACATATTTGCGAAATAGAAAGGAAAGAAATTAAAATTTTTCTAAAAAATTGCATAAATTGCCTCTGTCCCCCCTCCTTAACTTCTACAAATCTGAACCTGGTGGGCTGAAATTCAGTAGGGATCTTTAGTTTTAAGTGCAGATTACAGGAAAAATATAGCGAACACGATTGGCCTACATATTTTCGAAATAAAAGAGAAAGAAATTAAATTTTTTGAAAAAATTGCCAAAAATGACCCTGTCCCCCCCTAACTCCTACAATTCAGAACCTGGTGGGCTGAAATTCAGCAGGAATCTTCAGTTTTAAGTGCAGATTACAGGAAAAATATAGCAAACACGATTGGCCTACATATTTTCGGAATAAAAGGGAAAGAAATTAAAATTTCTCTAAAAAATTGCATAAAATGCCTCTGTCCCCCCCCTTAACTTCTACAAATCTGAACCAGGTGAGCTGAAATTCAGCAGGGATCTTCAGTTTTAAGTGCAGATTACAGAAAAAATATAGCGACCACGATTGACCTACATATTTGCGAAATAGAAGGGAAAGAAATTAAATTTTTTCGAAAAAATTGCCAAAAATGCCACTGCCCCCCCCCCTTAACTTCTACAAATCTGAACCTGGTGAGCTGAAATACAGCAGGGATCTTCAGTTTTACGTGCAGATTACAGGAAATTTATAGCGAACCTGATAGGTCTACATATTTGCGAAATAGAAGGGAAAGAAATTAAATTTTTTCGGAAAAATTAACAAAAATGCCTCTGTCCCCCCCTTAACTTCTACAAATCTGAACGGGTGAGCTGAAATTCGGTAAGGATCTTCAGTTTTACGTGCAGATTACAGGAAAATTATAGCGGACCTGATAGTTCTACATATTTGCGAAATAGAAGGGAAAGAAATTAAAATTTTTCTAAAAAATTGCAAAAAATGCCCCTGTCTCCCCTTTAACTTCTACAAATCTGAACCTGGTGAGCTGAAATTCAGCAGGTATCTTTAGTTTAACGTGCAGATTACAGGAAAAATATAGCGAACACGATTGGCCTACATATTTTCGAAATAAAAGAGAAAGAAATTAAATTTTTTGAAAAAATTGCCAAAAATGAACCTGTCCCCCCCTAACTTCTACAATTCAGAACCTGGTGGGCTGAAATTCGGTAGGGATCTTCAGTTTTAAGTGCAGATTACAGGAAAATTATAGCGAACCTGATTGGCCTACATATTTGCAAAATAGAAGGGAAAGAAATTAAATTTTTTCGAAAAAATTGCCAAAAATGCCACTGTCCCACCCATTTGTAGAAGTTAAGGAACTTCTACAAATCTGAACCTGGTGAGCTGAAATTCAGCAGGGATCTTCAGTTTTAAGTCCAGATTACAGAAAAAATATAGTGAACACGATTGACCTACATATTTGCGAAATAGAAGGGAAAGAAATAAAAATTTTTCTAAAAAATTGCATAAAATGCCTCTGTCCCCCCCCTTAACTTCTACAAATCTGAACCTGTTGAGCTGAAATTCAGCAGGATCTTTAGTTTTAAGTGCAGATTACAGGAAAAATATAGCGAACACGATTGGCCTACATATTTGCGAAATAGAAGGGAAAGAAATTAAATTTTTCCAAAAAAATTTCAAAAAATGACCATGTCCCCCCCTTAACTTCTACAAATCTGAAGCTGGTGGGCTGAATTTCGGTAGGATCTTTAGTTTTAAGTACAGATTACAGGAAAAATATAGCGAACACGATTGACATACATATTTGCGAAATAGAAAGAAAAGAAATAAAATTTTTTTGAAAAAATTGCAAAAAATGACCCTGTCCCCCCCCTTAACTTCTACGAATCTGAACCTGCTGGGCTGAAATTCGGTAGGGATCTTTAGTTTTAAGTGCAGATTACAGGAAAAATATAGCGAACCTGATTGGCCTACATATTTGCAAAATAGAAGGGAAAGAAATTAAATTTTTTCGAAAAAATTGCCAAAAATGCCACTGTCCCACCCATTTGTAGAAGTTAAGGAACTTCTACAAATCTGAACCTGGTAAGCTGAAATTCAGCAGGGATCTTCAGTTTTAAGTCCAGATTACAGAAAAAATATAGTGAACACGATTGACCTACATATTTGCGAAAGAAAAGGGAAAAAAAAAAATTTAAAACTTTTTTTGAAAAAATTGCAAAAAATGACCATGTCCCCCCCTTAACTTCTACAAATCTGAAGCTGGTGGGCTGAATTTCGGTAGGATCTTTAGTTTTAAGTGCAGATTACAGGAAAAATATAGCGAACACGATTGACCTACATATTTGCGAAATAGAAAGAAAAGAAATAAAATTTTTTTTGAAAAAATTGCAAAAAATGACCCTGTCCCCCCCCTTAACTTCTACGAATCTGAACCTGGTGGGCTGAAATTCGGTAGGGATCTTTAGTTTTAAGTGCAGATTACAGGAAAAATATAGCGAACACAATTGGCATACATATTTGCGAAATAGAAGGGAAAGAAATTAAATTTTTTCGAAAAAATTGCCAAAAATGCCACTGCCCTCCCCACCTTAACTTCTACAAATCTGAACCTGGTGAGCTGAAATTCAGCAGGGATCTTTAGTTTAACGTGCAGATTACAGGAAAAATATAGCGAACACGATTGGCCTACATATTTGCGAAATAGAAGAGAAAGAAATTAAATTTTTTTGAAAAAATTGCAAAAAATGACAATGTCCCCCCCTTAACTTCTACAAATCTGAACCTGATGAGCTGAAATTAAGCAGGGATCTTTAGTTTCAAGTGCAGATTACAGGAAAAATATAGCGAACACGATTGACCTACATATTTGCGAAATAGAAAGGAAAGAAATTAAAATTTTTCTAAAAAATTGCATAAAATGCCTCTGTCCCCCCCACTTAACTTCTACAAATCTGAACCTGGTGAGCTGAAATTCAGCAGGAATCTTCAGTTTTACGTGCAGATTACAGGAAAATTATATCGAACCTGATAGGTCTACATATTTGCGAAATAGAAGGGAAAGAAATTAAATTTTTTCGAAAAAATTAACAAAAATGCCACTGTCCCACCCATTTGTAGAAGTTAAGGAACTTCTACGAATCTGAACCTGGTGAGCTGAAATTCAGCAGGGATCTTCAGTTTTAAGTGCAGATTACAGGAAAAATATAGCGAACACGATTGGCCTACATATTTTCGAAATAAAAGAGAAAGAAATTAAATTTTTTGAAAAAATTGCCAAAAATGACCCTGTCCCCCCCTAACTTCTACAATTCAGAACCTGGTGGGCTGAAATTCGGTAGGGATCTTCAGTTTTAAGTGCAGATTACAGGAAAAATATAGCGAACACAATTGGCATACATATTTGCGAAATAGAAGGGAAAGAAATTAAATTTTTTCGAAAAAATTGCCAAAAATGCCACTGCCCCCCCCCCCCTTAACTTCTACAAATCTGAACCTGGCGAGCTGAAATACAGCAGGGATCTTCAGTTTTACGTGCAGATTACAGGAAATTTATAGCGAACCTGATAGGTCTTCATATTTGCGAAATAGAAGGGAAAGAAATTAAATTTTTTCTAAAAAATTGCAAAAAATGCCCCTGTCTCCCCTTTAACTTCTACAAATCTGAACCTGGTGAGCTGAAATTCACCAGGTATCTTTAGTTTAACGTGCAGATTACAGGAAAAATATAGCGAACACGATTGGCCTACATATTTGCGAAATAGAAGAGAAAGAAATTAAATTTTTTTGAAAAAATTGCAAAAAATGACCATGTCCCCCCCCTTAACTTCTACAAATCTTAACCTGGTGGGCTGAAATTCGGTAGGGATCTTTAGTTTTAAGTGCAGATTACAGGAAAAATATAGCGAACACGATTGACCTACATATTTGCGAAATAGAAGGGAAAGAAATAAAATGTTTTTGAAAAAATTGCAAAAAATGACCATGTCCCCTCCTTAACTTCTACAAATCTGAACCTGGTGGGCTGAAATTCAGTAGGGATCTTTAGTTTTAAGTGCAGATTACAGGAAAAATATAGCGAACACGATTGGCCTACATATTTTCGAAATAAAAGAGAAAGAAATTAAATTTTTTGAAAAAATTGCCAAAAATGACCCTGTCCCCCCCTAACTTCTACAATTCAGAACCTGGTGGGCTGAAATTCGGTAGGGATCTTCAGTTTTAAGTGCAGATTACAGGAAAATTATAGCGAACCTGATTGGCCTACATATTTGCAAAATAGAAGGGAAAGAAATTAAATTTTTTCGAAAAAATTGCCAAAAATGCCACTGTCCCACCCATTTGTAGAAGTTAAGGAACTTCTACAAATCTGAACCTGGTAAGCTGAAATTCAGCAGGGATCTTCAGTTTTAAGTCCAGATTACAGAAAAAATATAGTGAACACGATTGACCTACATATTTGCGAAAGAAAAGGGAAAAAAATTAAACTTTTTTGAAAAAATTGCAAAAAATGACCATGTCCCCCCCTTAACTTCTACAAATCTGAAGCTGGTGGGCTGAATTTCGGTAGGATCTTTAGTTTTAAGTGCAGATTACAGGAAAAATATAGCGAACCCGATTTCCCTACCTATTTTCGAAATAGAAAGAAAAGAAATAAAAATTTTTTTGAAAAAATTGCAAAAAATGACCCGGTCCCCCCCCTTAACTTCTACTAATCTGAACCTGGTGGGCTGAAATTCGGTAGGGATCTTTAGTTTTAAGTGCAGATTACAGGAAAAATATAGCGAACACAATTGGCATACATATTTGCGAAATAGAAGGGAAAGAAATTAAATTTTTTCGAAAAAATTGCCAAAAATGCCACTGCCCTCCCCACCTTAACTTCTACAAATCTGAACCTGGTGAGCTGAAATTCAGCAGGGATCTTTAGTTTAACGTGCAGATTACAGGAAAAATATAGCGAACACGATTGGCCTACATATTTGCGAAATAGAAGAGAAAGAAATTAAATTTTTTTGAAAAAATTGCAAAAAATGACAATGTCCCCCCCTTAATTCTACAAATCTGAACCTGATGAGCTGAAATTAAGCAGGGATCTTTAGTTTCAAGTGCAGATTACAGGAAAAATATAGCGAACACGATTGACCTACATATTTGCGAAATAGAAAGGAAAGAAATTAAAATTTTTCTAAAAAATTGCATAAAATGCCTCTGTCCCCCCCCTTAACTTCTACAAATCTGAACCTGGTGAGCTGAAATTCAGCAGGAATCTTCAGTTTTACGTGAAGATTACAGGAAAATTATAGCGAACCTGATAGGTCTACATATTTGCAAAATAGAAGGGAAAGAAATTAAATTTTTTCGAAAAAATTGCCAAAAATGCCACTGTCCCACCCATTTGTAGAAGTTAAGGAACTTCTACAAATCTGAACCTGGTGAGCTGAAATTCAGCAGGGATCTTCAGTTTTAAGTCCAGATTACAGAAAAAATATAGTGAACACGATTGACCTACATATTTGAGAAAGAAAAGGGAAAAAAATTAAATTTTTTTGAAAAAATTGCAAAAAATGACCATGTCCCCCCCTTAACTTCTACAAATCTGAAGCTGGTGGGCTGAAATTCGGTAGGGATCTTTAGATTTAAGTGCAGATTACAGGAAAAATATAGCGAACACGATTGGCCTACATATTTGCGAAATAGAAGGAAAAGAAATTAAATTTATCCGAAAAAATTTCAAAAAATGACCCTGTCACCCCCCCTTAACTTCTACGAATCTGAACCTGGTAGGCTGAAATTCGGTAGGGATCTTTAGTTTTAAGTGCAGATTACAGGAAAAATATAGCGAACACAATTGGCATACATATTTGCGAAATAGAAGGGAAAGAAATTAAATTTTTTCGAAAAAATTGCCAAAAATGCCACTGCCCCCCCCCCCCTTAACTTCTACAAATCTGAACCTGGCGAGCTGAAATACAGCAGGGATCTTCAGTTTTACGTGCAGATTACAGGAAATTTATAGCGAACCTGATAGGTCTACATATTTGCGAAATAGAAGGGAAAGAAATTAAATTTTTTCTAAAAAATTGCAAAAAATGCCCCTGTCTCCCCTTTTAACTTCTACAAAATCTGAACCTGGTGAGCTGAAATTCACCAGGTATCTTTAGTTTAAACGTGCAGATTACAGGAAAAATATAGCGAACAACGATTGACCTACATATTTGCGAAATAGAAGAGAAAGAAATTAAATTTTTTTGAAAAAATTGCAAAAAATGACCATGTCCCCCCCCTTAACTTCTACAAATCTTAACCTGGTGAGCTGAAATTCGGTAGGGATCTTTAGTTTTAAATGCAGATTACAGGAAAAATATAGCGAACACGATTGACCTACATATTTGCGAAATAGAAGGGAAGGAAATAAAATGATTTTGAAAAAATTGCAAAAAATGACCATGTCCCCTCCTTAACTTCTACAAATCTGAAGCTGGTGGGCTGAATTTCGGTAGGATCTTTAGTTTTAAGTGAAGATTACAGGAAAAATATAGCAAACACGATTGGCCTACATATTTGCGAAATAGAAGGGAAAGAAATTAAATTTGTCCAAAAAAATTTCAAAAAATGACCCTGTCCCCCCCCCTTAACTTCTACGAATCTGAACCTGGTGGGCTGAAATTCGGTAGGGATCTTTAGATTTAAGTGCAGATTACAGGAAAAATATAGCAAACATGATTGGCCTACATATTTGCGAAATAGAAGGGAAAGAAATTAAATTTTTCCGAAAAAATTTCAAAAAATGACCCTGTCCCCCCCCTTAACTTCTACGAATCTGAACCTGGTGGGCTGAAATTCGGTAGGGATCTTTAGTTTTAAGTGCAGATTACAGGAAAAATATAGCGAACACAATCGGCATACATATTTGCGAAATAGAAGGGAAAGAAATTAAATTTTTTCGAAAAAATTGCCAAAAATGCCACTGCCCTCCCCCCCTTAACTTCTACAAATCTGAACCTGGTGAGCTGAAATTAAGCAGGGATCTTCATTTTTAAGTGCAGATTACAGGAAAAATATAGGGAACACGATTGACCTACATATTTGCGAAATAGAAGGGAAAGAAATTAAAATTTTTTTAAAAAATTGCAAAAAATGCCCCTGTCCCCCCCTCTTAACTTCTACAAATCTGAACCTGGTGAGCTGAAATTTAGCAGGGATCTTTAGTTTTACGTGCAGATTACAGGAAAAATATAGCGAACACAATTGGCCTACATATTTGCGAAATAGAAGGGAAAGAAATTAAATTTTTTCAAAAAAATTGCAAAAAATGCCACTGGCCCCCCCCCCCCCGTAACTTCTACAAATCTGAACCTGGTGAGCTGAAATTAAGCAGGGATCTTCAATTTTAAGTGCAGATTACAGGAAAAATATAGCGAAAACGATTGGCCTACATATTTGCGAAATAAAAGGGAAAGAAATTAAATTTTTCGAAAAAATTGCAAAAAATGACCCTGTCCTCCCCCTTAAATTCTACAAATCTGAACCTGATGAGCTGAAATTAAGCAGGGATCTTTAGTTTTAAGTGCAGATTACAGGAAAAATATAGCGAACACGATTGACCTACATATTTGCGAAATAGAAAGGAAAGAAATTAAAATTTTTCTAAAAAATTGCATAAAATGCCTCTGTCCCCCCCCTTAACTTCTACAAATCTGAACCTGGTGGGCTGAAATTCGGTAGGGATCTTCAGTTTTAAGTGCAGATTACAGGAAAATTATAGCGAACCTGATTGGCCTACATATTTGCAAAATAGAAGGGAAAGAAATTAAATTTTTTCGAAAAAATTGCCAAAAATGCCACTGTCCCACCCATTTGTAGAAGTTAAGGAACTTCTACAAATCTGAACCTGGTAAGCTGAAATTCAGCAGGGATCTTCAGTTTTAAGTCCAGATTACAGAAAAAATATAGTGAACACGATTGACCTACATATTTGCGAAAGAAAAGGGAAAAAAATTAAACTTTTTTGAAAAAATTGCAAAAAATGACCATGTCCCCCCCTTAACTTCTACAAATCTGAAGCTGGTGGGCTGAATTTCGGTAGGATCTTTAGTTTTAAGTGCAGATTACAGGAAAAATATAGCGAACACGATTGGCCTACATATTTGCGAAATAGAAGGGAAAGAAATTAAATTTTTCCAAAAAAATTTCAAAAAATGTCCATGTCCCCCCCTTAACTTCTACAAATCTGAAGCTGGTGGGCTGAATTTCGGTAGGATCTTTAGTTTTAAGTGCAGATTACAGGAAAAATATAGCGAACACGATTGACCTACATATTTGCGAAATAGAAAGAAAAGAAATAAAATTTTTTTGAAAAAATTGCAAAAAATGACCATGTCCCCTCCTTAACTTCTACAAATCTGAAGCTGGTGGGCTGAATTTCGGTAGGATCTTTAGTTTAAAGTGAAGATTACAGGAAAAATATAGCGAACACGATTGGCCTACATATTTGCGAAATAGAAGGTAAAGAAATTAAATTTGTCCAAAAAAATTTCAAAAAATGACCCTGTCCCCCCCCCCCCTTAACTTCTACGAATCTGAACCTGGTGGGCTGAAATTCGGTAGGGATCTTTAGATTTAAGTGCAGATTACAGGAAAAATATAGCAAACATGATTGGCCTACATATTTGCGAAATAGAAGGGAAAGAAATTAAATTTTTCCGAAAAAATTTCAAAAAATGTCCATGTCCCCCCCTTAACTTCTACAAATCTGAAGCTGGTGGGCTGAATTTCGGTAGGATCTTTAGTTTTAAGTGCAGATTACAGGAAAAATATAGCGAACACGATTGACCTACATATTTGCGAAATAGAAAGAAAAGAAAAAAAATTTTTTTGAAAAAATTGCAAAAAATGACAATGTCCCCTCCTTAACTTCTACAAATCTGAAGCTGGTGGGCTGAAATTCGGTAGGGATCTTTAGATTTAAGTGCAGATTACAGGAAAAATATAGCAAACATGATTGGCCTACATATTTGCGAAATAGAAGGGAAAGAAATTAAATTTTTCCGAAAAAATTTCAAAAAATGACCCTGTCCCCCCCCTTAACTTCTACGAATCTGAACCTGGTGGGCTGAAATTCGGTAGTGATCGTTAGTTTTAAGTGCAGATTACAGGAAAAATATAGCGAACACAATTGGCATACATATTTGCGAAATAGAAGGGAAAGAAATTAAATTTTTCCGAAAAAATTTCAAAAAATGACCCTGTCCCCCCCCCTTAACTTCTACGAATCTGAACCTGGTGAGCTGAAATTAAGCAGGGATCTTCAATTTTAAGTGCAGATTACAGGAAAAATATAGGGAACACGATTGACCTACATATTTGCGAAATAGAAGGGAAAGAAATTAAAATTTTTTTAGAAAATTGCAAAAAATGCCCCTGTCCCCCCCTCTTAACTTCTACAAATCTGAACCTGGTGAGCTGAAACTTAGCAGGGATCTTTAGTTTTACGTGCAGATTACAGGAAAAATATAGCGAACACAATTGGCCTACATATTTTGGAAATATAAGGGAAATAAATTAAATTTTTTCAAAAAAATTGCAAAAAATGCCCCTGGCCCCCCCCCCACTTAACTTCTACAAATCTGAACCTGGTGAGCTGAAATAAAGCAGGGATCTTCAATTTTAAGTGCAGATTACAGGAAAAATATAGCGAACACGATTGGCCTACATATTTGCGAAATAAAAGGGAAAGAAATTAAATTTTTATAAAAAATTGCAAAAAATGGACCCCTGTCCCCCCCTTAACCTTCTACAAATCTGAACCTGGTGAGCTGAAATTCAGCAGGGATCTTCAGTTTTAAGTGCAGATTACAGGAAAAATATAGCGAACACAATTGGCATACATATTTGCGAAATAGAAGGGAAAGAAATTAAATTTTTTCGAAAAAATTGCCAAAAATGCCACTGCCCTCCCCCCCTTAACTTCTACAAATCTGAACCTGGTGAGCTGAAATTCAGCAGGGATCTTCAGTTTTAAGTCCAGATTACAGAAAAAATATAGTGAACACGATTGACCTACATATTTGCGAAAGAAAAGGGAAAAAAATTAAACTTTTTTGAAAAAATTGCAAAAAATGACCATGTCCCCCCCTTAACTTCTACAAATCTGAAGCTGGTGGGCTGAATTTCGGTAGGATCTTTAGTTTTAAGTGCAGATTACAGGAAAAATATAGCGAACACGATTGGCCTACATATTTGCGAAATAGAAGGGAAAGAAATTAAATTTTTCCGAAAATTTTCAAAAAATGACCCTGTCCCCCCCCCCTTAACTTCTACGAATCTGAACCTGGTGGGCTGAAATTCGGTAGGGATCTTTAGATTTAAGTGCAGATTACAGGAAAAATATAGCGAACATGATTGGCCTACATATTTGCGAAATAGAAGGGAAAGAAATTAAATTTTTCCGAAAAAATTTCAAAAAATGACCCTGTCCCCCCCCTTAACTTCTACGAATCTGAACCTGGTGGGCTGAAATTCGGTAGGGATCTTTAGTTTTAAGTGCAGATTACAGGAAAAATATAGCGAACACAATTGACCTACATATTTGCGAAATAAAAGGGAAAGAAATTAAATTTTTCGAAAAAATTGCAAAAAATGACACTGTCCTCCCCCTTAAATTCTACAAATCTGAACCTGATGAGCTGAAATTAAGCAGGGATCTTTAGTTTTAAGTGCAGATTACAGGAAAAATATAGCGAACACGATTGACCTACATATTTGCGAAATAGAAAGGAAAGAAATTAAAATTTTTCTAAAAAATTGCATAAAATGTCTCTGTCCCCCCCCCCTAAACTTCTACAAATCTGAACCTGGTGGGCTGAAATTCGGTAGGGATCTTCAGTTTTAAGTGCAGATTACAGGAAAAATATAGCGAACACGATTGGCCTACATATTTGCGAAATAGAAGAGAAAGAAATTAAATTTTTTTGAAAAAATTGCAAAAAATGACCATGTCCCACCCCTTAACTTCTTCAAATCTGAACCTGGTGAGCTGAAATTCGGAAGGGTTTTTTAGTTTTAAGTGCAGATTGCAGGAAAAATATAGGGAACACGATTGACCTACATATTTGCGAAATAGAAGGGAAAGAAATTAAAATTTTTCTAAAAAATTGCAAAAAATGCCCCTGTCCCCCCCTCTTAACTTCTACAAATCTGAACCTGGTGAGCTGAAATTTAGCAGGGATCTTTAGTTTTACGTGCAGATTACAGGAAAAATATAGCAAAAACGATTGGCCTACATATTTGCGAAATAAAAGGGAAAGAAATTAAATTTTTCGAAAAAATTGCAAAAAATGACCCTGTCCTCCCCCTTAAATTCTACAAATCTGAACCAGGTGAGCTGAAATTCAGCAGGAATCTTCAGTTTTAAGTGCAGATTACAGGAAAAATATAGCGAACACGATTGACCTACATATTTGCGAAATAGAAGGGAAAGAAATTAAATTTTTCCGAAAAAATTTCAAAAAATGACCCTGTCCCCCCCCCTTAACTTCTACGAATCTGAACCTGGTGGGCTGAAATTCGGTAGGGATCTTTAGATTTAAGTGCAGATTACAGGAAAAATATAGCGAACACGATTGACCTACATATTTGCGAAATAGAAGGGAAAGAAATAAAAATTTTTCTAAAAAATTGCATAAAATGCCTCTGTCCCCCCCCTTAACTTTTACAAATATGAACCAGGTGAGCTGAAATTCAGCAGGAATCTTCAGTTTTAAGTGCAGATTACAGGAAAAATATAGCGAACACGATTGACCTACATATTTGCGAAATAGAAAGAAAAGAAATTAAAATTTTTCTAAAAAATTGCATAAATTGCCTCTGTCCCCCCCCCTTAACTTCTACAAATCTGAACCTGGTGGGCTGAAATTCAGTAGGGATCTTTAGTTTTAATTGCAGATTACAGGAAAAATATAGCGAACACGATTGGCCTACATATTTTCGAAATAAAATAGAAAGAAATTAAATTTTTTGAAAAAATTGCCAAAAATGACCCTGTCCCCCCCTAACTCCTACAATTCAGAACCTGGTGGGCTGAAATTCAGCAGGAATCTTCAGTTTTAAGTGCAGATTACAGGAAAAATATAGCAAACACGATTGGCCTACATATTTTCGGAATAAAAGGGAAAGAAATTAAATTTTTTGAAAAAATTGCCAAAAATGCCACTGCCCCCCCCCCTTAACTTCTACAAATCTGAACCTGGTGAGCTGAAATACAGCAGGGATCTTCAGTTTTACGTGCAGATTACAGGAAATTTATAGCGAACCTGATAGGTCTACATATTTGTGAAATAGAAGGGAAAGAAATTAAATTTTTTCGGAAAAATTAACAAAAATGCCTCTGTCCCCCCCTTAACTTCTACAAATCTGAACGGGTGAGCTGAAATTCGGTAAGGATCTTCAGTTTTACGTGCAGATTACAGGAAAATTATAGCGGACCTGATAGTTCTACATATTTGCAAAATAGAAGGGAAAGAAATTATAATTTTTCTAAAAAATTGCAAAAAATGCCCCTGTCTCCCCTTAACTTCTACAAATCTGAACCTGGTGAGCTGAAATACAGCAGGTATCTTTAGTTTAACGTGCAGATTACAGGAAAAATATAGCGAACACGATTGGCCTACATATTTTCGAAATAAAAGAGAAAGAAATTAAATTTTTTGAAAAAATTGCCAAAAATGAACCTGTCCCCTCCTAACTTCTACTATTTAGAACCTGGTGGGCTGAAATTCGGTAGGGATCTTCAGTTTTAAGTGCAGATTACAGGAAAATTATAGCGAACCTGATTGGCCTACATATTTGCAAAATAGAAGGGAAAGAAATTAAATTTTTTCGAAAAAATTGCCAAAAATACCACTGTCCCACCCATTTGTAGAAGTTAAGGAACTTCTACAAATCTGAACCTGGTGAGCTGAAATTCAGCAGGGATCTTCAGTTTTAAGTCCAGATTACAGAAAAAATATAGTGAACACGATTGACCTACATATTTGCGAAAGAAAAGGGAAAAAAATTAAATTTTTTTGAAAAAATTGCAAAAAATGACTATGTCCCCCCCTTAACTTCTACAAATCTGAAGCTGGTGGGCTGAAATTCGGTAGGGATCTTTAGATTTAAGTGCAGATTACAGGAAAAATATAGCGAACACGATTGGCCTACATATTTGCGAAATAGAAGGAAAAGAAATTAAATTTATCCGAAAAAATTTCAAAAAATGACCCTGTCACCCCCCCTTAACTTCTACGAATCTGAACCTGGTAGGCTGAAATTCGGTAGGGATCTTTAGTTTTAAGTGCAGATTACAGGAAAAATATAGCGAACACAATTGGCATACATATTTGCGAAATAGAAGGGAAAGAAATTAAATTTTTTCGAAAAAATTGCCAAAAATGCCACTGCCCCCCCCCCCCTTAACTTCTACAAATCTGAACCTGGCGAGCTGAAATACAGCAGGGATCTTCAGTTTTACGTGCAGATTACAGGAAATTTATAGCGAACCTGATAGGTCTACATATTTGCGAAATAGAAGGGAAAGAAATTAAATTTTTTCTAAAAAATTGCAAAAAATGCCCCTGTCTCCCCTTTAACTTCTACAAATCTGAACCTGGTGAGCTGAAATTCACCAGGTATCTTTAGTTTAACGTGCAGATTACAGGAAAAATATAGCGAACACGATTGGCCTACATATTTGCGAAATAGAAGAGAAAGAAATTAAATTTTTTTGAAAAAATTGCAAAAAATGACCATGTCCCCCCCCTTAACTTCTACAAATCTTAACCTGGTGAGCTGAAATTCGGTAGGGATCTTTAGTTTTAAGTGCAGATTACAGAAAAAATATAGCGAACACGATTGACCTACATATTTGCGAAATAGAAGGGAAGGAAATAAAATGATTTTGAAAAAATTGCAAAAAATGACCATGTCCCCTCCTTAACTTCTACAAATCTGAAGCTGGTGGGCTGAATTTCGGTAGGATCTTTTGTTTTAAGTGAAGATTACAGGAAAAATATAGCAAACACGATTGGCCTACATATTTGCGAAATAGAAGGGAAAGAAATTAAATTTGTCCAAAAAAATTTCAAAAAATGACCCTGTCCCCCCCCCCTTAACTTCTACGAATCTGAACCTGGTGGCCTGAAATTCGGTAGGGATCTTTAGATTTTAGTGCAGATTACAGGAAAAATATAGCAAACATGATTGGCCTACATATTTGCGAAATAGAAGGGAAAGAAATTAAATTTTTCCGAAAAAATTTCAAAAAATGACCCTGTCCCCCCCCCGTAACTTCTACAAATCTGAACCTGGTGAGCTGAAATTAAGCAGGGATCTTCAATTTTAAGTGCAGATTACAGGAAAAATATAGCGAAAACGATTGGCCTACATATTTGCGAAATAAAAGGGAAAGAAATTAAATTTTTCGAAAAAATTGCAAAAAATGACCCTGTCCTCCCCCTTAAATTCTACAAATCTGAACCTGATGAGCTGAAATTAAGCAGGGATCTTTAGTTTTAAGTGCAGATTACAGGAAAAATATAGCGAACACGATTGACCTACATATTTGCGAAATAGAAAGAAAAGAAATAAAATTTTTTTGAAAAAATTGCAAAAAATGACCATGTCCCCTCCTTAACTTCTACAAATCTGAAGCTGGTGGGCTGAATTTCGGTAGGATCTTTAGTTTTAAGTGAAGATTACAGGAAAAATATAGCGAACACGATTGGCCTACATATTTGCGAAATAGAAGGTAAAGAAATTAAATTTGTCCAAAAAAATTTCAAAAAATGACCCTGTCCCCCCCCCCTTAACTTCTACGAATCTGAACCTGGTGGGCTGAAATTCGGTAGGGATCTTTAGATTTAAGTGCAGATTACAGGAAAAATATAGCAAACATGATTGGCCTACATATTTGCGAAATAGAAGGGAAAGAAATAAAATTTTTCCGAAAAAATTTCAAAAAATGTCCATGTCCCCCCCTTAACTTCTACAAATCTGAAGCTGGTGGGCTGAATTTCGGTAGGATCTTTAGTTTTAAGTGCAGATTACAGGAAAAATATAGCGAACACGATTGACCTACATATTTGCGAAATAGAAAGAAAAGAAAAAAAATTTTTTTGAAAAAATTGCAAAAAATGACAATGTCCCCTCCTTAACTTCTACAAATCTGAAGCTGGTGGGCTGAAATTCGGTAGGGATCTTTAGATTTAAGTGCAGATTACAGGAAAAATATAGCAAACATGATTGGCCTACATATTTGCGAAATAGAAGGGAAAGAAATTAAATTTTTCCGAAAAAATTTCAAAAAATGACCCTGTCCCCCCCCTTAACTTCTACGAATCTGAACCTGGTGGGCTGAAATTCGGTAGTGATCGTTAGTTTTAAGTGCAGATTACAGGAAAAATATAGCGAACACAATTGGCATACATATTTGCGAAATAGAAGGGAAAGAAATTAAATTTTTTCGAAAAAATTGCCAAAAATGCCACTGCCCTCCCCCCTTAACTTCTACAAATCTGAACCTGGTGAGCTGAAATTAAGCAGGGATCTTCAATTTTAAGTGCAGATTACAGGAAAAATATAGGGAACACGATTGACCTACATATTTGCGAAATAGAAGGGAAAGAAATTAAAATTTTTTTAAAAAATTGCAAAAAATGCCCCTGTCCCCCCCTCTTAACTTCTACAAATCTGAACCTGGTGAGCTGAAACTTAGCAGGGATCTTTAGTTTTACGTGCAGAGTACAGGAAAAATATAGCGAACACCATTGCCCCACATATTTGCGAAATACAAGGGAAATAAATTAAATTTTTTAAAAAAAATTGCAAAAAATGCCACTCTCCCCCCCCCCCCCCCCGTAACTTCTACAAATCTGAACCTGGTGAGCTGAAATTAAGCAGGGATCTTCAATTTTAAGTGCAGATTACAGGAAAAATATAGCGAAAACGATTGGCCTACATATTTGCGAAATAAAAGGGAAAGAAATTAAATTTTTCGAAAAAATTGCAAAAAATGACCCTGTCCTCCCCTTAAATTCTACAAATCTGAACCTGATGAGCTGAAATTAAGCAGGGATCTTTAGTTTTAAGTGCAGATTACAGGAAAAATATAGCGAACACGATTGACCTACATATTTGCGAAATAGAAAGGAAAGAAATTAAAATTTTTCTAAAAAATTGCATAAAATGCCTCTGTCCCCCCCCTTAACTTCTACAAATCTCAACCTAGTGAGCTGAAATTCATTACGGTTCTTAAGTTTTAAGTGCAGATTACAGGAAAATTATAGCGAACCGTATTGGCCTCATATTTGCAAAATAGAAGGGAAAGAAATTAAAAATTTTTTTTCGAAAAAAATTGCCAAAAATGCCACTGTCCCACCCATTTGTAGAAGTTAAGGAACTTCTACAAATCTGAACCTGGTAAGCTGAAATTCAACAGGGATCTTCAGTTTTAAGTCCAGATTACAGAAAAAATATAGTGAACACGATTGACCTACATATTTGCGAAAGAAAAGGGAAAAAAAATTAAACTTTTTT
The DNA here is from genome assembly GCA_032873175.1 of Leptopilina drosophilae. Classification (NCBI taxonomy): domain Eukaryota; kingdom Metazoa; phylum Arthropoda; class Insecta; order Hymenoptera; family Figitidae; genus Leptopilina; species Leptopilina drosophilae. The sequence continues at coordinate 27,336,293 of CM065480.1, forward strand.
GAAAAAATTGCAAAAAATGACCATGTCCCCCCCTTAACTTCTACAAATCTGAAGCTGGTGGGCTGAATTTCGGTAGGATCTTTAGTTTTAAGTGCAGATTACAGGAAAAATATAGCGAACACGATTGGCCTACATATTTGCGAAATAGAAGGGAAAGAAATTAAATTTTTCCAAAAAAATTTCAAAAAATGTCCATGTCCCCCCCTTAACTTCTACAAATCTGAAGCTGGTGGGCTGAATTTCGGTAGGATCTTTAGTTTTAAGTGCAGATTACAGGAAAAATATAGCGAACACGATTGACCTACATATTTGCGAAATAGAAAGAAAAGAAATAAAATTTTTTTGAAAAAATTGCAAAAAATGACCATGTCCCCTCCTTAACTTCTACAAATCTGAAGCTGGTGGGCTGAATTTCGGTAGGATCTTTAGTTTTAAGTGAAGATTACAGGAAAAATATAGCGAACACGATTGGCCTACATATTTGCGAAATAGAAGGTAAAGAAATTAAATTTGTCCAAAAAAATTTCAAAAAATGACCCTGTCCCCCCCCCCTTAACTTCTACAAATCTGAAGCTGGTGGGCTGAAATTCGGTAGGGATCTTTAGATTTAAGTGCAGATTACAGGAAAAATATAGCAAACATGATTGGCCTACATATTTGCGAAATAGAAGGGAAAGAAATTAAATTTTTCCGAAAAAATTTCAAAAAATGACCCTGTCCCCCCCCTTAACTTCTACGAATCTGAACCTGGTGGGCTGAAATTCGGTAGTGATCGTTAGTTTTAAGTGCAGATTACAGGAAAAATATAGCGAACACAATTGGCATACATATTTGCGAAATAGAAGGGAAAGAAATTAAATTTTTTCGAAAAAATTGCCAAAAATGCCACTGCCCTCCCCCCTTAACTTCTACAAATCTGAACCTGGTGAGCTGTAATTAAGCAGGGGATCTTCAGTTTTAACTGCAGATTACAGGAAAAATATAGGGAACACGATTGACCTACATATTTGCGAAATAGAAGGGAAAGAAATTAAAATTTTTTTAAAAAATTGCAAAAAATGCTCCTGTCCCCCCCTCTTAACTTCTACAAATCTGAACCTGGTGAGCTGAAACTTAGCAGGGATCTTTAGTTTTACGTGCAGATTACAGGAAAAATATAGCGAACACAATTGGCCTACATATTTGCGAAATAGAAGGGAAAGAAATTAAATTTTTTCAAAAAAATTGCAAAAAATGCCACTGTCCCCCCCCCCCTTAACTTCTAAAAATCTGAACCTGGTGAGCTGAAATTAAGCAGGGATCTTCAATTTTAAGTGCAGATTACAGGAAAAATATAGCGAAAAAGATAGGCCTACATATTTGCGAAATAAAAGGGACGGAAATTAAATTTTTCGAAAAAATTGCAAAAAATGACCCTTTCCCCCCCCTTAACTTCTACGAATCTGAACCTGATGAGCTGAAATTAAGCAGGGATCTTTAGTTTTAAGTGCAGATTACAGGAAAAATATAGCGAACACAATTGGCATACATATTTGCGAAATAGAAGGGAAAGAAATTAAATTTTTTCGAAAAAATTGCCAAAAATGCCACTGCCCTCCCCCCTTAACTTCTACAAATCTGAACCTGGTGAGCTGAAATTCAGCAGGGATCTTCAGTTTTAAGTCCAGATTACAGAAAAAATATAGTGAACACGATTGACCTACATATTTGCGAAAGAAAAGGGAAAAAAATTAAACTTTTTTGAAAAAATTGCAAAAAATGACCATGTCCCCCCCTTAACTTCTACAAATCTGAAGCTGGTGGGCTGAATTTCGGTAGGATCTTTAGTTTTAAGTGCAGATTACAGGAAAAATATAGCGAACACGATTGGCCTACATATTTGCGAAATAGAAGGGAAAGAAATTAAATTTTTCCGAAAATTTTCAAAAAATGACCCTGTCCCCCCCCTTAACTTCTACGAATCTGAACCTGGTGGGCTGAAATTCGGTAGGGATCTTTAGATTTAAGTGCAGATTACAGGAAAAATATAGCGAACATGATTGGCCTACATATTTGCGAAATAGAAGGGAAAGAAATTAAATTTTTCCAAAAAAATTTCAAAAAATGACCCTGTCCCCCCCCCTTAACTTCTACGAATCTGAACCTGGTGGGCTGAAATTCGGTAGGGATCTTTAGTTTTAAGTGCAGATTACAGGAAAAATATAGCGAACACAATTGACCTACATATTTGCGAAATAAAAGGGAAAGAAATTAAATTTTTCGAAAAAATTGCAAAAAATGACACTGTCCTCCCCCTTAAATTCTATAAATCTGAACCTGATGAGCTGAAATTAAGCAGGGATCTTTAGTTTTAAGTGCAGATTACAGGAAAAATATAGCGAACACGATTGACCTACATATTTGCGAAATAGAAAGGAAAGAAATTAAAATTTTTCTAAAAAATTGCATAAAATGTCTCTGTCCCCCCCCTAAACTTCTACAAATCTGAACCTGGTGGGCTGAAATTCGGTAGGGATCTTCAGTTTTAAGTGCAGATTACAGGAAAAATATAGCGAACACGATTGGCCTACATATTTGCGAAATAGAAGAGAAAGAAATTAAATTTTTTTGAAAAAATTGCAAAAAATGACCATGTCCCACCCCTTAACTTCTACAAATCTGAACCTGGTGAGCTGAAATTCGGAAGGGTTTTTTAGTTTTAAGTGCAGATTGCAGGAAAAATATAGGGAACACGATTGACCTACATATTTGCGAAATAGAAGGGAAAGAAATTAAATTTTTCCGAAAAAATTTCAAAAAATGACCCTGTCCCCCCCCTCTTAACTTCTACAAATCTGAACCTGGTGAGCTGAAATTTAGCAGGGATCTTTAGTTTTACGTGCAGATTACAGGAAAAATATAGCAAAAACGATTGGCCTACATATTTGCGAAATAAAAGGGAAAGAAATTAAATTTTTCGAAAAAATTGCAAAAAATGACCCTGTCCTCCCCCTTAAATTCTACAAATCTGAACCAGGTGAGCTGAAATTCAGCAGGAATCTTCAGTTTTAAGTGCAGATTACAGGAAAAATATAGCGAACACGATTGACCTACATATTTGCGAAATAGAAAGGAAAGAAATTAAAATTTTTCTAAAAAATTGCATAAATTGCCTCTGTCCCCCCCCTTAACTTTTACAAATATGAACCAGGTGAGCTGAAATTCAGCAGGAATCTTCAGTTTTAAGTGCAGATTACAGGAAAAATATAGCGAACACGATTGACCTACATATTTGCGAAATAGAAAGGAAAGAAATTAAAATTTTTCTAAAAAATTGCATAAATTGCCTCTGTCCCCCCCCCCTTAACTTCTACAAATCTGAACCTGGTGGGCTGAAATTCAGTAGGAATCTTTAGTTTTAAGTGCAGATTACAGGAAAAATATAGCGAACACGATTGACCTACATATTTGCGAAATAGAAGGGAAAGAAATTAAATTTTTCCGAAAAAATTTCAAAAAATGACCCTGTCCCCCCCCCTTAACTTCTACGAATCTGAACCTGGTGGGCTGAAATTCGGTAGGGATCTTTAGATTTAAGTGCAGATTACAGGAAAAATATAGCGAACACGATTGACCTACATATTTGCGAAATAGAAGGGAAAGAAATAAAAATTTTTCTAAAAAATTGCATAAAATGCCTCTGTCCCCCCCCTTAACTTTTACAAATATGAACCAGGTGAGCTGAAATTCAGCAGGAATCTTCAGTTTTAAGTGCAGATTACAGGAAAAATATAGCGAACACGATTGACCTACATATTTGCAAAATAGAAAGGAAAGAAATTAAAATTTTTCTAAAAAATTGCATAAATTGCCTCTGTCCCCCCCCCTTAACTTCTACAAATCTGAACCTGGTGAGCTGAAATACAGCAGGGATCTTCAGTTTTACGTGCAGATTACAGGAAATTTATAGCGAACCTGATAGGTCTACATATTTGTGAAATAGAAGGGAAAGAAATTAAATTTTTTCGGAAAAATTAACAAAAATGCCTCTGTCCCCCCCTTAACTTCTACAAATCTGAACGGGTGAGCTGAAATTCGGTAAGGATCTTCAGTTTTACGTGCAGATTACAGGAAAATTATAGCGGACCTGATAGTTCTACATATTTGCAAAATAGAAGGGAAAGAAATTATAATTTTTCTAAAAAATTTCAAAAAATGACCATGTCCCCCCCTTAACTTCTACAAATCTGAAGCTGGTGGGCTGAATTTCGGTAGGATCTTTAGTTTTAAGTGCAGATTACAGGAAAAATATAGCGAACACGATTGACCTACATATTTGCGAAATAGAAAGAAAAGAAATAAAATTTTTTTTGAAAAAATTTCAAAAAATGACCCTGTCCCCCCCCTTAACTTCTACGAATCTGAACCTGGTGGGCTGAAATTCGGTAGGGATCTTTAGTTTTAAGTGCAGATTACAGGAAAAATATAGCGAACACAATTGGCATACATATTAGCGAAATAGAAGGGAAAGAAATTAAATTTTTTTGAAAAAATTGCAAAAAATGACAATGTCCCCCCCTTAACTTCTACAAATCTGAACCTGATGAGCTGAAATTAAGCAGGGATCTTTAGTTTTAAGTGCAGATTACAGGAAAAATATAGCGAACACGATAGACCTACATATTTGCGAAATAGAAAGGAAAGAAATTAAAATTTTTCTAAAAAATTGCATAAAATGCCTCTGTCCCCTCCCCCCTTAACTTCTACAAATCTGAACCTGGTGAGCTGAAATTCAGCAGGAATCTTCAGTTTTACGTGCAGATTACAGGAAAATTATAGCGAACCTGATAGGTCTACATATTTGCGAAATAGAAGGGAAAGAAATTAAATTTTTTCGAAAAAATTAACAAAAATGCCACTGTCCCACCCATTTGTAGAAGTTAAGGAACTTCTACGAATCTGAACCTGGTGAGCTGAAATTCAGCAGGGATCTTCAGTTTTAAGTGCAGATTACAGGAAAAATATAGCGAACACGATTGGCCTACATATTTTCGAAATAAAAGAGAAAGAAATTAAATTTTTTGAAAAAATTGCCAAAAATGACCCTGTCCCCCCCTAACTTCTACAATTCAGAACCTGGTGGGCTGAAATTCGGTAGGGATCTTCAGTTTTAAGTGCAGATTACAGGAAAATTATAGCGAACCTGATTGGCCTACATATTTGCAAAATAGAAGGGAAAGAAATTAAATTTTTTCGAAAAAATTGCCAAAAATGCCACTGTCCCACCAATTTGTAGAAGTTAAGGAACTTCTACAAATCTGAACCTGGTGAGCTGAAATTCAGCAGGGATCTTCAGTTTTAAGTCCAGATTACAGAAAAAATATAGTGAACACGATTGACCTACATATTTGCGAAAGAAAAGGGAAAAAAATTAAACTTTTTTAAAAAAAATTGCAAAAAAAAAAAATGACCATGTCCCCCCCTTAACTTCTACAAATCTGAAGCTGGTGGGCTGAATTTCGGTAGGATCTTTAGTTTTAAGTGCAGATTACAGGAAAAATATAGCGAACACGATTGGCCTACATATTTGCGAAATAGAAGGGAAAGAAATTAAATTTTTCCAAAAAAATTTCAAAAAATGACCATGTCCCCCCCTTAACTTCTACAAATCTGAAGCTGGTGGGCTGAATTTCGGTAGGATCTTTAGTTTTAAGTGCAGATTACAGGAAAAATATAGCGAACACGATTGACCTACATATTTGCGAAATAGAAAGAAAAGAAATTAAATTTTTTCGAAAAAATTGCCAAAAATGCCACTGCCCCCCCCCCTTAACTTCTACAAATCTGAACCTGGTGAGCTGAAATACAGCAGGGATCTTCAGTTTTACGTGCAGATTACAGGAAATTTATAGCGAACCTGATAGGTCTACATATTTGCGAAATAGAAGGGAAAGAAATTAAATTTTTTCTAAAAAATTGCAAAAAATGCCCCTGTCTCCCCTTTAACTTCTACAAATCTGAACCTGGTGAGCTGAAATTCACCAGGTATCATTAGTTTAACGTGCAGATTACAGGAAAAATATAGCGAACACGATTGGCCTACATATTTGCGAAATAGAAGAGAAAGAAATTAAATTTGTCCAAAAAAATTTCAAAAAATGACCCTGTCCCCCCCCCCCCCCTTAACTTCTACGAATCTGAACCTGGTGGGCTGAAATTCGGTAGGGATCTTTAGATTTAAGTGCAGATTACAGGAAAAATATAGCAAACATGATTGGCCTACATATTTGCGAAATAGAAGGGAAAGAAATTAAATTTTTCCGAAAAAATTTCAAAAAATGACCCTGTCCCCCCCCTTAACTTCTACGAATCTAAACCTGGTGGGCTGAAATTCGGTAGGGATCTTTAGTTTTAAGTGCAGATTACAGGAAAAATATAGCGAACACAATCGGCATACATATTTGCGAAATAGAAGGGAAAGAAATTAAATTTTTTCGAAAAAATTGCCAAAAATGCCACTGCCCTCCCCCCCTTAACTTCTACAAATCTGAACCTGGTGAGCTGAAATTAAGCAGGGATCTTCAATTTTAAGTGCAGATTACAGGAAAAATATAGGGAACACGATTGACCTACATATTTGCGAAATAGAAGGGAAAGAAATTAAAATTTTTTTAAAAAATTGCAAAAAATGCCCCTGTCCCCCCCTCTTAACTTCTACAAATCTGAACCTGGTGAGCTGAAATTTAGCAGGGATCTTTAGTTTTACGTGCAGATTACAGGAAAAATATAGCGAACACGATTGACCTACATATTTGCGAAATAGAAAGGAAAGAAATTAAAATTTTTCTAAAAAATTGCATAAATTGCCTCTGTCCCCCCCCCTTAACTTCTACAAATCTGAACCTGGTGGGCTGAAATTCAGTAGGGATCTTTAGTTTTAAGTGCAGATTACAGGAAAAATATAGGGAACACGATTGACCTACATATTTGCGAAATAGAAGGGAAAGAAATTAAAATTTTTTTAAAAAATTGCAAAAAATGCCTCTGTCCCCCCCCTTAACTTTTACAAATATGAACCAGGTGAGCTGAAATTCAGCAGGAATCTTCAGTTTTAAGTGCAGATTACAGGAAAAATATAGCGAACACGATTGACCTACATATTTGCGAAATAGAAAGGAAAGAAATTAAAATTTTTCTAAAAAATTGCATAAATTGCCTCTGTCCCCCCCCCTTAACTTCTACAAATCTGAACCTGGTGGGCTGAAATTCAGTAGGGATCTTTAGTTTTAAGTGCAGATTACAGGAAAAATATAGCGAACACGATTGGCCTACATATTTTCGAAATAAAAGAGAAAGAAATTAAATTTTTTGAAAAAATTGCCAAAAATGACCCTGTCCCCCCCTAACTTCTACAATTCAGAACCTGGTGGGCTGAAATTCGGTAGGGATCTTCAGTTTTAAGTGCAGATTACAGGAAAATTATAGCGAACCTGATTGGCCTACATATTTGCAAAATAGAAGGGAAAGAAATTAAATTTTTTCGAAAAAATTGCCAAAAATGCCACTGTCCCACCCATTTGTAGAAGTTAAGGAACTTCTACAAATCTGAACCTGGTGAGCTGAAATTCAGCAGGGATCTTCAGTTTTAAGTCCAGATTACAGAAAAAATATAGTGAACACGATTGACCTACATATTTGCGAAAGAAAAGGGAAAAAAATTAAATTTTTTTGAAAAAATTGCAAAAAATGACCATGTCCCCCCCTTAACTTCTACAAATCTGAAGCTGGTGGGCTGAAATTCGGTAGGGATCTTTAGATTTAAGTGCAGATTACAGGAAAAATATAGCGAACACGATTGGCCTACATATTTGCGAAATAGAAGGAAAAGAAATTAAATTTATCCGAAAAAATTTCAAAAAATGACCCTGTCACCCCCCCTTAACTTCTACGAATCTGAACCTGGTAGGCTGAAATTCGGTAGGGATCTTTAGTTTTAAGTGCAGATTACAGGAAAAATATAGCGAACACAATTGGCATACATATTTGCGAAATAGAAGGGAAAGAAATTAAATTTTTTCGAAAAAATTGCCAAAAATGCCACTGCCCCCCCCCCCTTAACTTCTACAAATCTGAACCTGGCGAGCTGAAATACAGCAGGGATCTTCAGTTTTACGTGCAGATTACAGGAAATTTATAGCGAACCTGATAGGTCTACATATTTGCGAAATAGAAGGGAAAGAAATTAAATTTTTTCTAAAAAATTGCAAAAAATGCCCCTGTCTCCCCTTTAACTTCTACAAATCTGAACCTGGTGAGCTGAAATTCACCAGGTATCTTTAGTTTAACGTGCAGATTACAGGAAAAATATAGCGAACACGATTGGCCTACATATTTGCGAAATAGAAGAGAAAGAAATTAAATTTTTTTGAAAAAATTGCAAAAAATGACCATGTCCCCCCCCTTAACTTCTACAAATCTTAACCTGGTGAGCTGAAATTCGGTAGGGATCTTTAGTTTTAAGTGCAGATTACAGGAAAAATATAGCGAACACGATTGACCTACATATTTGCGAAATAGAAGGGAAGGAAATAAAATGATTTTGAAAAAATTGCAAAAAATGACCATGTCCCCTCCTTAACTTCTACAAATCTGAAGCTGGTGGGCTGAATTTCGGTAGGATCTTTAGTTTTAAGTGAAGATTACAGGAAAAATATAGCAAACACGATTGGCCTACATATTTGCGAAATAGAAGGGAAAGAAATTAAATTTGTCCAAAAAAATTTCAAAAAATGACCCTGTCCCCCCCCCCTTAACTTCTACGAATCTGAACCTGGTGGGCTGAAATTCGGTAGAGATCTTTAGATTTAAGTGCAGATTACAGGAAAAATATAGCAAACATGATTGGCCTACATATTTGCGAAATAGAAGGGAAAGAAATTAAATTTTTCCGAAAAAATTTCAAAAAATGACCCTGTCCCCCCCCCTTAACTTCTACGAATCTGAACCTGGTGGGCTGAAATTCGGTAGGGATCTTTAGTTTTAAGTGCAGATTACAGGAAAAATATAGCGAACACAATCGGCATACATATTTGCGAAATAGAAGGGAAAGAAATTAAATTTTTTCGAAAAAATTGCCAAAAATGCCACTGCCCTCCCCCCCTTAACTTCTACAAATCTGAACCTGGTGAGCTGAAATTAAGCAGGGATCTTCAATTTTAAGTGCAGATTACAGGAAAAATATAGGGAACACGATTGACCTACATATTTGCGAAATAGAAGGGAAAGAAATTAAAATTTTTTTAAAAAATTGCAAAAAATGCCCCTGTCCCCCCCTCTTAACTTCTACAAATCTGAACCTGGTGAGCTGAAATTTAGCAGGGATCTTTAGTTTTACGTGCAGATTACAGGAAAAATATAGCGAACACAATTGGCCTACATATTTGCGAAATAGAAGGGAAAGAAATTAAATTTTTTCAAAAAAATTGCAAAAAATGCCACTGTCCCCCCCCCCCCGTAACTTCTACAAATCTGAACCTGGTGAGCTGAAATTAAGCAGGGATCTTCAATTTTAAGTGCAGATTACAGGAAAAATATAGCGAAAACGATTGGCCTACATATTTGCGAAATAAAAGGGAAAGAAATTAAATTTTTCGAAAAAATTGCAAAAAATGACCCTGTCCTCCCCCTTAAATTCTACAAATCTGAACCTGATGAGCTGAAATTAAGCAGGGATCTTTAGTTTTAAGTGCAGATTACAGGAAAAATATAGCGAACACGATTGACCTACATATTTGCGAAATAGAAAGGAAAGAAATTAAAATTTTTCTAAAAAATTGCATAAAATGCCTCTGTCCTCCCCCTTAACTTCTACAAATCTGAACCTGGTGGGCTGAAATTCGGTAGGGATCTTCAGTTTTAAGTGCAGATTACAGGAAAATTATAGCGAACCTGATTGGCCTACATATTTGCAAAATAGAAGGGAAAGAAATTAAATTTTTTCGAAAAAATTGCCAAAAATGCCACTGTCCCACCCATTTGTAGAAGTTAAGGAACTTCTACAAATCTGAACCTGGTGAGCTGAAATTCAGCAGGGATCTTCAGTTTTAAGTCCAGATTACAGAAAAAATATAGTGAACACGATTGACCTACATATTTGCGAAAGAAAAGGGAAAAAAATTAAACTTTTTTGAAAAAATTGCAAAAAATGACCATGTCCCCCCCTTAACTTCTACAAATCTGAAGCTGGTGGGCTGAATTTCGGTAGGATCTTTAGTTTTAAGTGCAGATTACAGGAAAAATATAGCGAACACGATTGGCCTACATATTTGCGAAATAGAAGGGAAAGAAATTAAATTTTTCCAAAAAAATTTCAAAAAATGTCCATGTCCCCCCCTTAACTTCTACAAATCTGAAGCTGGTGGGCTGAATTTCGGTAGGATCTTTAGTTTTAAGTGCAGATTACAGGAAAAATATAGCGAACACGATTGACCTACATATTTGCGAAATAGAAAGAAAAGAAATAAAATTTTTTTGAAAAAATTGCAAAAAATGACCATGTCCCCTCCTTAACTTCTACAAATCTGAAGCTGGTGGGCTGAATTTCGGTAGGATCTTTAGTTTTAAGTGAAGATTACAGGAAAAATATAGCGAACACGATTGGCCTACATATTTGCGAAATAGAAGGTAAAGAAATTAAATTTGTCCAAAAAAATTTCAAAAAATGACCCTGTCCCCCCCCCCTTAACTTCTACGAATCTGAACCTGGTGGGCTGAAATTCGGTAGGGATCTTTAGATTTAAGTGCAGATTACAGGAAAAATATAGCAAACATGATTGGCCTACATATTTGCGAAATAGAAGGGAAAGAAATTAAATTTTTCCGAAAAAATTTCAAAAAATGACCCTGTCCCCCCCCTAACTTCTACGAATCTGAACCTGGTGGGCTGAAATTCGGTAGTGATCGTTAGTTTTAAGTGCAGATTACAGGAAAAATATAGCGAACACAATTGGCATACATATTTGCGAAATAGAAGGGAAAGAAATTAAATTTTTTCGAAAAAATTGCCAAAAATGCCACTGCCCTCCCCCCCTTAACTTCTACAAATCTGAACCTGGTGAGCTGAAATTAAGCAGGGATCTTCAATTTTAAGTGCAGATTACAGGAAAAATATAGGGAACACGATTGACCTACATATTTGCGAAATAGAAGGGAAAGAAATTAAAATTTTTTTAAAAAATTGCAAAAAATGCCCCTGTCCCCCCCTCTTAACTTCTACAAATCTGAACCTGGTGAGCTGAAACTTAGCAGGGATCTTTAGTTTTACGTGCAGATTACAGGAAAAATATAGCGAACACAATTGGCCTACATATTTGCGAAATAGAAGGGAAAGAAATTAAATTTTTTCAAAAAAATTGCAAAAAATGCCACTGTCCCCCCCCCCTTAACTTCTACAAATCTGAACCTGGTGAGCTGAAATTAAGCAGGGATCTTCAATTTTAAGTGCAGATTACAGGAAAAATATAGCGAAAACGATTGGCCTACATATTTGCGAAATAAAAGGGAAAGAAATTAAATTTTTCGAAAAAATTGCAAAAAATGACCCTGTCCCCCCCCTTAACTTCTACGAATCTGAACCTGATGAGCTGAAATTAAGCAGGGATCTTTAGTTTTAAGTGCAGATTACAGGAAAAATATAGCGAACACAATTGGCATACATATTTGCGAAATAGAAGGGAAAGAAATTAAATTTTTTCGAAAAAATTGCCAAAAATGCCACTGCCCTCCCCCCCTTAACTTCTACAAATCTGAACCTGGTGAGCTGAAATTCAGCAGGGATCTTCAGTTTTAAGTCCAGATTACAGAAAAAATATAGTGAACACGATTGACCTACATATTTGCGAAAGAAAAGGGAAAAAAATTAAACTTTTTTGAAAAAATTGCAAAAAATGACCATGTCCCCCCCTTAACTTCTACAAATCTGAAGCTGGTGGGCTGAATTTCGGTAGGATCTTTAGTTTTAAGTGCAGATTACAGGAAAAATATAGCGAACACGATTGGCCTACATATTTGCGAAATAGAAGGGAAAGAAATTAAATTTTTCCGAAAATTTTCAAAAAATGACCCTGTCCCCCCCCCTTAACTTCTACGAATCTGAACCTGGTGAGCTGAAATTCGGTAGGGATCTTTAGATTTAAGTGCAGATTACAGGAAAAATATAGCGAACATGATTGGCCTACATATTTGCGAAATAGAAGGGAAAGAAATTAAATTTTTCCGAAAAAATTTCAAAAAATGACCCTGTCCCCCCCCTTAACTTCTACGAATCTGAACCTGGTGGGCTGAAATTCGGTAGGGATCTTTAGTTTTAAGTGCAGATTACAGGAAAAATATAGCGAACACAATTGAACTACATATTTGCGAAATAAAAGGGAAAGAAATTAAATTTTTCGAAAAAATTGCAAAAAATGACACTGTCCTCCCCCTTAAATTCTACAAATCTGAACCTGATGAGCTGAAATTAAGCAGGGATCTTTAGTTTTAAGTGCAGATTACAGGAAAAATATAGCGAACACGATTGACCTACATATTTGCGAAATAGAAAGGAAAGAAATTAAAATTTTTCTAAAAAATTGCATAAAATGTCTCTGTCCCCCCCCCTAAACTTCTACAAATCTGAACCTGGTGGGCTGAAATTCGGTAGTGATCTTCAGTTTTAAGTGCAGATTACAGGAAAAATATAGCGAACACGATTGGCCTACATATTTGCGAAATAGAAGAGAAAGAAATTAAATTTTTTTGAAAAAATTGCAAAAAATGACCATGTCCCACCCCTTAACTTCTACAAATCTGAACCTGGTGAGCTGAAATTCGGAAGGGTTTTTTAGTTTTAAGTGCAGATTGCAGGAAAAATATAGGGAACACGATTGACCTACATATTTGCGAAATAGAAGGGAAAGAAATTAAAATTTTTCTAAAAAATTGCAAAAAATGCCCCTGTCCCCCCCTCTTAACTTCTACAAATCTGAACCTGGTGAGCTGAAATTTAGCAGGGATCTTTAGTTTTACGTGCAGATTACAGGAAAAATATAGCAAAAACGATTGGCCTACATATTTGCGAAATAAAAGGGAAAGAAATTAAATTTTTCGAAAAAATTGCAAAAAATGACCCTGTCCTCCCCCTTAAATTCTACAAATCTGAACCTGGTGAGCTGAAATTTAGCAGGGATCTTTAGTTTTACGTGCAGATTACAGGAAAAATATAGCGAACACAATTGGCCTACATATTTGCGAAATAGAAGGGAAAGAAATTAAATTTTTTCAAAAAAATTGCCAAAAATGCCACTGTCCCCCCCCTTAACTTCTATAAATCTGAACCTGGTGAGCTGAAATTAAGCAGGGATCTTCAGTTTTAAGTGCAGATTACAGGAAAAATATAGCGAAAACGATTGGCCTACATATTTGCGAAATAAAAGGGAAAGAAATTAAATTTTTCGAAAAAATTTCAAAAAATGACCCTGTCCTCCCCCTTAAATTCTACAAATCTGAACCGGGTGAGCTGAAATTCAGCAGGGATCTTCAGATTTAAGTGCAGATTACATGAAAATTATAGCGAAACTGATTGGTGAAAATAAGTATAATTACAGAGAAATATAAAAATTTATTAATAAAATAAAATAATAAAAATATTTATTCTTATCTTATTATAGTATATTACCATTTTGTTTAATTTGTTTTTAATTTTAAAAGAATTGTTAAAATATTTTTAAAAAAATTTTGTTTGAATATTTGTGTACGGAACCCTCGATCTTAGTGCGAGTGCAACTCGCACTTGTCCGATTTTTTTTATTTTATTACATTTGATACAACTAACAACTATGTTTTACATAATATTTCCCATACATGTTGTATGTTTTCATTATATAAAATTGACACTGACTGCGGCACAATTGGCCCCGAGCGAAATGTACAATCAGCCCCATTGAGCCGTTTTTCACTTTTTATCCAGTATGAAAAAACCAGTTGATTCAACGGTTAAATAAAATATACTATTTAATTCCTCATTAAATATGAATCATTTTAGTGAAGCAATCACATTGATTGCTTTAACAATTTTTAAAATAGACCAAAAGTTGCACACCTGATCATTTATACTTACAAACCGTCAAAGCACAAAGATACTAACGACTGTTTATTTCGCTCAGCAAACAAAATAAAAATGCTTGCCAAAGGTGCGCAAGTGCAAAATAATACATCCCTAATTTCAATTTTAAAAAAAAACTTTTTTCGTTTTCGAAATATAATTAAAGGCACAACCTACCCCCGGCACTTTTAACCCCGCTTTTCCCTACTTATAACACAGTTCTACAAAAAATAAAAATATTTTGAATTTTATTAGATTATTAGATTTAATTATTAAAGCATTCAGTATGGGAAAAATAATTTTTTAACATGTTTCACCTATTAAAGTCACCCTCAAAGAACATTACTTTCCCCAAGAAATTGATATTTAACCTAATTGATGGCTCTCTAATAGGGTGGCAAGAAACTCCCGCATTTAAGTTCAAAGCCAAAAAAATTGATACGTATTTTTTGACTTAAAAGAATATTAATATAAACACGTGCCACTGAGCATTTCAAATTTGCCATGTAAAATACATGGGAAAAATTTTAATTTTCGAAAAATCAAAATCATTCGCCAAGGTTTCAAAAATGTTAACAATAAATTTCTAGGATTTATAGAGGGCTCTCTGTCGAGTAATTTTAGCTGTATATATAACTTTAAATTTTGACCAACCCAACCCTCTACATTTCACTTTTAGAGAATTTTTGAGCAATCTAAAGACAAAAGTTATAATCGCAGGGTGTCTATCAACCGGGAAAAACGGGAAATATCGGTGAATTTAATGTGACCGAGAAAAACTGAGAATAAGCCGGGAATATTCTAAACCAGAAAATTTCTTATTAAATAAAAAAAATTTTATTATATTAATTTGCATTTAAAAATTGTTTCTTACTTTAATCTTCATTGATGTAATAACTTTAAAAAACAGACCCGATTCAAAATTAAAACTTTATTTTCGGCCTACAATATAGTTTTTATTTTAGATTTTCGCAGTAATAACGTAGAGTCTACTTACGATACAATTAGTTCGAATTATATTTCAAAATTTTTAAGACTGGGCCAGCTCTCGGCCCTATAATGGCACATTCACGGCACAGTTGATCAATCTTTAATGGCAAAAGACAATTGCCAATGATGTGCCGACCATCGGTCCAGTAATGGCTCACTATTGGCACATTAATGGCAAACATTTTGTATCTTTAATGGCAAATTATAATTGCCAGTATTGATGCGTAGCTTGGTCCAATAATGGCACGTTATTGTCAAAGTTGATTAATCTTTAATGGCAAAATTCAATTGCCAGTGAAGTGATGACGATCGGCCCATTAAAGGTATATTAATGGCATTTTAATTTGATAAAATTTTTTTTGAGAATTCAATTTTAAGAAACATTAAATTATTCAATAAATTATTTACTTTGTATTTAAATAATTGAATAAGTTTAAAAAGGATTCAAATTAAAATATTTGAAAATTTGTATTTTCAACATTTTCAACTGGCAATTTTGAAGAAATAATTTTTTTTGAAAAAGTTTAATTAAATAGTTATTTAAAAAAGAAGTTATTGATGTTTTCAAATAATTTTACAATTAAATTCTTAAATAAATGTAACAAAACATTTTATTTAATAAAATCTTTTCCATAATTTCCAAAAATTCAAAAATTTTCAGATTCATTTTCAATTTAATTTTCTAATTGACAAATAGAATTTATAAACATTTTTTTCCTTTATTCTTAAAAATCTTTGAATTTTTCTTAAAGCAATTGCTTTAAGTAGTTAAGAAATAGAAATGATGCAAATTATTTCCTTATGAAAATTGAGAATTTTCTACAAAAATATTATGAAAATCTATTGAATAAATGAATATTATTTTTATAATCTAATTCTCATAATTAAATTTTAAGAAACATTTAGTTATTCAATAAATTATTTACTTTTGTATTAAAATAATTAAATTCTCGTAGAATTTTCAAATAAAAATTGATTTCAAAATGGAGTCTAGTTAAATTTTTAGAAAAGAATTAAATATTAAAAACATAGTATGAATTTTCATATTAAAATGTTTTAAAATTCAATTTTATTGCCAATGATGTGACGAAGATCGGCCCATTAATGGCAAAAATTTTGTATATTTGATGGCAATTTGTAATTGCCAGAATTGGGGCGTAATTTGGCCCAGAAATGGCACATTAATGTCTAACATTTTGTATCTATGATGGCAAATTATAATTGCCAATATAGGGACGTAACTCGGTCCAATAATGACACAGTATCGGCCAGTGTAGTGTAGCTTATCAAAACACTTTTGCTTCCTCGATTTCACGTCAGAGTACCAGAGTGGTCAAAGTGTTAGGCTGTGGTGCATCAGGTTCAGGTATCGATCCCCGCGAGCGGTAAGGATTTTTAAAATATTTGTAAGTTTGCGTTTAACTTAGGGAAATAAGCCGTATAAATATTATCAATTAATTAGTTAATTAAATAAAAAAATTTTTTATATTTTGTCAACACTGGGAGAGTAATGGCAGCCAATATTGGGCCATTAATGTTTGCTGAGATCTGGCAGCCAATATTGGGCCATTAATGTCTGCCGGGATCTGGCAGTCAATATTGGGCCATTAATGTCTGCCGAGATCTGGCTGCCGACGTCCAACCGTGGTTAACACCACAAGAGTCGGCGCAAAGTCAGACCAATATTGTCTGCCAAGTCTCGATGCCAGCTTTGCCAATGCTGGGCCGCGTTGGTTTTCGCACTTGGGATCATTCTTCTACTGAAATAGTTAATGGTAACTTATTATTTTCTCCGGTCAAAATTAATTTCCGTTTATTTCACTGTTTTCCAGATTGGTAGACAAACTGTTATATTTATTGGTGAAAAATAAAACCCGTCTAAAAAGGATATGATAGACAGCTGGTAATTAAATCAATAAATTATGTTGTACTAAATAAAAAATAAATAATTAAAACTTTAGAAAAAGGTGTCTTTAAAAAGCATAACTTTATTTTATATATAACATATTTAATATTATTGTTAATTCAATAATAATAATAATAATAATAATAATAATAATAATAATGCAAAAATAATAACACTACAAATATTAAAAACTCACTCAAAAGACATATTGCGAACTCTATCAAAACCATTACTTTTCTTGTGATAGCCGTGCAGGTTATCAACACAGCGGTCAGTGCCTTTATAAATTTTTATATCTTTTTCTTGCAGATTATGTTTGATTGGTTTTGCTTTGTATTTCGGGGGTTTCTTCTTTTGAGCATTTTTTTTGAGAAAACATTTTCTTCTCAAACTATAAGGTTAACCAAAACAATACAGAAAAATAAATGTGCACAACAAATTCAAGGTTAGTTAAAATTTTATTTTCATTAAATATTCTTATTTTAAATAAAGTACAGAATAATTTTAATTAATTATTTAAAATAATTAAATTAAATAAATCAAATTAAAATGAAAAGAAAAATAATAATTAACTAATAAATGAAATAATTACAATTATCATTTATTTAATATTCTTTTAACATTTTTCTCTTATTGTAATTTATTTATTTAAATTTAAAAAATTGTGCAAGTATTCAATTATTATTTGAATTGTTCCTTTAAATTGATTATTTTTAAGGATTTAAAATACAACAAAAATTTTCTTCTTTAAAATTACTTAAAACACGGAGAAAAAAGGAGAATTAAGAATAATTAAACTTTTTATGAGCAATGTAAATTTAACACTCCTCAGGTTAAGTTCTAAACAAAAGAGTGTCAAATTTTATAAGTTTGACACTCCTCAGGGTAAATTTAATTATTCTTTTTCCTCCGTAAACTAAATTTTTTTCAATGTCATTTTATTGAAAAATTTCGTTTGCCGTTTTCTAATTTGTAATTTTTTTTCTAAATAATTCGCAATTTTACGAATTCAATTTTTAGTCACAATCATTAAGAAATTTGTATAGACGTTTCTATAAAATATGGACCCATTCTGAAAATTTTTTTTTATTATCTATATGGTTTGATACATCAAATTATGCAGTTTCATTAATTTTTCGGTAACTTAAGTGTTTAATTTAATTGCTTCTTAAGAAAAAAAATAAGAAGGCCACTTTGTCGGTTCCTTGTAAACCCACACAGCAGCGCAACTTTTCTTAATAAGTATTTATAATTTCCTTGCAAACTTCGAAGTATTTACTTGCAAAATTTAGTGAAAATTTCGTAAAAATTTAAATGTCTCACTTCAATAAATGTTTAGCATGAAATTTTCAGGAAAGTTTTACCTTACTTTTTTCTCTCTAAATCTGAATCAGCGATAAGTATGCTACTATTTCAATTAGCGTATATGCACTGTGAATTAGTGAAATTTCACTGAATATTCAATGAAATTTCACTGATTAATTAGCGCATATACGCTGATTGAAATTAGTGGCATACTTATCGCTGAGAATCAGTGAAATTTCGCTGATTCAGATTTAGAGAGTCGGTTATAAGAGAGATGTCGACAATTTTATTTAAATGTTCAGGAAAGTTTTAAGCTATAAATTTTTAGGAAAAAAACAGGGTTGTTTCAATGTTTGGAAAACCTGGAAATGTAAGGGAATTTTATTTTGTATGGAAAAGTTAGTGAAAAATGAGAAAACACCTGGAAAATAATTGTTTTTTTAAATTATGTTGATTTTTGGCGAATTTAACAATGAAAAAGTAACCTTTGGTACTTGTTCCCGCTGCACTCTCTATAATTGAATTAGTAAAATTTAACTGATTTTCTCTAACTCTTTTCTCGTGATTTAAATCAATGAAATCTCACTGAGGATCAATTAAAAATGATTGAAATTTCAGTCATATTTTATGATTCCCAAGTTTTGAACGTTCAAATGAACAAAATATTTTTTAATGCAGATATTTTTATAAATTACTAATCAGGAAAAAATTTAAAAACTGAAGTTTTGTATTTAGAAACTTAGTAATTAATTTTTTTGAATAGTGACGCAAAATAATTGCAATAAAAATTTAATTTCACTGAAAAAACCTAGTCTCAAAATGAGTATCATACGTTACTCATTTTGAGTTGCAACAAAAATGAGACTCTTAGGTGGCGCCACGTTCTATGGCGTTTAACATAGTCTCATTTTGAGATGCAACAAAAATGAGACTGGGTTTTTTGTGTGTTATAGAAGAAATAAATAAATTTCATTCATTTGAACGTTCAAAACTTTAGGATCTTCATATTTTTGTGATGTATTGTTGGTGAGATGGTTATTAATTAATTTTATTTAAAAATTTTCATGTTAATGTTAGAAACATAAGAAATAATTTAAAAAAAAATTAAAAATGTCTGAGAAGAAAGTAATAATTGATCTAAATGACATTAGAGATTGAGATCTATTTTTAGGTTGAGTCGAAAGTTACAATTAAACGACATTGATTGAAGATTGGATTCAGTGCAGTATTTGAAATTTTTGGCTACATGAAAACTGCACTAAATCCCATGATGAATGTTCAAAATGTAACTATAATAAGAGGAAAGTAATTTGAACCCTAGTTTGCTTTCGTCCAATACATTGGACTTATTTATAGGGGTGAATTACTTGTAATATTTGGAAATTTTTTTGTAAATTTTTTGATTTTTTTTTTGAGTATATTATATCTCTAAATATGAATAAGCGAAATTTCACTATTTCACAGCGATAAGTATAAAACTAATTTAAAAAGCGCATACACGTTAATTAAACAGTGAAATTTCACTAACTGACAGCGTATACCCAGATAGCACAACATTTTGCAGAAAGTTTGCGTTGCAAACTTCGCAAATTTACATGCAAGTTTGCAGCAAATTGGCAAATGTTCGCATTGTGCAAAGTTTGCGGATCAAACTTGCAGAAAACTTGCGTGGCAAGGTTTATTAAAATGTCTGCACAGTAGTTTTCTGTGACACATAGAGCTGCGCATTATCTTTTGTCACCTTTCCTGGGAGGGAAGATAACATTTGACAAAATATGTACATTTTGAATACAAGGTTTTTGTGGAAATTTTTTAAGTTTATAGAAGGTTTACTGCAAGTTTTCTGTGAAAACTTTGAATCAGTTGTATGATTTTTGCTATTATTTAGATTTAGAGAGTATGGAATTTAGATAATTTCTATTATTTATTTGATTTATACACCTGTCTTCAGCCTTACATACTTGGCTATACAAATGTTTTTACATTTCGTAATTTTCACTTTTAAGATGAAAAGTCAATTGATCCTAAATTTTTCTCCAGGAATTATTCCAAGTAGGAAGAAACGTTTAGAAATAACAGACAACTTTCACAAAGAACTTACAAAATAGTCTTATATCATGAGAACGTATATACAAATTTCTTCTTGATTGTGAGCAAAAATTAAATTCGTAAAATTGCGAATGAATTAGAAGAAAATAACAGAACAGCAACCAAATTTTTCAATTATTTCTCGTAGACTGAAAAAAAAATTTTCAATAAAATGACATTGAAAAAAAATTAGTTTTGAATAATTTGAAAGAAGAAAAATTTTGTTGTAATATTAATCTTTAAAAATAATCAATTTAAAAGGAACAATTCAAATAATAATTGAATACTTGCACAATTTTTTAAATTTAAATAAATAAATTACAATAAGAGAAAAATGTTAAAAAAATATTAAATAAATAATTATAGTAATTATTTTATTTATTATTTAATTATTATTTTTCATTTCATTTTAATTTGATTTATTTAATTTAATTATTTTAATAATTAATTAAAATTTTTCAGCACTTTATTCAAAATAAGAATGTTTACTGAAAATAAAATTTTAACTAACCTTGAATTTGTTGTGCACATTTATTTTTCTGTATTATCATTGATTAGAATTTAACGCGTATTAATAAAAAGATGTATAATTTAAAAAATTATTAACAATTATAAATTAACAAGAATAGACTTTAAAGCTTTTTTCACAATTTTCATGAATTAAAAATTCAACGATCTTTTGTTTTTCCGTGAAAAAAAATTCCGTAAGAAAAAATTTCCGTGAATTGATACCTTACGGAAATTATTTATTTTCTTAAATAACCAAGGAATCACGATTTATGAAAGTTCAATTATTTTATTCACATCAAATTTCTTTTAAGAGGGAAAAGATTGTTTTAAAATTTCTTCTCTTCTCTTCTCACATTCACATGTATACTCACGCATATACACTAAACATATACACATGTATACTCACACATATACACTAAACATATGCACATGTATACTCATAAATATACACTCAATACATACACATGTACACTCACACATATATACTCAATACATACACATGTATACTCACACATATACTTTTTAAACAAAATTTTATTTGTTCTAAATGAATAAACCGATTTAAATAAAGCAAGCTTGAATATTAAGGGGCTAAGATATACTTTCGTTTAGAATTAGAGACTTTTTAAAGAGATTATTTTTTGAATAATTATTTAACAAATTTGTTATAAACAAATTTTTTTAATTTTCTGCGTTTTTGAAAAATTTTAAAAAAAATTTCAACATAATTAAAACTATTAGAAATCAAAATGTATAGTACAACAAGACTATACCTAGTTTTTGATTAACTTTATGGTTATATAAATGTTAACTAGACAGTATTTTGTTTATTTTATAGATGCAAACGAATTTTGATTTCTTACACTGAAAAAAAAATTTATTTGATTCAGATAACCGATTATTTGATTATTATCAAATAAATATTTACTTAAATCAAATAATTTTTATTTGAATCAAATAAACTGTATTTGAATCAAATATTTCAATATTTGCAGCAAATATTATTTAATTGATTCAAATAAAAATTATTTGATTTAGCGGAGAGTGGGGCAAAGCGGACCGGTGGGTAAACCGGTCCCCCTTTAATATTTCCGAAATGGCGAAATTGTCAAAAGTGCTATTTAGAAATTTGAAACAACCCCGAGCAGAAATTGCCCTACTTTTCTCCATTTGAAATAGGGCGTTGGTGAGGCACTGGCTAGAAAAATCTGTCAAGTAAAAACTAGACAGGTAATATCAGGAAACTAGATAGATTTTCTAACCAGTAAATTTAAAAATGAAATATTGACGCGCATGAGTAAAAAACAAATCATTAAATTTAAACTAGTCAGTCCCTGATTACTGCCTCATCAGTAATTTCGCGCATGCTTGATACATCATAAGTTGATATGTACGTAAACTGGATGGAAATATAACTAAACGACTTGTTTATTTTGTGAACAGTTATTTTTAATTTAAAAAATGGAAAAAGGGGATATATTAAAGAAAAGAAAACAGGATCAAGTACGTCTTCGAGTGAAGAGGCATCGTGCTTTGAAAGAACTGAAAGAGTCCTGCGAAAAGAATCTGAACTTACTTGAAATTTCAGGAGGTAAATATACACAATCTTTTACATTTAGATCTCTTGGTTCTAATAATTTTTAAACAATTTACAGCATTTTCATAATATTCTAGAGCAAAATATTTTAATAGATAATAATAGTAAACTATTATAAATCATAATATAAATAATCATTAACGCCCTATTTCAAATGGGGAAAAGTAGGGCAATTTCTGCACGGGTACTGCAGCTGAAAACTATAGTGAGATTCTGGTAAGGTTCTTATGAGGGCCTTCTATTCTGGTCGGGGATTAGAGAGGCAATCTAGTTAGTACCTCGCGAGATTGCTCTTGTCAGGGTCCGATTACTTAAGCGTTACAGAATTGATTGGGTCCGCGCTATTTTGTCCCACAAGGACCCTATCTTCAATTGGGAAAAATAGTCAGTACCTCACCAGTTTCCAAGTTGAATTTCTGCACGGGACCATGTGTAGTATACCTTATTTTTTCAATTTGACATTTTTTACTTTTGTTTGTGCAACGCTGGGAGCAAAAGTTTTTTTTTTTAATTTTTTTTCTACACTTTTACGAATTTTTTCTTAAGGAAATTCTGAGAAAATTGTGTAATATTTCTAAATATTAGGTCTTGGGTTTTAAAGGTACACATCTCAGGAATATTTACCAACTAAAACTTTGATGAATTTGCAAAGCGTTTCTTTTTTACAAACATTTATTCTTAAAATGGGCCTGTGGGGCAAACCGGACCGTTTTCGGTGGGGCAAACCGGCCATAGGGTATTTCCATTAAATTAAAGTTTCATAAAAATTATTTTTAAATAAAATGTTTCTTTCATTAAAACATTTACTTACAATGAAAAATAATTGTCTTCCAATGAGAATTGAACCCTTCAATATTGTTTCTCTAATAATGACAAACATTTTTATTTATTTAAAAAAAATATATTTATTTAATTAAAATTCAATCCCGAATTATTATTTTCATTACTACAACCATTGTTTACATGATTGTTTATGCTTTTTATTATTGTAGATTATGTAAATGCAATATTATAAATGAAAAACCAAACGATCCGGTTTGCCCCATGGGGGGTCCGGTTTACCCCAGGGAGTAGGGCAAACCGGACCGATTGCAAAATTTTTTAAAATTAACACAGCAACTAAACAATAAAAGATGAAATATGGGTGTCTCTGGGAAAAAGTTGCGCAATTAAATGGTCTTTCAAACAAGCCCTCGAAAAATGAAATCGGTTGATTCGTTTAGTCACAAGAGTAAAAAAGCCGTGAGGGGGTCCGGTTTGCCCCACTCTCCCCTAAGTAAATATTTATTTGATAATAGTCAAATAATCGGTTATTTGAATCAAATACATTTTTTTTCAGTGTATAGTTTTAATTTTATGTTGGAATTAAAAAAAATTTAGAAGACGTAGAACATTAAAAAAAATTTTTTTATAAAAAATTTATTAAATAATTATTCAAAAATAAGCTCTTTAAGAAGTCTCTAATTCTAAACGAAAGTATAATTATTTTAACCCTTTTATATGCCCGCTTGATTCACTTAAATCGGTCCATTCATTTAGGAGAAATAAAATTTTGTTTAAAAACTTGCAAAAAATCCATTTTGCTGTAACTTTTATAAAAAAATATAATATCTAAAGTTAAATAGAAATGTTTTTTCATCATTTCGATTTAAAAAATATACTTTTTATTTTTAGGGAAAATTTCACGAATTCTGACCTATTAATATAAATTATATAAATAAATATTAAATGGATTAAAAATTCCATTCATTTGACCGAAGGGTAAGACTCAGTCAGAAAATATGCGATTTGCATGGGGTCTTTGGATTAGGCTGTAATTTGGTGAAATTGTAGTATTGGATACTAGAAACAAGTGTGCCATAAAGTTTTTAAAAATTTTGAAATTTGTTAAAGTTACACCATTTTGAATTTTTTTGATATAATTTTTTTAAATCTTAATATTTCCGAAAGTTTTTGATGAAATTTAATAAAATTTGGAAGGCTTATACTTGACATCATGTTTCTTCTGACTATCACATAAAAAAACAAAAAAAACTTTTTTGGTCCAAAAAAAGTCAAAAAAAATTTTTTGAAACCGTTTTGCCCGAGCGGGACCGATTTTTGAGTTTTCTTGTCAATTAATAAAATATTCCCTATAATTTCACCTTTCATTTAAAAAAAGAAAATCGATGGAGACTCAAATAGTTTTTGAGATATTGCAATTTCTGTGGAAGCGCGACCAGGTTTCGGTGTCAGCGATGTGTGAGTGCCCGGGAATCCTAATTCTTACACTTTACTGTTCAAAATTGTCTAGAACCTACAAATTTTATCCAATTTTGATGTTCTTGGTCTTAAATTAAAGGAGATAATTTTTCTAAGAGTTTCCCCTAAACTGTTGTTTCAATTATTAATTGTTTATATATTTCTTTGTTACTCAAAGTAAACAATTTACAAGAATTTTGAAAAAAATTGTGTTTGTTTTTTATTTTTACATTCCTCATGATCGAAATCAATTTAAATTAGTCTAGTATGACCAGCCGATAAATAATAATGCATAATTCAATTTATTTAAATAATTTCGTTAATTAATAAATAGATAACTCTGGTTCTTCTTAAAAAAAATTATATTTTTCACAGATAAATGTATGTTTATTTAAGTAATTTATGTCTATTTTGTTACAAAATAATTTTAAAATTAATAATTATCATTGGTATTAACAATTAGGTTTATATAAAATGTAAATTAAAAATTAATTAATCAATTTTATATTACTTACTTATATCTTTATTTATATATGCATAAATTTGTCTCTAAAAGATACAACTTTGTTAATAATTGTTAATAACAATGATAATTATTAACTTTAAAATTATTTTGTATCAAAAGTGACATAAATTATTTGAATAAACATAAATTTATCTGTAAAAAATAAAATTTTTTTTAAAAAGGACCAGAGTTATCTATTTGTTAATTAACGAAATTATTTAAATAAATTGAATTATGCATTAATATTTATCAGGTGGTCATACTAGACTAATTTAAATTGATTTCGATCATGAGGAATGGAAAAATAAAAAATAAACACGATTTTTTTCAAAATTCTTGTAAATTGTTTACTTTGAGTAACAAAGAAATATATAAACAATTAATAATTGAAACAACAGTTTCGGGGAAACTCTTAGAAAAATTATCTTCTTTCATTTAAGACCAAGAACATCAAAATCGGATAAAATTTGTAGGTTCTAGACAATTTTGAACAGTAAAGTGTAAGAATTAGCATTCCTGGACACTCACACATCGCTGACACCGAAACCTGGTCGCGCTTCCACAAAAATTGCAATATCTCAAAAACTATTTGAGTCTCTATCGATTTTCTTTTTTTAAATGAAAGGTGAAATTATAAGGAATATTTTATTAATTGACAAGAAAACTCAAAAATCGGTCCCGCTCGGCAAAACGGTTTCAAAAAAATTTTTTTGACTTTTTTTGGGCCAAAATGGTTTTTTTTGTTTTTTTTATGTGATAGTCAGAAGAAACATGATGTCAAGTATAAGCCTTCCAAATTTTATTAAATTTCATTAAAAACTTTCGGAAATATTAAGATTTAAAAAAATTATAACAAAAAAATTCAAAATGGCGTAACTTTAACAAATTTCAAAATTTTCAAAAACTTTTTGACACACTTGTTTCTAGTATCCAATACTACAATTTCACCAAATTACAGCCTAATTCAAAGACCCCATGCAATTCGCATATTTTCTGACGGAGTCTTACTCCGAAGTAATTCGAATTTGTTAAAAATATAGCTAAATATTCCATACTAGAAATTGATTTTTTCTTAAATTTTTTGAGAAATGAGCATATTGGGCCAAAATTTTCTTTATTTTCTTCATTCGATTGTTGAGTTTAATTGTTTAGTACCCAATTATTACTATTTTTTGTAGTAAAAAATACTAATAGTAATTATTACAGTATTCACTTTTCAAAATTGCATTAAGAATTTTAATTTTTACATCGTCATTATAATTTTTATTAAATTTTGTATTACTTTTTACATTGAATATATTGTAAATATTACTTGTAGAAATTTTAAAGTTTTATTTTTTAACTTTTTTCTCGAAAAAGTAGTAATTCGTACCGCTACAACGCACACCTGAGTGTGTGATCACGTCACTACTGTCATGCGCAGCGATCGTTATATATATTATAATAATCATTTATGCTAATACTCCCAAAGTTCTATATTTCAAAATGTGCAATTTTAGTTTTACATTAAATTATTTATAACATTTATTGAAATAATTATTTTTTATTTTGTACAAAATAAGAATAAGAAATGTAAGAATAATAATCTAATTATTTAATAATTAAAATATATAATTTTAAATTAAATATACTGTCCCTTATTATTATTATTACAGTAATCTTACAGTAAATTTTTCAAAGCAAAATTAATTTAACATTCCAGTACTATTACTCGAGCATGTAAAGTAAATAAAAATAACTTAAAAGTGTATATTTAATGAATAAACAAGAATTTTATTCATATTTTATCATTAGATACAAAATTCCCAAGCAGCACGTAAGCTTATAATGACATCACTGTAATATTACACTGAAGATTCGTAATCTCCACTCAATATTACAGTGATTACTGGGATATCAAAATGTCCGCCTGGAGGTAGTTTTACGTTTTTCTATTAAGATAAAATTAGAATAATTTTATAATTTAGAAAATAACATTTCTTGAACCTTGTGTACAGCAAGCAAGAGTCTTACTAGTGATCCAGTCTTACTTGACCTTACTGAACACAAGGTCCAGGGTTCGAGTCTAGACTTGGTGAAATGTTTTATTTCTAAAATATAAAATTATTCTAATTTTATCTGTATATTATATTAACATTACGTTAAGATCACAGAGTAATATTACCTTAACATTACGTTAAGATCACACTGTAATATTACCTTAACATTGTGAGGTAATATTACCTTAATATTCCCATTAATTTACCGTAATAGTACAACATAATATTACCTCCAGGCGGACATTTTGATATCCTAGTAAGATCACTGTAATATTACATTGGAGATTACAAATCTTCAGTGTAATATTGCAGTGATGTCGCTATAACATTATGTGCTGCTTGGGAACTGTTTTTCAATTTTTCTATAAGCGTGTAATATTAAAGTAATGTTACTGTCATGTTACAGTAATATTAATGGATAATATTACCCATCAGACAGATATTTAATATGACTATAATATTACTGCAATGTTACGTTTATATATGGGAAAGGGATATATGCGTGTAACTGAAATTTTGTTCCATAGCGATTGCTTTTTCGAGTAGAAACTAAAATTCTATACAAATTAGTAATAATTGCTCTGATATATATTAAAAGTTGCTTCGCTCAAAATATTAGTTGCTCGAGACATTTTAAATATTACTCGGCTTTTAATAACATTTACATTCCTTGAAGTAAATTATACTTTTTTAAAAAAGCAAATAAGGCACTCACTGCTACCTGACAGACATTAGCGCGTGTCTCCGAGAGTCAGTCGAGTTATTTGATAGGGACCCTCAATAATTGAGGGTCCCAATTCAAGCAGAGTCCACAATGAGAGAAGGTGCGCATCGACGTCCATAGCTATAGGTATACTAACGTATGCTGTGATATATCTATAGCTATGGACGTCGATGCGCACCTTCTCTTATTGTGGACTCTGCTTCAAGAACCGGTCGGACGCTCGGACGACACGCGCAACTGCCAGTCAGTGAGTAGTGAGCTCCTCTGGGCCACTCACTGCTAACCGACTGGTACTAGCGCTTTTAAAATAAACGTTTATTTTTGGATTCCTGCACTGCACATGTTCTAAATCAGTTTATATTAATATAATATAACCTACAGTTAAAAAACATTAATTTGTTTATGAAAAAAAAATTTTATTACATTTCTTAAAAGTCGAAATAAAACTAAAACTTTCATTCATTGACAACTTTCTCCTAAACTCAATATTTTCAGACTTACAAAATATAGGGAATATATATATATATATATATATAAATAAGTAGAAATATTTTTATTTTATAATTAGAAAATTAAAACTTTAAAATTAACTACGAATAGGTAAAAATAAAATATCAGTATTTAAAATAATTCAATCTTAATTTATGAACAAATATAAAATGTTCAATAACAAATATTCCAAAACAAATATAAATAATTTTTAAAAAGAAAATAAAAAAATATTTATTGTTTACATACACATGTATATTCACACATCAATACACAACACATACACATATGTATTAAAATTTTTTTAATATATACATTATCCATGGAAATGCTATTTAATATATTTATATAAGTGAAAATAAACAAGTAAAATGTCTTCCGAGCGAGGACAATTTGTAATAAATTACGCAATGGTTAACCTTATGTTTGGTAGAGCAAATTTTTTCTTTAAAAAATGAGAAGCAAACATAATTTTAATTAAAATAGTATGAATATTTGTAAATCCACATGTCGCTGCATTGACAATCTGCATCTTTATGGATTATTAATTTTAAGTACCAGTTTTTGAAGGGCTTCTTGGCCCTTTGTTATTTTGTATGATTGTTATGTTTAACATTAAACAAGCCTTTTCTTAGTTTTACAAATAAATAGTTTATAATTGGTAAGAAATAGTGAGTACATATATTAATAATAATAAATAAATGTGACGCGCTGCGAAGAAAGGTATCTAAGAAGCAAACGAATTATAGGTTAGAGTCGTGTAAGATTTCTGTTGATTAAAAGTTTATTTTTCATTATTTGAATTTGAAACTAAGTTTTATTGAATATTTGGGATATAATGAAGACTTGAAAATCAATAATTTAAAATTAATAATTGATTTTCATTCTGTATTTTGACCTGAAAAATTAAAATCATAACCTAAAATTTTTTGCTTTTTAGGTACCTTTCTTCGGAGCGCGTCACAAATACATACTACAGGGTTGCCACAAAAATTTAACTTTGCTTTTCCCTAACTTTTTCCTGATTTACAGACAGAATTTTGACTTTTTCCCTAACATGATCCTGAAAAATATTTTAATTTACTATAAAAATGATTAGATACTGAGAAAAATGTTTTTAATTCATTTACTTACCAATTTATTTAATTTAAAAATATTCGAAATCAACAATAATTTTTTTTAATAAATAGGGGAGAGTGGGGCAAACCGGTCATACATACGGTTTTTACTCTCTAAATCTGCACTGAAAAAAATATATTTATGGTACTGCCATAAATATAGCCAATTCTGACATATTATATTGGTAGATATGATACTGCCACCCGTGTAGAAATCACCATGCTATGCCTAAAATGATTATTGGCCCTAGCTTGGACCTAACTTGGCAACCCCTTTTTATATATCCTAGGCTGGTCCTAACTTGGTACTAACTAGGAGATCCAGTTGTGACTTAGAAAATTTTTTAGGAAAATAAAGTGTCAAAATTGATACAGGAAAAACATGTAAAAATTGATAAATATTATTCTCAATTAATATTTATAAAATTAATTGATAATCATATTTTTTTAAACAATTTATTGTTTGACATAAATCAGAAAATTATACAAATATTATAAAATAAAGTTAATTTATTAATTTATTAATTCAGCAATTGTTTAAAACTTTAAACAAATAATTGTTATTTACTAACTTTTCACACAATCAACCTAGAAAATTTTAAAAGACTACAAGTGTCTAGACGCTTTATTGTCTCAAGAGTTAATAAATAACAACAATTTTTTGTTTAAACAAATGCTGAATTGTTAAAATTATAAAATATCTCTATTTCATACTTTTTAAATTAGTTTATTGCAAAATTAGGAAAAACTGCAAGTTTTTAGGTACTTTGTATCTAGAGTTAATAAATAACAGCATTTATTTGTTTAAACAAATAACTGAATTGTTAAAATGATAAATTATCTTCATATTTTACTAATCGCAAAATTAGAAAAAAAACTGCAAATTTCTAAGTAATTTGTAACAAAAGTTAATAAAACAGTAACATTTATTTATTTATTAAAACAGATACAGACTGCAATATAATTATAATTAGTAAAATATATTTTTAATTTCGTTTGCAGATTTTAAGTTTCGTTTAAGCAAATGCTAAACACTAGAAGATATTGCAGTTTGAATCTGGGCTGACCCACCCAGGTCCAACCCAGGACCTACCTAGACTTCCTAGTTTCATTAGCAAAAATTTCTAAGTCAAAATTTAAAAAATTTTTTGCAACAACAAATTAATGTTAAAAATGATTGAGAACAATGAAAAACCTGTTTTTAACGAAAATGTATAGATATTTTTTTCTTGATATAATATAAAAATATTAATTTTTGAATTTTTGTATTTGAATATTATTTTATTATTATTGTTGTTGTTAAACTATTTTTTTTATTTATTATGGTGTATTAGTGTCAATAAATACTATATTGAATCATCAAAAGCAAGTCAACAAGTCACTGACAATAAAAAATTTTGATCTCAACTAGTTTCATTAGCATAGTGGTTAGGGCGTTAGTCTCGTAGTCCGTAGGTCATATGTTCGATTCCCGCGTGCGTTAGATTTTACTTGCTTCTTAGGTTTGCATTTATTCCGATTTTTCTGCATTATATTCGTATAAGTATGCAATTTAAAGATTATATGTACTGTAAAATAATTTAATTAACTTTCTTATTTTTTTATAATTTTTAATGTATATATTGGAGGAATATATATTAATCTCTGCATATAAGTACTAACATTATTTATGAATTCGCTTTTGGTCATCATTTAATTGAAAAAAATAATAATTAATTAAAACTAATACTTATTATTATAAATTTAGGTTATTTCTTTAACAAATATTGTTATAAACTAATTAAAATTATAATGAAATAGAAGATACTGTCTGAGATGGTCCTTTCTAGGTCCAAAAATGGACCCACAAACTGGTCCTAACTAGGCTCCCAAGTTCGGACCAGGCTAAAATCGCATCACCAGCCATTGTTGGTCCAAACTACACTTCCTACTTATGTCCAAGATATGAACAGGGCAAAATAGGTAGGACCATGCTAGGACCAATTTTCATTTTCCACACGGGCATACAGTATTACTATTTCAGCCATACGCAGTGTAGAACAGCAATATGTATTTGAGAGACAATAATATGTATGCGGAGAACACGAATACTGTATTTTAAGAACAGCAATACGGTATTGCTGTTTCAGCTATACATCCTAACCATATTTGTATGTCAAAATTAACATTATCATTTTTTTCAGTGTAGTAATTTATAAATTTTTTGAGGTACCTAAATAAATTTTTTTGAATAAATAAAAGAAAATTTTAAAAACTAATTTTAAAAATTTATGGAAATTTATAGGGTAATTTACGGAAATTTGTGTTGTAATGTATGAAAATTTATGGAAATATATGTTGTAATTTTATAAATTATTTTAAATCATTTATCGTAATTTATTAACATAATTTAAATGAAAACAAATTCTTAGTAATTTCAAAAATTTGTACATTAATTTATGAAAATTTATAAAGTAATTAATGTCACAACTTACTAAAATTATAGTTTAAACAAGGTAACTTTTATTTGTTTAATTTTATTTGGAAACAATTACAAAAATTGTTGTAATTATACACTTGTTTAAACCACAAGTTCAATGAATGACAAAAAAGGCTTCACCATGACGCTGAGGCTTCACCATGACGCAAAATAAATACTGTTTTTTAAAATAAATTATTATCAATTTTCAATCGGTTTCATATTCCTGTCTTTTATATTCACTGAAATAATACGACTATACATTATTTACTAAAAAAAATTATTTTTTTTTTGATTTATTATGAAATATGTGAAGGCTTCATCATGACGATTCTGTGATTCCCTGTACAAAGTTGACGCTTTAAACGTAAAAAAAATAAAAAAAGTATAAATTTTTTTTCTTTTGTAGTGAAACACTATTGAGGGAACTAAATTGTTGCTTGTGCTAAAGAATACCGAAATTCTGATTTTATTTTAATGAAATATTTCAATTTTTTAAAAAGGCTTCACCATGACGCACAAAACTGGGGACAAGAAATAACATCAGAAAAAAACATTAAAAAATAATTTTTTTTTACAACCAATTTAATTTTTTCAATTTTACACACTTAGATATTAAAAAAATGTTATCAATCATTATTTTTATTTGAGAATTTGACTAAAGATATTTATTTTTGTTTTGTAACTGACCCTTGGGACAGGCTTCACCATGACGATTTGGCTCTTAAATTTGAATTTTTAAAAAAATATTTAATCTTAGAAATTAAAGTGGCTATAGCTTTTTGTTTGTAATCACTAGAGTTACTTTTTTACGTTGGATTCATTACCATATGTTCAATCTGTTTCTTAAAAAACACTAGGGACATTAACTTGTCGGTTTCGTGGAGAATCACCCACATATATAATATGAGAAATCTTAAACAAAACGTTATAGTAGAACACAATAAACTAACACTTAATAATTAGCACCCAATAATTTTCTATAAGTGTAAGGCAACATATTAAGTTGCATTGTACACGGAGAGAAAAAACAAGGCTTTTCTTTTTTTGTGTATTTTTTTATTAGAAATTTGTATTATCGGCTGTTATAATTACAAAAAGATTTTTATTCTTATTCCATACCCAGCGGGCACAAAAGCAAAAAACGTTCTTTGAACGTCTGTAGAACTTTTAATGTCTGCCAATTTACGTTCTAAGAATGTCCAAACGTTCTGAAACATTTTTGGAACGTTCGGACGTTCTTAAAACTTAAATTGGCAGACATTAAACGTTCTACAGACGTTCAAAGAACGTTTTTTTTTGTGCCCGCTGGGTACTTTGCTAGAACTCTGAAAATAGAAAATAATACTTTAAGTCTACACGGAGAGAAAAATTAAGCGTTTGTAATATGGACAGTTAACCTTATTTCGTAAAAGAATGCACATGCGCAATAGACGTAAAATTTCTGCTGTATTTGTATAAATTTCTACGTTATCAGCATAAAAGTTCTACCTTTAACGCATGGGACGTCAGTATACTACGATTGCAAGAGATCCATGCTATTTTAGTATATATTTCATGCAACTGAGGTATAAAAACACACCTTTTAAGCAGGGTGTTCATACAAAATTACCACAGGAAGTCTCCATACTGCAAACGCTTGATTTTTCTCTCTGTGTATAATAAAAAAAAAATTTTTGTGCCCCCATACTTTAACTTCACTTTGCAATACTGAAGAAAATAGAATTTTATTGATTTCATATTTCCTAAAAGACAATTATTTTCTGCCGCCATAATGGAGAACGAAAATCATTTTCCTAAAAATTAAAGAAATAATTAAATAAATTAACTACAACTATTTACATATTATTCTCTCACCAAATCAACGTTAGTTGTTGACAAAATCAATTGAACCAAATGAAACGAATAATAAAATTTTTGTAGCAGAAGTTAGTGTAATACACAGTGTAACTAAAAACTAAAAATTCTATTTAATTACTGTTTATGAAAGTTTTTAATCTTTTAAAATAAAAAATAATAAGATAACTGTTGTCTAATAAAAAAAATATTACCCGCATTTCGTTAAATTGATTTAATGTTAATTAAATATATATATATATATATATATATATATATATATATATATATATATATATATATATAATAAAAATAATTTAATAAACTATATAGAAAATTTAATTCAAAATAACCTGAAACAATTTTTTACACTTGCTCTCAGCCTCAATAGAAATTTAATGTCTCAAATTAAAAGCTATAAAATAATTATTAATTAATTTAAAATATAATTAATTACTAAGTTTATTAACAACACAAATTATATTTATCTGTCATTAATCATTAGTTTATTAACAACACAAATTATATTTATCTGTCATTAATCACATGTTTTCATAAAAGCACATCAAATTTGTAAACATTCCGAATGACAAAAAATACAAACACAACATTTTCGTCTAGAGACTTTTCGTTTTTGGTAACTTTCCAAAATTGAATTTACTATTTTGGCGACATCTACTAGCAATCCGCGTAACCTACATTCATATTTTTCATTACTTTCATATCTCTGACAAATAGTATGATTATCTTTTGTTTTTTGGGAGAAAAAAATTTTGGGGAAAAAAATTTAAGAGAATTAGTACCCAACCGTCCCATCTGGACCTGTAATCATTAAATTAAATCAAAGTTTAAAACTAACTGGTGATCTCTCCTAACCTCGCGCTCTCCTTGAAAATATTGAGATAGCTAATTATCCAAATAGTTAATCGGGTTTGAATATTTTTCCATAAAATATCTCTGGCGTCGGGCAAATAATTCTCTCTACCAAAAATAACGCGTGTTTTGCATAAAATGTTTTACTCTGATTCTTTAAATCAGATTCTCAAAATTAAAATAATTTTATGTTGATTAACTAGATCAGCAAATTCTAAATTCTTAAACAAATAATAATTAAAATAAGAAAACAGCCGTTACAGTATATAGGTTTGGATATTTTACATTTCATAATATCCTCAAGGTGTACTATATTTTAATGATGTGAAAGAGGAATTGTAAAAACAAAACTAATATATTAATACATACACAGAAAAAGTATTCTAAGTTGAATTTTAAGTATATTGGTTTGGATATTTTAGACTTAACAATATCCCCAAGGTGTACTGTATTTTAATGGTGTAAAAGAGGAATTGTAAAAACTCTTTCTCGTTTGTCCTTATCAAAATTCAGTGATAGAAAAATCATTTTTGATTGTATTATTTCTATATTACAAATAGTAATACGATTTCGGTGAGTTGAAACAATTCCCACATCTAGAATACACTTGAATTCGCAGGGTAATTAAAAATAGGCCTCTTAATTTTCCATAATTGTCCTTCTATTTTAATTTCGTTTTCAATACGAGATATTCTGTTTAATTTTATAAGCGTTTTATCCCGCAACATTACAAAATTATCAGGAGTTTCTGTTGATAATATATATTGTTCAAACCTTAGTTTTATTATGTTATTGTATATTTTTAAAAATAGTTTTATACGAAATGGTTTTTGTGGATCTGTTAAAAAATTTCATGAAGTCTTCAGCAAACTTGTTACAATGGTCGATAGGGAGTGCGAATAAGACCTTTAATTTTTTCTAAAATATTTTCAAAGGGAAAAGCATTCATTTTATTTAAGTTACAAACCTTTGCGAAATACAACCCTACGCAAATTGTACAATGTATGTTCCTGACGTGCATTTTTTTATATAAAAGTCCTGAGCTTAAAAAAACTTTTGAGGTATGCTTTTGCTTGACCACGAAACATTGTAATTAATTTACTATTGCATAAAATTCGACACACTGTGTGTAATAATAATTTTTTTTGAAAAAGTCCACCTGTAAAATATTTTTCAAAACTATTGGCCCACAATATAATAGAAAGAAACGAAGTTCTGTTGCCTTCTATTTTCTAAGAAATTTTAAAGACCTAGTTTTGCGTTGAAATTCGGTAGGAATAAATTTTCTAATTTAAATTAATCTTCTGGATATTTCATTCATTGCTTTTTTATTATCTAAACAGGAGCCTCTTCATTATTCCGCAACAAAACAGATGCATAAAATCTAATACGAACAAAAATATCATATTTAAAAACGGTTTAATTTTTATTAGAGGAGATATTCCTTTGTGATGTTCCGGTTGGTTTCTCTTTCTAAAAGACTGGTCTGTTCTTTCCTCGCAATTGGAATTGTGATACTGAGTGACATTGTTTCTTCTACTGCCTCTTATTATACACCTCTCGCATGCATACAACCCGGTGTGTTCTTTAGTACTCTTTAAAAATGCTCGAGCAGGAGTGTTGAAAATGAAGCAATGAACACGAACGTTAAATCGTTTATTTGAAATAGTAATTCCATGAATATTTAAATAATTGATTTTCTTAATGAAGTCTGATAAATACTCATCAACACTTGCTGGCTTAGAATTTCTACAATATATAGCCACTGGAAATGGTTTGTAAACATCTGGTTTAAAGAAAACTTACGCTGAAATGACTCAGAATCCCTTTTCTCCGGATTTATTTAAATCCATTCTGTCAATATTATATTGTAGAAAAATTATTGATTTAGATAATACGTCAATGTCTATACATTCGTGGAAACCTTTTGAAATACCAAAGTAAGTATATTCTCTCTCAGATTTATTCAAGTACAGCATTGTTTTTATTTAATAATCTGCACCGTTTGTTCCTAAAAAGGTTTTTGATGATTTTGGTAAATCAGGAATCAATTTTGGGCGCAGTTTATTCATCAATTCTTCTAGGGAATTTTGATTAATATTTCTCATAACTGCCCATTTTTGCAGTTGCTTATACTCATTTGCATCTGCCTCTAAGTCCAGTATTCCTTTTTTACAATTGCTATCACTTTTATAATCGCTGTCATCATCGCTATTGTCACTGTTATAACTGTCGCTTTCATCATCATTTTTGTCTGCTTTTTCTTCAGTAAATTCTGTAACACCTAAATGAAACAGAAAGGAAAGAGAGATTCCTGTAAAGATTCTTAATTCCCTAAATGCAAAATCGAAAAAAATGAAGGAAAAAATAAATAAAAGCAAATATATATATATATATATATATATATATATATATATATATATATCTAAATACATAAATAAATAAAAAAATTAAACATCAAATAAAAAACAAGTAATTAAAAGCAAAGAAACAAATAAAATTAAATAAAACAACCAATAAATAAAGGTAAATAAATTAAAACAAATAAATAAAATCAAATAAATAAATAAAAAAATTGTTATAAAATTAATAAATGAGCATTAAAAAAGAAAATACGAATCAATATATATTTATGGTTTTATTAGGGGAGACCGGGGTAAACCCGCGCACATGGTAAACCAGCGCACATGGTAAACCAGCTTAGTAGCGATTTGACGCTATAAACTCAACTTAAGATGGAGATATTTGTACTGTGAATAGTACTTAACATACAACTAATGTTAATGAACTTTCGTTTAGTTTTATAAATTCGTCATAGAATCTGAGGTGGTCAGTTGTTTTTAGAAGTGCATAAAAAGAAAAATGATCTTCGGATTTTTAAGTTTTTCGATTATTATTTTTGAGACTTAATTTATTTGACAAATATTTTTTGATGTTATTGGATGTCCGTTTTCGAAATATATGTGTAGTTTTGTTTGATTTGAAAAGATTTATTTAAATTTATTCTGAAATTTGAGAAACACATTCGGTGTAAACTTGCTCACTTATTAAATTTGTGTAGGAAGCCGAATTAGTATAAACAGTATTTCTATTTTTGGCGATCTTAAAATTTTTAATATTAAAAATATTTATTAAAAGGGAAATAATATTTATTTGCTATCAATATTCTTGAATTATTGGGTAATTAGTTGAATATTTAATATTATAAATATTTGCATTTCGCGATTTGTGGCGATTTTTTTTCAACAGATGGCGCCGAATTATCAATATTTGTTGGAAACATTGAGCGGAATCATTTCGATATCAGTCATTATTAGTTATTATTAGGTTATAATGGTTATAACAAACAACGTAAACAAATAATCGAAATTTGTCGCAGTCTTTTTCGGCTAAAAAAAGACATAAATCTAAGTTTGTTGTCTTCGTTCAGTTCACGTTTTATCATTGTTTATTTTATAATTTAAAATTTCAAATTTCATTTGTTATATTTTATTAATAATAAAATCTATAACTTGTTACATCCAAAATTGTGTCTACATTCTAATTTTCTCTTAATAAAATATTATTTAAATTTACAGTTGCAATTCATGAAACCTATACTTAGTATTTAATAAACCAATATTTATTGTTTATAGAACTTATAACTTATCATTAATAAATCATACTGAAGACAGAAATAAGGAGAAATTTAATATATGCAAAATAAAACTGTCGGGATTACCTTAAATTTAAAAAAAAAATCAAGTGATCGGGTTTACCCCGAGGGGTGAGCGGATTTACCCTGAAAAAATGTGATGTTAAAATTTGGTATATGTGTATTAAAATTTTTTCCTAAGTAAAACTAAAACAGATAAATCAAAAATTCTTTTTTATTTTGTTAGTAGAAATCATAAGTTTAAAAATTATATAAATTAACTTGGAATTAGAGAATAATTTCCTAGGTTTTTACTGTTCTGAAAAAAGTGAGCTGGTTTACCCCAGTCTCCCCTATTCTATGCTGTTTGCCCAAGAAAACATTTCAAAAATTAAATTTTTTTTAAATATTAATAATCTTTTATATAACATTATTACATATATATAAATGGAAAATTAATAAAAAATTCATTTTCCTGTAGTTTTTTAAAACAGTTGTTACAATATTCTTTGGATTTAATGTAAAGAATTTCTTTTTCCAGATCAGTCTAGTTTGAAATTTATTGATTAGTCGTAATTGTACAAATAATCTATTATTATTGATTATAACTCTGTGTTTTAAAAAATTGAGTGTTTCTTCTGATGGTGTCAAGTACGGATAAAGGAGTAGTGAGGAGGAGGAATGTATGGTCCAAGCAGGTCCTCTTCTTTCTAAAGCCAGCCTGCCATTCCGGAAGTAAGTGGGATTCCTTGGCCCAATCCACCAATCTATTTGCTATTATTTGAGTGAAGATTTTTGTTGTATTATTTACCAGGGCTATGGGGCATTGAGAAAAAAAGTCGGAATTTTTATGCTCTCACCCCCCGGACTTGAAGTTTACAGAAAAAACCTCTTTTTGCGTAATAAAATAATATTAACCCGTTCCACAAAGGCCCCAAAGTTTCTTATGTATTTTAAATGAGAAAAAACCATTTTTCGTAAATATAATTTAAAATCTAGAAAATTTTTTTATTTTACTCGGTTAAGGATGTTTTTCTTCTAGAGTGATTAGGGAATAAAATCGTTTTACTTATTTAACAATTTTTTTTTATTTTTTAAAAATTCTCAAAAAAGCAAAAAACGGTTATTTATTATTTTTTATTAATTATTATCATTTATTTCTCATATATTGTAATACAATTTGGTTAAAGAATCTATCAACAACAGAAAGTATTACAATATAAAGTAAAGTAAGTAGATTTATTATCATAAGTAAAGGTTTTATAAAAAGTGTGATTTCTTACGCAATTATGAATTCTCGTGTTCTAAATCTAAAGCATTTGATTTTTAACTGTAACTTTATTGCTTTTATGAAACTGCTTGCGGTACTCCGCTACTACATGAAGTCAATATGAAGAACGTTAATCGAAAAAATAAATATATATAAAAATCGATTTAAATATCCTCTGTATTCAGTAGAACTAAATTTTGGCAGGTTTTATAAAATCATCTAAAGAAGTTAGATAATTATTCAAAATAATTCGTTTTAATCTATAAACAAATAAAAAATTATTTATTATTTATGGATATATTCTTAAAGCAAATTGTATTACAATAGATAAAGAAAATGATAATAACTAATAAAAAATAATAAATTACTGTTTTTTTGCTTTTTAAGAATTTTTCAAGAATAAAAAAATATAAACAATAAAAAAATTTGTTAAAATATGTAAAAGGATTTTATTTCTTAAACACTCTTAAAGAGAAACATCCATAATCGAGTAGAATAAAAAAAATTTTCTAGATTTTATATTAAATTTACGAAAAATGGTTTTTTTCATTTTAAATTCATAAGAAATTTGAGGGGCTTTGAGGCACAGGTTAATATTATTTTATTACAAAAAACAGGGGTATTTTTTTCTATAAACTTCAATCCTGGGGGTGAGAGAAAAAAATTCTGACTTTTTGTTTTTTGGACCACCCTAGTCTATAGTTTTCAGGTTTATCTGGTTTTCCCTTTTTGTAAATTATTTTGAGATTGAATTTCCCCATTCTGTCGGACCGGTTTCCCTTTCGAGAATTTTATTAAATAAAGTGTTTAAATATAATATTAAGTTTCCCGGTAAATATTTCAAAA
Organism: Leptopilina drosophilae; assembly: GCA_032873175.1. Classification (NCBI taxonomy): domain Eukaryota; kingdom Metazoa; phylum Arthropoda; class Insecta; order Hymenoptera; family Figitidae; genus Leptopilina; species Leptopilina drosophilae. Next base: position 27,376,841 of record CM065480.1, read on the forward strand.
ATTCATACGGTCTCGGAGCTTTATTGTATTTAATTTTTTTGAGGTACTTAAGGGTTTCTTTTAAAGTAATTTCTAAGTCTAAATAAGGATTGTTTAGGGTTAAAGTTTCTTTAATGTTATTATCTTCGTTCTCTACAAATTAGCAAGATTCAAAATAGTCCTCCCACTTCCCCAACTCGATATAATCTTTACTCGGTGTTATATATTTGAAAAAATGTTTTAGTTTCCAAAATTAGTTAGTTTCTTTAGTTTTAGATATTTGGTTTTGAATGTTTTTTATAATAATATTTTTTTCTTAAATTTTTTTTATAAGGGAAGAGGTTCGGTTGTGGTCATGGTTCAGTTGTGGACACCCACGCAGAAATTTTGACAGAAATGAGATTTGTATAATCTGGCATATATCACGTATATGTTATGACCTAACATAGTTTTCTATGCGAATATAAAAATGATTAGACAATTTCGCTTTTTTACTATATATAAATTAATTTTTCGACCCGATGAATATAACAAAAATGTATTTTTAAACATTGTTAATTGTTCAACAAATCAAAGTAAATTAATTAAAATAATAAGTTCAATGCGTATTTACACAGTAAATATGTTATATTTTATGATCCAATACCAAGTATCACAAAAATCTTCATAAGGAAAATTTTTTTTATGATATTTTAAAATGATCGTCAAGTTTGCTTGTGGGCATCTAAATTGATTCGGTTGTGGACACTAGTCTTATTTTTAATAAATCGTGAAATATCGTTGTCAATATAATCATAAGTAAATCCTTACAACATTTAATAGTGTTTTATGAATTTTAAAAGTTTCGTGGTCCAGCACGGAAATTAATATAATGAGACTTTGATGTCCGTACGCCGTTCGCAGTTATAGTAATTGTAGTAATTGGGCAGTTAGGGTTCAGTGTGAGAAATCTTATATGCCCTTACATGGGGAGCATGTATTGTCAAAATTAGAAGAAATCATTCTTATGTAGTTAATGAATGGTTACTTCATTAATTTTTTTGCATTTTAAATAGATTTTTCAAGAGATTTTACATGGGGAGCATGTATTGTCAAAATTAGAAGAAATCATTCTTATGTAGTTAATGAATGGTTACTTCATTAATTTTTTTGCAATTTAAATATATTTTTCAAGAGTGCCCATAACCGAACCAAAATTTTTTTGTTAGAAAAATGTCCAATTTATTGAAGTTTAAATAAAATTTTTCTGGTCAACGGAATCAATTTATTTTCTTCACGAGTAGTTACATACGGTCCCTAGGTTTAAATACATATACATATGTTTGCTTAATATCTACAAGGTAACAAATTATGAGTAAAAAACGAAACTATGCCCACAACCGAACCTATTCCCCTATTCTTTTTTCGCTGTTTCATAATTCATTAGACATGTTGGGTGGAATTTTTTCCTCTTGCATTCAATAAATATTTTTTTAAATTTCTTTTTACTTTTTTACATTCTAAGTCAAACCATCTTTTTCTATATTATATTTTTGGAATTTATTTGGTAATTTTTTCATTTTAGTTTTTGATGCGGCTTTTTTTATAGAAAATATTAAATCGTCAAAAATTTCATCAACTGTTTTAAACTTATACATGTTAGTTGGGTATTTAATGATTTCTTGAGATAATTTACTATTCTATCCATTCCATTAATAATATGGTTCTTTGTTCAGGTCACTTCCAACCATAATTTCGCTATCTGGGTATTTTAAGGAGATGTCATAGATAGAATTTTTAAATTTATTTTTAAATATAGAAAATTTCGTTTAATGGGCTTAAATATACTATACCTATAATCACACTGAAAGATAGATTCATGACCTGTACAAAAATAAAGGCTTAATCGACACAAACTTGTACTACCTTATAAATGTATGAGTTTGCAAAGATTAATAAGCCCCCCTTGCTCTTTCTTTGTTGAAGTCCTTCGTCGCCTTGCTGTGAATCACTTGGCAGTCGTAGTTCTTGAAGAAAACCGCGAGTTTCGGAATAGATCCGAGCCACGTCTGACTGACGCAAACAATGTCCTTGCCATAGACGTAGTCAAAAATGTCATCCAAGTTGGCAATACCTCTTGCTTTCAAAAAAATTACAGTATGTGATTTTTTGGTTCTGGTGCCGGTGATGTTTGTTTTTTTATTGAGTGTAGATTATTTTCGTTTCTGTTTTTCTTGAAAGTAATTTTTTTATCGTGAGTTTTTTAATTTTATCTCTCTTTTTGTTTCTGGTCTCGTTATCAGTTTTGATGTTTTTAGGGGTACGTGACCTTTTTCTGCTATTGCTAGCTGTTGAAATCAATAATGATGTTGAGCATCCTCTATCTGAGTCATTCTCTTCTTCAAGATTAATTTTGAATTTATTCCTGTTGCTCATCATCTTTTGAATATCACCTAAGTTCTAATCAGTACCTTCTATGCATAGTTTGGTGCCTTTAATCTTAGATTTTTTTCCCTATTCAGTAAGAGTTTGCTGGAATGTCCTTAGTTCTCTTCTTATACGTTGCTCTTTTATCTGATCTTCTTTGATTTCCATTTTACTCTTGTTAAAAATTTTTAAGACAGTATCTCGTAGATTCTGGTTCAGCACTGATGAAAAATTTTTTATAAGGAAATAATATTATAGAGAAAGATATTATTCGAGCGATCCTTTATTAAAATGCTTTCCAGCCTGTCTTCTAGAATTTTTATTTTCTCTTCAAGCCTGGAGTTTTTTTTCTAGCATTTGCTGTTTTTTTATAAGTTTTCAACTCCTTCAGTATCTCTTCCTCCGATAATTTTATAGCCATTAGTCATCTGAATTACCCAATTTTTGTGTCCTTCACATCGGTTTAAAGTGCTACTATCAGGGACATTATTTCATCGTTCGACGTCATACTGGAAAGAGCACAGCAGCACTAGCACTTCCACTCACCTTTTTTACAAATACATTAAAATAAGGATTTGTAACACTGTTTCTATTTTTTTCTTACTTTTTATCAAATGTACCCACATAGCACAAAAACTTCCAGGAAGTTTCCCTTGGCAACCATAGGGAGTTACCCTTGGTAACTTTCTGGAAATTTCCAGGAAATACAATAATGTCCGCCGGTTAGAAGCTTCCCATGGAAACTTCCTGAAGACTTCCTAGAAGGTACCAGGAAGTTTCCAAAAATGATTAAAAATTTTTTAAATGAAATTATTATTTAAAAAGGTTTAAAACACTAAATTATTCAATTATTTAATCCAAACAAGTGACGATTTAGTTAAGCGAATAAAGTGCTATCCCAGCAGCTCACTTCGAGGGCTATGCTATGAGACTTGGGGTTCGAGTCTGCCTTACTCTCATGTGTGCTGTAGTTGTGAAGATCATTTTTTTAATTAAACCCACATGTGACGCGATCTGAAGAAAGGGACCTTAGAAGCAAAAAAGTATAGGTTATCTTTGCAACTTTTTAAATGAAAATACAAAAAAAGGATTTACTGCCAATGTAAATAATTGATTTTGAAGTTTTCTTTATAATTGAAATATTTTATAAACACTAATTTTAAGTTTCAATAAGTGATAAAAAACTTTTAATCGAGAAAAAATGGCGCAAACATAACCTTAAATTGATTTGCTTCTAAGGTCCCTTTCTTCAGATCGCGTCACACATTTTATTTTAAAACAATGCGAAATTTAAAAAATTTAAATTTTTTAAACCTTTTTAAATAATAATAATTTGATTACTTGCAGATGTCAAAATACAAAATAGAATTATTAAAACACTTTTTCCATTATAGACCGTTTTATAATAGGGGAGGGTGATCCTATAAAAAATTCGTCAGTACCATCAATCGAACACTTTCACAACACCAACAACTGGGACACAGGTTTTATCAATGCGTTTGATTTCATTTTGGAGATTCAAGCTATAATATATTTTAGCATTGGTTAAATTAATTTTTGACCTATACAGAATTGGAGATAATAGTGTTTTTTAAATAAAGGAAAATTTTAACGAAATTAGTTTTGATTGTATATGACTTTAAGTTCAACGCACAACATTAAAATTAAGTTGATTTCATTTATATAAGTGATTGGCAAAACATTTTGTGAAAATAGTGGGGGTGGTCCGAAATCGACCCTCAAGGGGTGATCCCAACCCGACCCCCATATTTTTACATTGTAATTGTTTATTCTCTTCTTTCTTATTGTTCACATGAAGTGAGGATAGGTTTTGCATATCTACTTTTATTTTTTAGGATTTTATGAAATATTTTACTAGCAAGTACAGAAACGAAAAAAGATGAATAACAAATTTCGTGTATATTTAACTAAAAATAGGACGAAAATTAAAACAGGCAAAACCATTGCTGCTATTGTAGTAGAAATTTATACACTGTTTAACAATTAATATTTATTATCATTTCAAAAAAGGCTGTCAAATTTCTTTAAATAAAGTGATAATATTAATTCAAGTTTAACTATGTCAACATAACTTTTAAACAGAAATAATTTCGGAGTTAAGTTACTAATGACTCATTTATTAACCTTTTTGTTCAGAAAAAGGTCTAAAAATGTATTTAAATTGAGTCAAAATAATTTAACAGTTCATTGCAGACTGTTGAATTGATAATTACTATCAGAATTTGATATCTTAATTTTTCTTGAGATTTCCCCCCCAAAAAAATGGGGGTCGGTTTCGGACCTGCCATTTTGAGAAAGTTAAAAACGTAAATTTTCGCTTTTTCTTTAGATCTTTTATTACTGACAATCAGAAACCTCGTCAAATGTCAGAAAACATTGGACAATATGTAGTTCTTTTTCTCAAAAAAATTTTAACGAAAACAAAGAAACACATTTTGGGCTCATTTTTAGCCTTTGCACTTTAGGGGGTCGGTATGGGACCACCCTCCCCTAATAAAATACGTTTAAGGATAAAAAGTAAGTACTTACAACAGTACATTTAATCAATTTCTATTTAAATTTGTACACATATGCGCAAAATGCACAAATCGGTACACGTGCACAAATAGGAACATTTATCTTATAATTCATTACATTTCACGAACAAAAGTTAATATGCAACTTTAAATATGATTTACTTGACTCATTTCATAAAGTATGCACAATATATTGAAACAAGGAGGAAAGTAACAGCGTGTTACTTTTCTCCTCACTCTCCTTCTCCAAAAAAAGTTAAAATTACACAATACTATTACGCGTAATTTAGAAATACACTATTACAACTTAAAGGCAGATAATCAAACTACGAAAATCAGAGAAGCACATTTTATAAAACTGTGTGTTTACAAAAATATGAGGTTTTTAAAATTGAAAGAAAAACTTAATTTTGACGTATTTTTGTAAAGTCACGTCATCGGTGGACTTCACCTAACCGGAAATTCTCTTGCACACTATGAAGAATTTGTAGGGGGTACTACTGACTAAAAAAATTTAGACTCTGTATTTTCGCTAATTTGTTTAAAAGCTATTATCGTTGTTACTTTCCTCCTCGGTCACCCCTATTTTGATTTAAAAGAAAAAACTTATGTTATTAATGAAACTTAACAAATTTGTTTCTATTTACCCCAAGTGACCCTTATACTTTATATTTATTTACATAAATTTATTTGCCATAAAGTAAAATAACACTACATTCCTTTTAATGAAAATAAAATTTTTTTACATTACGCGCACATTTCAACCAATGACTGCAAAGATGGAAAGCATGCGTAGGGTCAGCTGTGTACTCTGAAAAAAAAAGTTCTATTAAATCAAATGGCTCCATGCTATTGAATTCCCCGTTATTGATTCAATGAGACATTTATCAATCGAAAGTATATGTCTTAAATCGAAAAAATAAAATTAATTAAATTAAAAGTACGGAACTGTAGACATAATGATATTGTGCAAATTGTTTACATGGTTTTTCTATATATAGCAACAGAATAATTTAGGAGAATAGGTTCGGTTGTGGGCATAGTTTCGTTTTTGACTCATAATTTGTTGCCTTGTAGATATTAAGCAATCATATGTATATGTGTTTAAAGCTAGGGACCATATGTAACTACTCGTGAAGAAAACAAAATTGATTCTTTGACTAGAAAAATTTTATTAAAACTTCAATAAATTGGTCATTTTTCTAGCAAAAAAATTTTTGGTTCGGTTGTGGGCACTTTTGAAAAATCTATTAAAAATGCAAAAAAATTAATGAAGTAACGATTCATTAACTACATAGGAATGATTTCTTCTAATTTTGACAATACATGCTCTCCATGTAAGGGCATATAAGATATCTCACACTGAACCTGAACTGCCCAATTACTACAATTACTATAACTGCGAACGGCGTACGGACATCAAAATCTCGTTATAATAATTTCCGGGCTGGACCACGAAACTTTTAAAATTCATAAAATACTATTATTATTATTGTTATTATTATTTTTATTATTATTTATTATTTTATTATTATTATTATTATTAAGGAATTACTTATGATTATATCGACAACGATATTTCACGATTTATCAAAAATAAGACTGGTGTCCACAACCGAATCAAATTAGATCCCCACAACCAAAGTTGGCGATCATTTTAAAATATTATGAAAAAAATTTTCCTTGTGAACATTTTTGTGATACTTGGTAATGGATCATAAAACATAACATATTTACTGTGTAAATACGCTTTAAACATATTATTTTAATTAATTCACTTCGATTTGTTGAACAATTAACAATGCTTAAAAATACATTTTTGTTATATTCAACGTGTCGAAAAATTAATTTATATATAGCAAAAAGCGGAGTTGTCTAATCATTTTTGTATTCGCATAGAAAACTATGTTAAGTCATAACATATACGTGATATATGCCAGATTAGACAAATCTCATTTCTGTCAAAAGTTCTGTGTGGGTGTCCACAACTGAACCATGCCCACAACCGAACATCTTCCCCTATTGTTTCTTTGACAATATCCATTTCAAGCATCTAATAGATAAATTTAAAGAAAGAACGTGTAAATTGGAATCAAATGAAAAATTGTTTGCTCCAAAGAAACGTGCTATGGAAAACGAGAGCACATGCTTTTGGCTCAATGAGTGGTGCTATTGCGGACTGCCTATAGCATATGCTAAGACAATGGGAAGATTAATATAAGTTAATAGTTGTTTCAACTCAATTAAAAATTAACTTCTTGGTCGAATTTCACATTTTTTTTATCAAGAATATGTGTTCTTGATCCAAAGAAAATTCTTCTTCTCCCAAATATACTATGTCGAGAAAATCGTTTTCTTGAATCAATTATTATTATTATTATATATATTAATCTCCGTATTCTTTCATTCATTCTGTCCGCAAGAATTCCGTCCGCCCTCCTGCTGTGCTTTTGATGACAGAGAAGAGTTGGAGAGAGAAGTTTGTCAGAGTATATAAGAGAGAAAACATGATACAGAGAAGGAGTGGGATGTATCGTCTTTTCATTCAGTTTAGAGTAGAAGCGAGAGAGAGACGAACAGTTAAGGGGAGATTCCACTGATTTTTTTTTTTGAATACCAAAATTATTTTTTTTAATTTTTGGTTAGTATGATTATCTAAAAATACGAGAAAAATAGTCTGAAGCGATAAGAATAGACTCGCTAGCAGGAGAGTAGGAATAACATCACCTTTCCACCTCGAAAATTCATGTTTTTTCATTAATTACCTAACTGCAATTTGTTTATTTTTAAATTTACATTTTTTCTTTTCGCACCGCTTGAAAGAGTAGTTCTTAAGTAATAAGAAATGTCTACTGTTACGTATCAAATGTTATGTATATAACTTTAATTTAAATTTTTGTATTTTTGGTCCTTCAAACTTTAAACGCGTTTTTCTCGAAACTACACATTTTCAACTTGTTTACACTCTCATTTTTACAATTTTCTACGAAATAACTTGCAATTTGGACAGCATGCTCCTTGAATGTGTAGTTTTCGTGTAAACTAGGATATTTCAGATCCATTAATATTTATAAAAGTTATTAACAATTTAAGTTGCAAAATTATGGCCGAAAAATTAAAAAGTCTGCCATTTGGTTATTTTTCAATAAATTTTTTTTGTTCTAGTTTACACGATAGCCATAATGGTATAGATTAAGAAAATTTTTGACTTTTTTAGTTTAGATTAATTGTCGCCGAGAAAAAATGTAAACAACTTTTAGAGGGGACCACTTTCGGCAGCCATTTTCTAAGACTCCATTAAAAAAATAAATAAATAAAAAATGGTTTTTATTACTGTAACACAAGTATTTTATTGTAAAAAAAGTTTAACTAAGAAATATTTATTTTACTACCTATAAAAAAATTTTTTAAAAAAACCTTAATTTCTGTGGAATCTCCCCTTAAGAAAGTAACGCCTACTTTTTTTGGTTTGAGCATCATGGTTTTCTGTATTCTCGGTGACAGATATTAGAATAAATAAATGAAATGAATTAAATATAATTTTTTTTTAATTGAGATATGAAATATTATCAATCTATCCAAGTCAGGTTCGAATAAAAACAATCTGTTTACGTTTCAACGACACACTCGTCCTCTTCAGAAACGAAAAAAATGTCACAAAATTTGTTCAATCAAATGAACGTGTACATTGCTGGACGAAGACAAGATTGATAATATTTCATCTCTCAATTAAACAATTTTAACCAAGTGATAAATTCAACATCATTATAAATTTTTTTTATTTCATAATCATATTTTTAAAGGAATATAATTTGATAATAACTGCAAAAAGAGTAAATTATATATTTCTTGATTACAATTTTAAACAAGTTTTTTTAAATGTGAAAATATGTGTGCAAATTTAGAATATTCTATCCTTTCAATGAGAATTAATATGAAGGAATTATTTGATTCCAATTTCGAGTTTACGCAAAATTGAAGTATCTGCAAAACTCTAATTTATACATTTTTTCCTTTTTCTTACCTTATTTTTGATAAATAATTTTCATTTTATTCCCAAAAAAGTGCATTTTTGAGTTTCATTTCCAAATTAAAAAATATATAATTTCCAATATTTTTTATTTATTTATTTAATATTATAAGTCGAGTGTATTTTTTATTTATTTTTTAAAATTACTATATTTTGAAATTACATTTTAAACTTTAACATAAATTGATTCCATGTAACTTCATTGTGTATTGATTTTTAGGTCTTAAAACAATAAACAATATTATTATATTTTCATGCTTATTTACTTATAATTGATTTTTATTTCTCGTGAAAAAGCTATGTAGTCCTTTAAATAATAATATTTTCTAAAATGTATTAAACAATTTGTGTATCTGTTTATAGATCTTGCTTTCGTGTGAACATGATACCTTCCATAGATTTTCTTGAATTCGGATGAAATTTTGAGGGCTTACTTATCACATTAATCTTTCAAAATGGACAAAAGGAATATAGAATATATCCCACACAAAAAATTATACAGTTGTTTTTTTCAAAAACTTGTTCAAGTAAAAAATTTTTTTTTAGCAAAATCTAAATTCATATATATATAATAAAATTGAAATTTTTATGTCAAGACGAATCGATAAGTATATACAAAGTATAAATATTTATATATTTTTAAATAAGCTTAGGACCATTAAAAAGCGTTCATTTATTAACCCTCGCGGGCTCGAGCCGGGTCCCTCGGACCCGGAGAAAAGTTTTTTTTTCTACTTTCGGTTAAGAAAATATTATTAGAAAATCATCTTCACATTAGACTTAAGGGCGTAAAAACACACATTTTTCACTTTTGTATAGAATTTTTAATTCATAAAATACTCTGGAAAATTCCCTTTTAAGTCGAACTTACGTAAAGACTCAAGCCGGGTCCGAGGGACCCGGGTTATAATTGCGTATAAAAAGTTAGTAATTTTTCTGCAATATTGCATTATTTTGTAATGTTTCAACATCACCTACTGTAATAAGTGTAAACATATCCCAAATAATTCCGGAAGTGACGCGGTGCGAAAAATATAGTGCGTGTTGTACGTTTTTTGGAAAATTCCATTCCTAAAAGTTAAAGAACAGAAAATCGGTCAGATTTTCTTTAAAATCGGTACTGGGGGATTTTTAGGGTCGCTGATTACAAATTTGATGTATTATTATTGATGTATTTTTTATTATAAATAATGCTGTTTTTAAAACTATTTTTTAAAACAATTTCTCTAAAATGATACAATTATATGTTAGATAAAAAATATTAACAATTTTGCTATCAAATTTTTTATTTCTATTGATATTAAATACCGGGCTCCCCCGGACCCGGCTTGTGCGCGCCAGCGGAAAAACGAACTCGAGCCCGTTAGGGTTAATAATTTATTCAAATTTTTGTTAAACGTTAGAAATGAGGTTTCTATCAAAATATCTGAATAAAATGTTAGCCAAATCACTTCTATAAGAACTTATTCTTTCCACAATTTTTTAATTTTTTAATAATTAAATAAAAAAAATCAGTTTTTATTAATTTTTTTTTGTTTTCCATTCACCAAAAAATGGATAGTTTCTCACTTTTGACCGTGTTAAATATATGTTTTATCCAAAATTATTAGAACTTTTCTTAAGAAAAAATCAAACAGACAGTCGGAATCAAATTTAGTCCGATTACGTATTATTGTAGGGGAGACCTTGGATAAACCGGACAAGTAAAATATTTCCGAAACCGTAAAAAATTTTAAACCGTGTAAATAACCTATGTACGCACAATTTCTTGATGCAAATGCTGCATGAGGTTTTAGGGACGTATCATTTTTCTTGTAATAATAGTTGCCGTTAATATGTGAAAATGTCATTTTTTGAGGTAACAGTAAAAAAAAATTTTACATTTTTTAGGGTTTTTATCGTTAAAATTAAAGTCCAAATATCACACAGCAATTTTTCTTTTAGCTCATGGTGTACTGGGTTTAGTAGAAAAAGAGTTTAATGAAAAACGTTAAGAAGAAAAAATATATTGCAGTTTAATTATTAGATGACGGTGTGGGGCTGAATCGGACATCGTGATAAAAAACAACCAAATCTTTGAATACTTTAATTTATTTTATATTAATTAACTATTTTATATTATATTCTTTGCATAGAACCACTTTAAAACTAAATAAATAAAGAATTTATTTTAAAACTCGAATTTGCAAGCGAGTTGCTGCAAATAGATAAGTCTGAAAACTGTAATTCATTTTATATTATATTAATTACCGATTTTACATTTTATATTATATTCTTTGTATAGAACTACCTACATTTAAATAATAGAAAAATTGATTTGACTTTTCTACAAAAAAACGAAAATTTGTGTCTTATTCTTTAATTAATTAGCCGTGTATGATTTATCCCCATGGGGTGTCCGGTTTAGCCCCAGCAATTTTCGGATTTTTGTTTTTGAGGTAGTCATCTTCGAAGCAACATATCTCCAAAGCTACTGTAGTTTTTCTACATCGAACAAGTGCGATTTGTAGGTGAAGGTACAATCTTCAAAACGGTATATTACTCTTTAGCAAAAAAAAATTTTTTTGAATGAGTTTTTTGGCCAAAGAACAAATCCGTCCAGTTTAGCCCCGGTCTCCCCTATTTTTAAAGAAAAAGCCCAATGAACACGTTCTATAATTATTCTATAACAAGAAAAGAATATAGGTCTTGAAAATTTGTACCAATAAATAATACACAATCTTATTTTAACAAATTATTATAAAGCATATTTTGTTATCAATATAAATAATATTTTATGCGAAAAGTAAATTTATATTTATTTAATAATTCTTTAAATAATTTCATGTGGTTTGGTAAAGTAATAATTAGTTGTAACTGTTTTTATGCAACAACAAAAATCTCTATTCTAGATCTGTGTTTCGAGACGCCTAATAGATCTTTCATTTCTGATTGGATTTAGAAGCAAGATATTTTTACTTGTCCAAATGTAAAGAAACTTCACGCGCGCCAAGGCGCGCGTAAACAGCTAGTTAACTATAATAATCTTCGTATTCTTTCATTCATTCAGTCTGTCCAGAGCGTGTACATTCCGTCCGCAGTGAGAGAGAAAGATTGATAGAGAGAAAGAGAGGGAAGTATCGCCTGTCCTTTTAGTTTAGAGTAGGAGCGAAGAAGAGACGAATAGTTAAGAAAGTAACGCCTACTTTTTGGGTTTAGAAGGTGGTATCATGTTTTCACCATTTTCCGTGTCAGATAGAAAGAGAGGAACAGAATTTGATAGGGTAAAGAAAGTGGGGAATTTCACTTTTAAGCTACAGTGAGAGAGAGAGAGAGAGAGAGGGAGGTATTGTCTCTCCTTTTAGTTTAGAGTAGGAGCGAAAAAGAGACGAATAGTTAAGAAAGTAACGCCTACTTTTTAAGTTTAGAAGGGGGTATCAGGTTTTCATCATTTTCCGTGTTAGGTAGAAAGAGAGGAACAGAATTTGATAGGGGAAGGAAAAGTGTGGAATTTCACTTTTAAGCTAAAATACCAAAAGAGCGTCTTATTTCTTTATTGGCTGATTATTTTTCTTTTCTCACTCACAGATAGATAAAAAGAAAAAAAAGAGGAAAGATAACGAATATAGAGAACGAGGTATGGAAAGTAAGGTTTAACTATAATAATTGTGTTAATATTTATTTACAATATAATTTATAATATAATACATAATTATTATATAATACATAATTATTATATAATATATAATTATTATGTAATATTATATGTAATAATATATAATATAATTTATTATATGACTTATGCGACATTATGTGATTTATATGGGAAAAAAATGCGATTTATGTGACATATTATTTATGCGAAATATGTGAAATATTATTTATGCCAATTTTTGTGGTTTATGAGACTTTTGAGAAATTTGATGAGTATTTATTATTAAATATATAATAAATAGAAAAATTAAAATAAATTTAAATCTTAAAAAAATATTTATCTAAAAAATAAAATAATTATTAAAATTTATTTATATTTATTCATTATTTTTATTTATTTAGTAATGAGTTAGAAGTTTTAAGTTTAAATCTGTTTTCAAAAAATAAGTTTTTGAAAAATATTCTATTATTAGGTTATTTTATTAAAAAATCATGTCTAACAAAGAAGAAAAGGTTTATTTAAGTGATAAAGATAATAGAATTCTACATACTGAAGGAAAAATGTTAAATGACAATCATATTACTGAATTTGAAAAAATTATTGAGAAGAGAATCAAATTTAGCATTTAACATGCAAAGCACTTTATATTTAATTATGCCTGAATTCATTATTCCGATTGATAAAGATCAGAAGCACATTCAAATACTTTTTAGTGGTGCTTGCAAATCTGGTCATTGGATTTGTACTTATTACGATGGATTAAGACTATATATTTATGACAGTATTAATGCGGGATGCTTAAATGAAGATCAAAAGAAATATTTAATTAGATTATATCCTTTCAAACCACCGGTAGTTTTTTAGCTGTTAATCATCAACCGAATGGAATTGACTGTGGCATATATGCAATAGCGTTTGCATCATCTTTATATTACAATGAATTGCCAAATACTGTTAATTATATTCATAGTGAAATGAGACGACATCTAATTTTTATGTTTGAAAATAATTGTTTAATTTCATTTCCTTCCGTGAAATTGACAAATGTTATTAGACCTTTTATTGTTGATCATGATTGGAAAGGTCTTTTAACGAATCGAGCTACAGAACTCATAGAAATACCAAACTCGTCATCCATTTGTGAAACTAGTATCAGTATTAGTAATAATGTGAATAGAGATATATCTACAGAATATTCAGAGGAGAAGCTTAATAAAAATGAAAACTATGAGAAAAAGAGACATTACACAATAAAAGATAAGGAGAGGAAAAGGAAGGAAAAGCTCGAGGAAACGGATGAACAGAAAATAATCAGACTAGAAAATGATAGACTAAGAAAACGTAATTGCCAAAAATCTAGAAATATAGACGAAAAGAAATTGATGACACAAAACAATTTGAATAGTAAAAAAATTAAAGTAGTTCTAGAAATAGAAAATAATACCAAAGATCGAAAAAATTTATGTGATAAAGATTGTAAAATTTTAAATACTGAAGGAAGAAAGTTAAATGACAATCATATTACTGAATTTGAAAAATTGTTGAGAAGAGAATCTAAAGTAGTTTTCGACAATAATGTTAATAGAGGAACAGATTATTTAGAGGAGAAGCATAATGAAAATGAAAAAGATGAAAAAAAGAGATTTTATGCAATAACAGACAAGGAGAGGAAAAGGAAGGCAAGGCTTGAAAAAACAGATGAACAGAAAAAAATCAGACTAGAGAAGGATAGATTGAGAAAAAATAATTATAGAAAAGCGAAAAATGTAGATGAAAAGAATGTAATGAAGCAAAAAAATTTAAATTATAAAAGAAAAGAATTATCTTTAGAAACGGACGATGATAAAAAAATCGACAAAAAAATAATTTAGAAAGTAAAAGAAAAAAATTATATTTAGAAACAGAAGATGACAAAAAAATTCGACAAAAAAATAATTTAGAATGTAAAAGAAAAAAATTATATTTAGAAACAGAAGATGACAAAAAAATCGACAAAAAAATAATTTAGAAAGTAAAAGAAAAAAATTATATTTTGAAACAGAAGATGACAAAAAAATCGACAAAAAAATGATTTAGAAAGTAAAAGAAAAAAATTATATTTAGAAACAGAAGATGACAAAAAAAATCGACAAAAAATAATTTAGAATGTAAAAAAAGAAAATTGTTATTAGAAACAAAATTAGAAAAATAACAGCGCCAAAAACAGGATTTATCAAGTAAAATGGATAAAAAAATGGGAAAATAATGGAAACTTTAGGAGTTGGAATTATGTTGTCTGAAGAGTTTGATGAAAATAGAGTTTCACAAAATTATTTAGGTCTAATGAATGTCAAATGTATGTTTTGTGACGCGTTACATTTTTTGTGTGAAAGGCCACAGGATAAAAATTTAGTAGTTGTTGTCATAAAGGAAATGTAAAATTGTATGATTTAAATCCTTATCATTTGTATTTGAAAAATTTATTATTTGATAATAACTTTCAAAGTAAGAATTATAAGGAAAATATTCGTTCTTATAATAGTTCGTGTGCATTTGCTAGCATGGGAGCTAAATTAGAAGTTCCAAAAGGATATGGTCCTTATGTTTTTCGTATACATGGACAAGTGTATCATGATACATACTCTCTTCATCCTGATGATGGAGATAATCGAAAATATGGTCAATTGTATATTCTTGATACTGATGAAGCGGTGATGGAACGATTGAATAATGAATGTAATAAAAAATGTTTGCAATCATTTAAAATGATGAAAGAATTGGAATTGGAAGAAGAAGCAAGGGCAAAATTAATGAATGAATGTCCGAGAAGCATTCAAATGTGGTTTAAACGTGATCTAAAATTTTCTCAAAGCAAATATAATGTTCCACCTTGCAATGAAGTAGCAGTTATATTTGTTAGCGAAGATGGTGAGCCTCCAATTGAACGTGATATATGTATACATCCAAGGGGTTCTAAAAGTATTCCAAATAGCAGTCTTAGCACACATGCTGATCCTATGACATATCCTTTAATGTTTCCGTCAGGTGATCCAGGATGAACTGTAAATATGAAAACACACTGATGGTGTTCGTAATATTACTCCTTTTAATTTTATATGTATCGCTTGTCTTATAGAGGAACATTTAATCCATGTTTACAAATGGGTAAATTAACTCAACAATTTATTGTTGATAGTTGGTCAAAAGTAGAAGGTAAGCGTTTGAAATATATTCGTTTTCAACAGAAAAAACTTCGAGCAGAAATGTACTGTGGATTAATGGATTATATGAATAATAAAGCAACACAAGAAAATATTCGACCAGGAAAAATGATTATTTTACCTTCTACATTTGCTGGTGGATCACGTGCTTATCAACAATGTTTTATGGACGCTATGCGATTAGTTCAAGAATTTGGAAAACCAGATTTATTTATTACAATGACATGTAATCCAAAATGGCCTGAGATTATGGAAAATTTGTTGGATTCGGAAACTGCATCTGACCGACCAGATATTGTTTCCCGAGTTTTTCAAAAGAAAGTAAAAGAATTAATGTGTGAATTAAAAGATAAACAAATTTTTGGTCCAGTCATTGCTTACGTATATGTAATAGAATTTCAAAAGCGTGTATTGCCTCATGTACATTCAATAATTTTGTTTAGATAAAAAGTTTGCTATTCATGATGCAGAAACTGTAGACAAAATAATATGTGCAGAAATTCCTGATGAAATGAAAAATCCAGAACTTTATAAAATTGTGAAGCAGTTTCAAGTTCATGGACCTTGTGGAAAGCAAAATGTACATTCTCCTTGTATAAATCCTGAAACAAAATCATGCACGAAAAAATATCCTAAACCATTTTCTCCAAAAACAAATTATGAATCAAAAAATTATCCGGAGTATAGACGGAGAAATGATGGCAACAAAATTATTTTTTATAATAGAGACGGTTTAATTAAGTGCACTGCTGACAATTCGATGATTGTATCATATAATCCGTATTTAAGTAAAAAATTTGCATGTCATATTAACTTAGTAGCATGTGGTAGTACAGGTGGTATTAAATATTTATTTAAATATTGTTATAAAGGACATGATTATGCAATAGTTGGTTATAAAGATGATAATCAAGTAATGCATTATGATGAAATTCAAAATTATTTAAATACACGGTATGTGTGTCCACCAGAAGCAATGCATAGACTTTATGAATTCAATATGCACGAGCAATCACATGCAACATATAGACTAGCTGTACATTTGCCTAATCAACAATCAATATGTTTTCAAGAAGGAATGGAACAAACTGCAATTGAGAAATTTAAAAATACAATGTTGACAGCATGGTTTCAGTTAAATAGACAAGATCCTGAAGCACGCAAATATTTGTACTCTGAAATACCACATAAGTAAGTTTTTGTTGAGTCATCTAAAACTTGGAAAAAACGAGAACGAATTACAAAACCTATAATTTGTCGAATGTATTTTGTAAGCCCAAAAGACATTGAAAGATATTTTTTGAGAATTTTACTACTTTATGTACGTGATGCTAAATCGTTTGAAGATGTGAGAACATATGAACATATGAAGTATATATTACGTATAATACTTATACAGAAGCAGCACGTGCAAGAAATTTGATGGTAGACGATAACGAGTGGGATAATTGTTTGACTGAAGCCGTGAGTATGAAATTTCCTAAAGAACTATGTCGTTTATTTGCATATATATGTGTGTTTGGTTTACCTGTGAATGCTGTTGATTTATGGAATAAGTATAAAGAACACATGATTTTTGATAATAATTTACCTGTGGAAATATCGCTTCAAAAATCATTACTTTTAATTAATGAAGTATTTAATTTTCATGGATTTACATTACATCAATTTGGTTTACCAAACATCGATCTAAAAATTCTTGAAAATTATAGTTCTGTTGATAAGGAAGATAATGCGTTAACATTACAATTGCTAAAAGAAGCTAATAATCTTATTGAAAGTTTGAATGATGAACAACGGCAAGTTTTCAATGATGTTATGATGGCCGTACATAATGATGAATATGATTGTAGATATTTTTTTCTTGATGGGCCTGGAGGAAGTGGTAAAAGCTATTTACACAATACAATTATTACTACAGTCGAAAGTGAGGAAATAGTAGTTTTATCAGTTGCTTGGACTGGTATAGCGGCTAATCTTCTAAAAGGAGGACGAACGTCACATTCTATGTTTAAATTCCCTATACCAATAAATGAAGATTCAACATGTAATATAAGTGGAATGTCAAAACATGCTGAACTTTTAAGGAGTGCAAAAATTATTATTTGGGGTGAAATTTCAATGGCCCCAAAATATGCTTTACAAGCAATGGAATCCATGTTAAGAGATATTACAAAATGTAATAAACCGTTTGGAGGTAAAGTTATTTTGCTTTCAGGTGATTTTAGGCAAACTTTGCCAATTGTTCCGCATGGTAGTCGCACTCATATTGTTGAGGTTTGTGTAAAAAATAGTAAATTGTGGCAATACTTTGAAACTAGATCTTTAAATGTTAATGTTAGATTACATGATAATCAAGTAGAGTTTTCAAATTGGTTATTGAATGTTGGTGATGGCAAACCTCAAAGTACGTTTGAAAAAGAAAATGATGTATTAGAAATTCCACAAGATTTGATATCGAATAGGAATTTAATTGATGAAATATATGGATCATCGATAAATCCAAATGATGTGAATGTTTATTCTTCTTGTATTCTTTCATTGACTAATTCAGAAGTATTAGACATGAATGATCGTATTTTGTCAAAACTAGAAGGAGAAAAAGTAATTTATTACAGTGTTGATTCACATATAGCTGATGATGATGCAAAAAATATAAATAATATTGTTCCAGTAGAATTTTTAAATAGTTTAACACCAGATGGTATGCCTCCCCATAAATTATTATTGAAAATAGGGTGTGTAATTATGCTTTTAAGAAATATGAATTTGGTTTAAGGATTATGTAATGGGACTCGATTAGTTGTAAAATCTTTATTGAAATACGTTATTGCTGCAGAAATAATTACTGGAAGATTGAAAAGTGAAATAGTTTTTATTCCTCGTATTGATTTATCTCCTTCAGAAGATACATTTCCTTTTAAAATGGTAAGAAGACAATTTCCAATCAGACTTGCTTATGCAATGACTATCAATAAATCTCAAGGGCAGTCTTTTGATAAAGTAGGAATATTTCTACCCATTTCGGCATTCGGTCATAGTCAAATTTATGTTGGTTGGTTGTTCTAGAGTCAAATCTAAAGAAAATTTAAAAATTTATGTCCTAGATAAAGCTGTATTTAAGAACTTAAAATATCCACAAAAATTATACATTAAAAATATTGTTTTTCATGAAATACTGAGATAATATGTCTATGTTACAATAATATCACATTAAAACTTGAATAGATATGCAAATTGGGTGAAGCAAGAAATTATAATTAATTAATTACAATTTAGAGTTAATTAATATACAGGCTTCGCACTCCTCTACTAAAACCTACTAGGTACTACTTTTTGACATATTAGTTACTATTTGGATACATTTTTAGGGTTCCGTACACCGTAGGTGTACTGACGGAACCCTTATGAAATCACTCGTGTGTCCGTCCCAGCCACGCAAAATGGGCTGTCCCCCCACCCCCTTAACTTCTACAAATCTGAACCTGGTGAGCTGAAATTCAGCAGGGATCTTCAGTTTTAAGTGCAGATTACAGGAAAAATAAGCGAACACGATTGGCCTACATATTTGCAAAATAGAAGGGAAAGAAATTAAATTTTTTCGAAAAAATTGCAAAAAATGACCCTGTCCCCCCTTAACTTCTACAAATCTGAACCGGGTGAGCTGAAATTTGGTAAGGATCTTCAAGTTTACGTGCAGATTACAGGAAAATTATAGCGAACCTGATAGGTCTACATATTTGCGAAATAGAAGGGAAATAAATTAAATTTTTTCGAAAAAATTGCAAAAAATGACCCTGTCCTCCCCCTTAAATTCTACAAATCTGAACCTGGCGAGCTGAAATTCAGCAGAGATCTTCAAGTTTACGTGCAGATTACAGGAAAATTATAGCGAACGTGATAGGTCTACATATTTGCGAAATAGAAGGGAAATAAATTAAATTTTTTCGAAAAAATTGCAAAAAATGACCCTGTCCTCCCCCTTAAATTCTACAAATCTGAACCTGGTGAGCTGAAATTCAGCAGGGATCTTCAGATTTAAGTGCAGATTACAGGAAAATTATAGCGAACCTGATTGGTGAACATAAGTATAATTACAGAGAAATATAAAAATTTATTAATAAAATAAAATAATAAAAATATTTATTCTAATCTTATTATAGTATATTACCATTTTGTTTAATTTGTTTTTAATTTTAAAAGAATTGTTAAAATAATTTTAAAAAAATTTTGTTTGAATATTTGTGTACGGAACCCTCGATCTTAGTGCGAGTGCAACTCGCACTTGTCCGATTTATTTTATTTTATTTATATTTATATTATATTTATTTATATTTATTCTTATCACAATTTATTTGGGTCCCCTGAAAAAGTACCTATTTTTAATCAGTTTTTGTATATTTGTTGTTAAAGCCATAAACGCACCCTAGGGCTAAATGTTAAATAATGTTTTGTTTTATATTTATTGCATTTTTTAATTTTGGGTGTCGTTCACTGAGTGGGTGTCGGTCACTGTACCCGATACCCTATAACAATTACTTGTAAAGAATTTGAGTTCATAAAAAACAAATATAATGTTGAAATATAAATAAAAATTATTTTTAACATTAACAGAGAAATATTCGTCCTTCAACATAATGACGGTTAGGTCATAAACACCACGCTATAACGACCCTTTGGCAGGTAATTTTTCATAGTACAATTTCAGTACAAAAGCGCAGCAAATTTTCATTGAAGTAGACGGAACTCTCAGTACCAATTTCCCAGTACAATTTTAGACTATTCTTCCGTGAGAGTAGTTCAAATAAAGAAAACTATTCTCAACATTTTTAATAAAATTCTTCTTAGAGACAGAATTTCTTGAAAAAATTCAATTATTTTCAAAAATTTTTGTCAAATTTAATTATTTTTTACAAATAATAAAATTCTTCGCTGAAATTCAAATCTTGCAATGAATAATAGAATTTTCACAAGAATTCAATTAATTTAAATAAATTCCAGAAAATTTTTTAAAAGAAATCAATGTTTTAAAACATTTTTAAGAAATTTGTTGAAAGATATTAACTATTATCTATTTTTCAAAATGTCGATATTTTTTTATAAAAGATAAATTATTTTCATGTAAATAATAAAAATTAGATTTCAATTAGTTTTTATATAATTTTAATTAGATTATTCAAAGCAATTGAATTATTCTTTTACATTTTTATAGAAGAAATTTTACAATTCAAAAAAATCTTTGAATAAGCTCCTGAGTTTCACAAAATAAAAGTAGAAATATAGCGCGCGTAGCTCTGCTAGTACTATAATAGTCTTGGCCGTATTCAATCTCACGATTTGCTTCAACCAAGAAAAATTTTCTTGGTTTAATACATTTTTTTCAGTGTTCATCAATTTTTTGTTTTAATGTATTGTCACTTTGTTACTATAGGTTTGTTCTGCTTTTATTTTTCGTTAATGTTTTTTCTAGCTAATTCTCTTAGCATTATAAATTTATTTTCACGTGAACAATATATTATTTTCTTATGAATTCTCATAAAATTAGAATACTTCTTTCGATCTAAAGAAAACATTTTCCTCCCAACATTCATTTTCATTTTAGTTTAAAAAATAATGATAAAACAGTTAACGAAATTTTATTATAATATTTTATATTATAATAATATGTAATATTATATTATATTTATATATTTATATATATATATATATTTATATTTATATATTATATTTATATATAATATTTTAATATTATTTATAATATTATAATCAGGGATTCTTAAACATCTAAATGAAAGTGAATTTCTTGATAAAATATACCATCCAAATCAATTGACCTTGACTATTTTCCAATATTTTGACTAATAAACATTTACTAAAAAATCTAGATAGATCTTTTTCTAAAAAATCACAGAAAACAAAACTTTTTTAAAAAAATAATCCTGAAGTCTTTTTTACTCCTGCAGACAAAGGGAATGTTACTGTTCTCATAAAAAAGTCTGATTATAAAAATAAAATGTCGAACTTATTTTCCGATGCTTCAACGTACGAACTTATAAAAAAGAATCCTCTTAAAAAACTGATTAGAGAGACATCAGGGATTCTTAAACATCTAAATGAAAGTGAATTTCTTGATAAAATATACCATCCAAATCAATTGACCTTGACTGACTCTGTGTTGGCTAAAGCGTATGGACTTCCTAAAATACACAAGGAAGGTGTTCCACTTCGTCCAATCATTTCTCTAATTAATAGCCCTACTCATTTTCTAGCCAAAACATTATATAACTCCTTAAAAAATTGTATTACTTTACCACGATCGCATATCAACAATAGTTTAGAATTAAAAAACAAATTATGTAACCTTGCCATGGACGATGGCTATACTTTTCTTTCACTTGATGTAAGTTCTATGTTAACAAACATCTCCTGTGAACTAGTCATTCAGAATTTAGATCGACGCATACGATCTATAAATCAAAATTGTAAAATTCCATTCTGCGACATCATTGACTGCACTAAGTTTGTATTCAATAACACGTATTTCTCACTCGACGGAAAATTTTATAGGCAGATTTACGGAACGCCTATGGGCTCACCAATCTCGGCCTTCGTCTCCGACCTTGTTATGGATGATCTGGAAAGTGGTTGTCTTGATATACTAAAAGAAAAATATAATTGTGTTCCACTATTCTACTTCAGATATGTGGATGATACAATTTTGGCTGTAAGAAGAGAACATGTCGATTTTGTAATTGACACTTTCAATTCTTATAACCAAAAGTTACAATTTACTATGGAAATAGAAAAGAACAATTCCATTAACTTTCTTGACTTGGCACTCCTTAGAGAAAAGAATCAAATAATCACTGACTGGTATCAAAAACCTACTTCTTCCGACAGACTAATTAATTATTTTTTAGATCATCCAATTCAACAAAAAAAGAATATCGTGTACAACTTAGTTGATAGAGCCATTTCATTATCCAATAAAAAATTCCATTTTGACAACTTGAAGAAAATTAGAAAAATTCTAAAAAACAATAGTTATCCTTTAGATTTTATTGAAAAACATATTAGTATTAGAATGAACAAAATAAAACATTTGAATAAAAATAATAACGATCAAAATAGAATTAGTATATATAGTCAAATCCCCAAGGTGGCTTTGCCCTTTAATGAAAAATATTTCTTTAAGTTGTCAAATGTTCTTAGGGAATTTGATTGTACCTCTATTCCCATGGTCAACAAAAACTCTAATTCTATTTTAAAATTGGGAAAAGATATAACTAAAAATCGGATAAAACGAATGTCGTAAATAAGTTTGATTGTAAAGACTGCCCAGCAACTTATATAGGAGAGACAAAGCGATCACTACAAACTCGCATCAACGAACATAAAAAAGTAAATGATAATTCTGTGGCCTATCGACATCGTTTAAATTTTAACCATGATTTTGATTGGGAAAATACAAAAATATTGGATAATGAACCTAATTTTAAAAAAAGACGAATATCTGAAATGATCCATATAAAAACAAATCATTCCACCATCAACAGAAAGGAAGATATATTCACCTTAAACAAAACATTCTTTCCTTTACTTAGACGCATGGACTCGTGTCCATAGAGAGAATAATAAATCAATATTGTACCTCATTTAAGAATGTGTTGATGTTTTGGTTCGTTGACTTCTCTCACGTGTTTCCTGGTTTGACTTTATAAGATAATTAAATTTCTTTTCAGTTGACAGTGAATCGCTGTGTGAGAATGTTTTCTCTCGATCTTGAATTTTATTCTTTTAAGTGTGGAGTGATTTTTTATTATATTTTGACAAAATTTTAATCTTTGACGTGTTAGCATGTGTTCGATGTTCTAACGAAATTTAGGTATATCATTATTGTTTATTTATAGAAATAGTGCTTTTAGACCTTTCCAAAGAAATACTGATGTGTAACCTATCTGTTTAATAAAATTTTAGCCTGATGATGTTGGCAAACCCTAGCCAACGAAACATCGCTCTTTTAACGACACACTTTTGAATTTTTTATTCAAATCTTACCTTCCCAAGATCATATATAATTTCAACATTAGTTAACGAAATTAAAAAAGATATTCAGTATTAAAAGAACTTTTCAAAATTTATAACTAAAGTTCGATCGTTTACGATGGGGTAATTATCGGTTAAAAAGGTGTACACTCTAATACTCCAAATTGTTTAGCTATTACATGTATTATAGGCTATTACATAACTATTACATGGTATTACCGATTATTAAGTGATATTACTTTTATATTATGTGGTATTACTCTGACGTAAAAATGATCTATTACACTTTATTACGTCATTACATTACTACTACGGGAGAACCGTACACGCCAATACACAAGTAAATATCCCCTCGATCGTTTACTAAACATTAGATTCAATGGAATTTCAACTAATATTACATGTATCATTTTTTCAGTAAAGTCTACGAAGAAGACAAAACATCTAGAAAAAGACACTAATGAAAAAATAAAAGCAGAACAAACCTAATAGTTACAAAGTAAAACAATACATTAAAACAGAAAATTGACATATTTAATTAATCTAAAGGTGGAGTAAAATAATTTTTAATTCCATGAAAATTTATTTTTTGTCGAAAGATTTCCATGTATTTTTAAAAATTTTTGTAACATAAAAAGTGTTTTGCATTCAAATGTTGAATTAAAAGTTTAATATACTTTAAAAATGCAAGATTTATTGATTTAATTATAAAATAATAATAATTTTAATTCCTTCAATGGTGAAAATGTCAATTGTAATAAATATTTATTTTATTTTTCAAGACAAATGTTTTTTATTTTTGAAATTTAGTTGTATATTGTAATGATATAAAAAACTTCGATTCTTTTATTTAAAACAAATAATTTGTTATTTCTCTTTGAGATGCGGGACCCTGATAAATTTTATTAGAAAATAATCTTAAGACTTCTAGAAAGTAATAAAAAAATTGAGAGAAAAAAACGATGGAGTTTTTAAGAAAATTTGATTATAATTTTTTACGAAAAATAGCCGCCATTTTGTTAAATTAAAAAAATTTTTAATTAAACTTGTGGGACTTCAAAGAACATTTAATCTGGAATCAGGGACAAAAAACCCACTACATTATAGACAGTTGTAAGACAGTTGTCTCGAAGAATACATCGACAGATCCTGACGAATTTTAAGTAGTCAACGGAAAAAAGATAGGCTACCAAAGAAAAAGCCTACAGTAAAGAAGAATGAGCTTCCAAAACATCCCTTGAAGCTCAGAACGACGGAAGCTATTAAGACTTCAGCGAATGACCCTAAGGCATACAACGAAATTTTAAAAAAGCGTTTGTAGCCATAAAACCAGAAGAGACTGGAAACGAGGTCTTTCAGATCAGGAGAACCTTAATTCAGAAGGTCCTGATAGTGGTAAAAAAGGGAGAAGAGATCTTGAAATTCGCAGGAGCTCTTGCTTCGGTTTTAAAGACTGAAGCCGAGGTTATGCCTTTTGTGAATAAAAGAACTTGATGAAACAGCAACAAGTGAAGATGTTGTTTTTCCCATAAAGGCAAACCTGGAAAAGTCTGACCTGGACTTAGAGTGCAGACTTTTTCCACGTTTTAGTGGCACAAAAGTGGACTCTTGGTCCGCCTGAACAAAGCGGAGAGTGATTCTCTCCAAAAAGTCGGTAAAATAAAAGTAGGATGGATAAATGCTTCAGTTAGAAAGCATTTAAAGGTGTCGAGATGCAAAAAGTGTCTTGTCTACGGACATGTTATCCGAAAGTGCAAGAGCCGTGACAGAACTAACAGCTGCCAGAGATGCGGCGGTGAGGGTCATATCGCAAAAAATTGCTCTGTCAAACAGCCTAGATGTTTAACGTGCTCTGACTTAGCTAAGACAGACATAGTTTATGTCATCGAAAAAACTCCGCTACGCCGGTCCCAAGCCCGGGAACCCACTTCGGTGGGAGTGGAGGAGGGTTATCAGGGATAGGTAATAGAAATATTATCTAGTAGGTTTGGCGCGCCTAATACTACCTTAGCTAGGTGTGGGTAAGCGCTTCTCATATCTAAATACCGTAATTTACAGGTGTACTTCAACGACCTCTGTAATGCGTGACAGGGGGACGTTGTGTACTTGTAAACCGGGGGCTTGGCTTTACCGCCTGTCCACGAGACTGAGGATTGGGGGATTATTTGCACGAATGCTGTACTTTTGAGAATAATGTTTGATGAATGCCTTCCCTCACTTAAGGGCGGTGGTTGGTAGGCAGGTTCAGCTTTTCATGTTCATTTCAATTCATTCTCATTTATTTTGTTTTTATTTCTTTTTAAGCTGCATCTGTGGTGTATTCTGTCTACTGGCATTTCAACACTGTCTAATGGGTGAGGGGCACGAACAAGATGATGAACAAATCTAAAATAGCCTCGAAGAAAAACGGTGGTGGTGGGTGTAAAGGATGCTTTTGAAAGGAGTGTGTCTGTTTAGAGCGGGAAGATGTGTTGTCGGAGAGCGGGAGTGGCTCTTCTTGCGAGAGGCACTCACGTTCTCCGTTGCGTAAAGTCGGATTCGGTTATGAAGGAAGTCAGAAGACTGGAAGAACTGGTCTGGAAGGTCTCCATGGAAAATGCGATGCTGCGGGCAGGCTAATGGAGAGAAAAAAGTTCGAAGAATGCGCCAGCAAAGTCTCTGAAAGCGTCAATATTATGTGTGAAGCGGCAGAGAAAGTGAAGGAATGTGAGAGTGTGAATGCTGGGAGCGTAGGGAAATCAAAAAGCGCATCGAAAAATTATGCGGTAATCGTTAGAGGAGCCAACGAAGACCTGACGGCGAGAGATGGTGTCATTGTAGAAATGGCATCGGACAGTGAAAGGGGGATTCTGGCAAAGTGCCCGATCTTTCATGAGGCGGGCTTACAGGTTACCACTGATTTGTCGCGATAAATTACTAAGGGATGGTAGAGTGTACGTTGGTTGGGCGTCATTTAGAGTGAAAGAATATGAGAATGTGCCTCGGTGCTTCGGTTGCATTAGGTACGGTCATAGAGTGAGAGAATGCAAGAATGAGAAGTTGTGTTTCAAGTGCGGTAAAGGCGGACATGTGGCGACGGACTGCAAAGCGTCGGAAAATTGCAGTAACTGTCGAGCGAAGGGTCTTCCATCGGTGGGTCATAACGCCCTTTCACGCGATTGTCCCGAGTACGTGTGGAGATTGAATGTCCTTCGTACTCGGTGCAATAATGGATACAGTCCTTAACGCGAAATCAACTATGTCGAGTGTGAGTGTTTTGCAGCTTAACTGCAATAGGGCGTCTGGTGTTATGAGTGATCTATTGGGGTATGTTCTTGCGGGGGGCATACAAGTATGCCTTCTTCAAGAGCCATACTTTATCTTCTGTAGAGTGTGTGGTTTATCCTCGGGTCTAAGAGTGTTTGCGAGCGAGTCAGGCAGGGCGTGCGTAGCCGTGTTCGACGTAGACTATGAATGCATGATTCTGGATGAATGTAAGTTTAGGGACGGTGTATGTGTGTGGTTGAGGGGACAAATTGGGGAAGCTTATTTTGT
Source organism: Leptopilina drosophilae (assembly GCA_032873175.1). Lineage (NCBI taxonomy): Eukaryota > Metazoa > Arthropoda > Insecta > Hymenoptera > Figitidae > Leptopilina > Leptopilina drosophilae. The sequence goes on from CM065480.1 coordinate 27,404,207, forward strand.
TTCCTTATATTTCAGGCCAAATGGGGATACAATGTTGTGCTTCGGATGCTTCAAGGGAAACGCGTTTTAATCAGAATGGTTGCCAACGCTTCCTCCGATCTCTGGCACAGTAAAGCCTTAGGTCGGAGTTGGAGAACGTTGGATAGGGGTGAAAGACTTGCTGATTATATTTTGTGGAGGGATGTATCTGTGTTGCAGTGGTGCCAGACGGCGGACGCAAACGGCCCCCACTCTCGCGGCCAACTTACCCCTTCCATATGACCACACACACTATCATACGCGTGGCTTTTGCTCTCGTCGGTGAGCCTCTTTTTCGTTTTTCTCTAATTTCTACAGAAATACGGCGCGAAATTTGAAAATCATACTTCTATTAGAAGTATTGTTTCCAAGTTTATTATTAGAAATTTAATATTTACCATGCAATAAATTCATAATTTCTTATTCATTACATAAAAAATCAATTCTGAATTAAAATTATTAATTAAAGAACAAGTTAGAAGTCAATTAATTATAATTTATTTTTTAATTAGAAAATTATCAATTCATAAGTCAATTAATAATTATTTATATTGATATAAAATTTATTAAAATAAATAATCAGTGTATTTACTATTTATATTTTTAAACTATATATCCAATTAAAACAAAAATAAAGAATCTCTCAAATTTAAATAAATGAGAAATATTTATTGTGATAGTAAAAAGTCAGCCACTGTTTTTTTACTAATAAAATAATTAATGGTATTTAATTATTAGTTTAATTCACTTTTAGGTTATGTAAAAATAACTAATATTTATAAATAATTATATTTCAAGCTTTACGGTAAATAGGATTTATCGAGAAAATAATTGTAGGTTACGGTCAGTGTGAATGTTAATATTTTTTGCCGTTTTGGTCTATCATTAAATATTCCCTTCAAATTACGCAAAATCAAAATAAGTTTTTATGGAACTTTTTTGATCAGCAGTATTACTAAGAGTTAATTATTTTTATAAATTCTCATTACATAAAAATTATAAATATAACTTAAAATTCTTTTATATAGAATATCATGTACTGAATAATTATATAAGACATTCCATTTTAAAACTACCCTAGATAATATTATTTTTCTTTATTCTTTCACTCTTACTTTTTAAATTTAATAATAGGTATTTATTTTATTTAGAAATATTATTTTTATTTTCAAATAATACAAAACTATTTTTATTAATCTACAAAAAGTATTAATGTTATTTTTCATTATTTCTCTTCATTACAGAAAAATGAGCTCTTTGTAACAAACATTTTAGGACTAGGTAATTAATCTCTTCATTTTTTCTAAAAAAAATTAAGAAACTGTTGGAAAATTAAAATTAGAAAATATTTTGCATATTTTCTGCTTCTCAATGACAATTTATAAACAAAGTACAAGTTTTTAGCGGAAAAAAAGTTTTTAATCAAATTTTGATTAAGAAATTTGATATTTATTTTGGAAAAAATATTTACAGAATTTCTATTTGTTAAAAACTATATTATCGAAATTATAATAAAAAAAAATAAATAAAACAATTTTTAATCTATAAATCAACTTTGGATATCCCAATTTTTTTAATAATATTTTCAGTTATTTTCAAATAATTCAAATATATTACGATTATTCTTATTTTTACTTCAAATATTTTTATTTTATTATTTGTTTTGCTTGAGAAATTTATTGAACACTTGATTAGGGTTTTCACGCATTTGTTCATTTGAAAGTTCCTGATTTTTTTAGTTTAAAAAATGAAAATTTTCCAGGTTTTTAAAATATCATTATTTTTTACTACATTAATGATACGAAATAATTAATTTAGTTTGACGATTTTTAATAACATTTTTAAGAAGAAAGAAAATTATAAAAAAATTGTAAATATTAGAATTCATATGAAATTGAGAGATATTTTTGAAAATAATTTATCTTTTGGCAAGAATTTTTAAACATTTTTTTAAATAATTGAATTTCTTAAAAATTTTGTTAATAATTTTTTAAATAATTAACATTGTTACGGCCGAACTCCGTAACTTTTTATATCATAAATAATTATTTACAATATCTGAAAATCAAAATTATAAACAACAAATTACACAACATAAGATTTTGTTAACAAACTTTAAAACATTTACACAAAACAACCCTTTGTAATTTCACAAAAGGGACATTCTTCGCTTCGATAATTTTAATCCAATGCATTTCAATTAGATAAAAATCCAATTCTATTTTAAATAAGAGATTCATTGAATTTTACATTCCTTCGCGTTTTGCAAAACAATACCATTTTTCTTAATAAATTCCTTTTCTTTGACAACAGTTTATTAACCTTTTTGAGAAATAGTTAGAAAATATTAAAGTAAAGTAAATTGCTCAATATAAGGAGTGGTGCATCCAACTCACTGAACTCGGATCACGCTACTGTCTAAATCTGCAAACTTGCAGAATTGGCTTGGAAACAGTCAAGTGCAATAAACTTAATATACAATTTCCCCATTAAATCGTCTTTCAATAAAATTGATTGACACAAGGAAATCTGGGCAGTTGAGTTTAGGCCGTGTAGCCGACAGCTAGCCCAGGCAATTAAGCCTGTAGTTTTCTGTCTAGGCAATAGAAGCCTGAAGTTTAAGTCCGGCAAGTTAGCCGTGTAGATGTGAAATAATCTCAAAGGTTTAAAGAATTTAATAAGAAGTTTGTTGAGAAAAGTGAATTCAGTTGAGAAAAATATAAATAAATAATAATATAAAAAAAGAAGGTTGAATTAAAAAATATATGATTAAAATAATAAAGAATAAATAAAGCGATATAATTGAAAAGATAAAAAGTGAAAAATAATATTGATCTTAAAAAATAATTTAAAAATAAAAGAGTTAAAAAGAAAAAGATTTTAAAAAATAAAGAATCTGTGAAACAAATAAAGTTATTCAGAAATTCGTAGCGAAAAGAAACGACTACATTGGATTAAAGTGACGAATCGAAGGAAATACTGAGTAGTGAGTATCATATTTCTACTCTACGAATTACACATATTACACTTTTCATTCACACATATATAAGCACTCTTTTTATACAGACACCATCATTTTATTTTCATGCACACATAAAAATTAGAATTTATTTGTATTAGGTAATTTTTCAGATAAAATATAATTACTGTTATTTTCATCTTAATTTGTTTATGATTTTCATAACCTAAAAATTATATTTCCTTTTCCTTTTTTAAAGAATAAGGATCTCAACCTATTAACTGAATAATAGTTAAGTAGAGAGGGGATCCACTACCTTTTACGTTTTTCGTCCGAAGGACACGTTTAGTTAGAGTCGAATTAACATCTCTTTTTTTTTTTTTTTTTTTTTTTGTCGTTTATACTCTTGCCCTATCGGCCTTACGCTCTCGACAAGAGTCCCTGCTGATACTTTTTGTGGATGAAGCATAACCATTCTACCAAATATTAGCAAATTTATCTAACCTAATGCGCCTACAGTGCGACTTTCGAAGATAGGAGTACTCGCATTTGCCTGGACCACCCGCAATTGGGTTTTCTCGCCAGAGAAGAGGGAAACTGTAGAAAAACCTCTTCTGAGTACAACCGGTTTATCGACAGTCTAGTTTCGGCGGTAGGCATCGGACAATAATCGACAATGCATACCGTCGCACCTAGACGTCAAACCTCCCGCTCGAAATATCTCACCTGTCGGAAAAATCCCCGGCTGACGGGGGGCGCGAACCTCGCTCGCACCACCCGCAAAGCCGGAGCTCCAACCAACTGAGCTATTCCGTCGGTTTAACATCTCTTTATAAAATAATTAATTTTCATTAATTTCTACTTTAACAAACTGGTGGCAGCGGTGGGATTATTTCTCTATATTCTTGAAAAAGGAAAAATATTTTTGTTGAATATTAAAAAAAATTTTTATAATAAATTTTTTTTTTCGCACATACAGGGTTACACAAAATACATTATCACAAAAGATTAATATAATTTATGAGAAAGGTATTATATATGTTTAATTCATTTTATGTTCATTGATTTAATGTTTAAAATTGTTTATCTGTTTCTACACAGGAGAATATGTTCTAATTCACAAAAGTGCGGTATAAGAGATTTTTTTTGTTCGCTAACGTCGAACACAGGGAACAGTAACTACTCTTGCGACGGCAAGCTCTGGTTTCTTTAATAAACGCGTCCAATTCCTTGACTTAACCTTGCTGTAAGTGGGTAGGCACTTGGGCAAGTGAGAGGATTAATGTTAAAAAGAAATTTGTTTTAAATCACAAAAATAAAAAATTAACCTATTAGCTTACGGGTCTTAAACACAAAAATTAAACAAAAACCTTAAAAAACCACAGGTTTCCTTAGAGGAATTTTTAGTGTATACTTTGAATGAATAGAAATTAAAAATAGTCTTAAAGAGCAACAATGATGATAAAATAAAAATTAATGATTTAAAAAGGACATTATTAGAGTTAAAAAAAGACTAAAGAGGCATCGCGGATTAAAGACAGAAAAACCGTAATTTTTAGTTTATATGAGGCATTTCATTTCAAAACCGTTCCACCGACAAAAAACAATCGCAAGGAGACATATTTTCTAATAATTTTTATTATATAATTCTTTAATTGTTTATAATATATTATACACTGATTCAAAAGAGAATTTCAGAAGCTTTCTATTGATATTTTTATTATTTTAAATTTTTGCCAATTTCGTAGAGAAATTGCTGTTTGAAATGTTAAACTCTTAATATCTCAAAACACCCCCCGCCGATTTTTATCAAAATTATATGAAAATAAAGCATAAATTCTCTAGTTTCTATTCCCATTTGATATATTATGGACATTTCATGGGATTAATAGAAAAAAAATTATTTAAAAAATGTGTTTTTGAAAAATTTGACAAATAGTATGAAGTTGAATGTAAGTTGAATGGGTTAAGGTTCAACTTCATACTATTTGTCAAATTTTTCAAAAACACATTTTTTAAATAATTTTTTTTTCTATTAATCCCATGAAATGTCCATAATATATCAAATGGGAATAGAAACTAGAGAATTTATGCTTTATTTTCATATAATTTTGATAAAAATCGGCGGGGGGGTGTTTTGAGATATTAAGAGTTTAACATTTCAAACAGCAATTTCTCTACGAAATTGGCAAAAATTTAAAATAATAAAAATATCAATAGAAAGCTCATGAAATTCTCTTTTGAATCAGTGTATAATATATTATAAACAATTAAAGAATTATATAATAAAAATTATTAGAAAATATGTCTCCTTGCGATTGTTTTTTGTCGGTGGAACGGTTTGAAATGAAATGCCTCATATATTCATTTTAAATGTTTTTATACCAGATCAATTAGATAGATTTTTATGAATAATAAAAATAAATAACTGAATTAAAATAAAGAGAGGCAAAGCATAAATTTAGTTAGGCGTACGAACTTGGTTACGCGACACCGCATCAGGTTACACTTCAGGTGTGTAGGTCAGTAGGAAGTAAACATCAAAAACTGCTCAATGGACAATTAAAATAACTGAACCACTTTTATACAATTTAAAGAAATTATACTTTTTTTTCATTTTCAATAAAATTCATATTCAACACATAACAAATAAATTTTCTTTTAAAAAAAATTTTTTTTGTCAGAATATTTAAAAATTCAGATCAAAACGTATAGAAAAATAAAAGCAAATTCAGTAATTTATTAAACTTCGAAAACTAAGAAAACTTAATTTTATTTAAAGATTTATAGCGAAAAATTTTTTAAAGATCATGATATTAGGGATATCAGTCTATAAAATAGAAGAATGAATAGTAATATATAGAAAATAGTGCTTCAACACTTAGAAGAACAATATGAACAAATCATGCTAAATTAGCAGAAATACGCAAACAGAGGATTAGCGTTTAAAAAAAATGTCTGAAGTAAACTATAGAGAGGATTCCTTGATAGATAAACAAAAACTAGGTCTTGCAGTATCTTTAACAATATTCGAAAAGCAATTGTTTTATTTTGATGGATACAATATACCAGTTGACGAATTTATACAACAAATAGTATCTTCATCGTCACATATGCCAGTTATTTGTCAAGACTTAATGATAACAGTCATACTAGGTAAATTAAAAGGTGCCGCAAAAGCAAACACTGAAGACATTCAATTTAAAATTTTGACAGATTTATTAGATCATCTGAAGGAAAATTTTTCTCCAAATGTTCTATTTGACGATTCCTATCCTTCCGATTACGATTTTTCGAGAACAAATTACAATGCCATTAACCATTACAACACGTATGAATCAAGAAACCAGCGACAAAAATGGGATCAACAACAATATAGGAGAAAAAATGGACGCTATAATAAATTTAATAATCAGAATAGAAACAGTTTCAGACAAAATAAGCAAAACAGGAACATGGATTCGCAGAGTTATTGTAAAGAAAACTTCTATAATTATGATCATAATTTGGACGAGTATAATGTCGAATACAGAAATTCACAACACAGATTTTAAAACGGATACAAAATGTACAAGGATGTCCAGAATTGTTACAACAGAGATAATTATAGAGACCACAGATATATCAACTGCGAAGAATCTTCTATGAGCTTTGATGAAATATTTTTTAATATTCATAATTCAATGTGTTTGCAGAACTCGCTCACAAACCAAAAAACTTTAAGGAACGAAAATCAAGTGAATTATAGTGTCTCACTTCCAACCAATAAACCACAAGTTGTAAACGAAAGCGAAGAATCAATTAACAAAAAGACGATTCAAAGAATACAAAAACCTGTGGAAGAAGAACAGATTGCTGTGTATATGGATCCTATTTCAAGCACTTTCCACGACAACAAAAAAGATATCAACAGAAATGAGAATCTAACAAACAAGAAAAAGATGGACATACATGAAGATTTAGAAAGAAAAATTAGTTTATCCAGAAAAGAAAACCAAACTTGTATTTTGAACAATAAAATGCTCGAAGAAGAGGAAGAAAAAAGAAAGGAATTATTACCAATACCAAGTTCGGAGAAAAGCAAAAATATAATCAAATCAGAAGAGAACAACGACTTAAAGAATTATAGTTGTTATAATCACGAAATTTCACAACAAGAAAACAATACAAAACAAACTGAAATTAGCCAAGAATTAAAGGAAACAAAATCAGATCAAGAAGGCAAAGAAAAAATTATCAAGAATAATGCAGAATTTTTACATATTAAGCGAGCAAACAATGAAAATGTTGCAGACATGGAAGATTCATATTCATTAATACAACATAAGAATTCGGACAGCCCTATGAAGAAACGAAGAAAAGGGAAACCTCCTGGCAAAATCAAATCAATGAGTCAACAACAGTTGGGTGTCAAAAATAAAGAAGAAGAAGAACAAGAATTAGGCGATCAAGTGTCAAATGAAATCGTCACCATTTCAACAAATACTTATGCTAAGGTAGAAGAATTCATCGTTAAAAATATTCTACCATCTGATAAAAGTTTAAATCAAGAAATTTTAGAAATGGTCGAATATTATGTCTCAATGCATAACCAATTATCTGAAAAACATCAAAAACATTTTTGGAAAATATTTTTATTCGGCAAAAATGAGAAAAATGAAGTTATTTTTAAATTCAAAGGGAATGAACTATTACAAAGTAAAATACCTAAAATAGTAGTAACAAGAGCTGACTTAGGAAGATCAGGAATAGGCTAGAAATAAAAAAAACAAGTAGGAGGTTAAAATAGAAACAGTTGAAGCATGAAATACCTTTAACAATCTTGTAGAGTGAAATAATTAATCCACTTACTCTTCACAAGTCTCAAGAACTTAATTGTAATATAAATATTATTTAAATGGTTTATCATTATATCTCTATTGTACCATATATTAAATTCTATATTATACTTCGTTCGCATTTGGGGTAAAAAGGAAGCAAATATACTTATAACAATAAAAACGAAATCACGAATACAAGAAAATAATAACTAAATAAATACATAAAATAAAATATTGAAAATATAGAATAAAACTATTAGTTTAATAAACAAGACATAAATTGCTAAAACAAATAGTTTACTAAATTTAGTAAAGATAAGTCTTCATAATATATTTAATGAAGACTCAAATACTAACATACAAAAAAAATATAATCTTGGTAAATGCTTCTAATGGGATAGCAAATTTAATAAAAAGTGAAATGTTTTAATTGTAATTTAAAATTTTAATAACTAATGAGAACGTTAGAATACCAAACTAAAAAAAATGTTTAATTATTAAACAAATCGCAAAAACTAAATCAAGAAAATCATAATATTTTTGTTTTTAAAAAATAATGCTATTGTATATAGTTTATTGTTATTAAACAAATTAACTAAATGTATAAACAAATAGTATTTCCAAAATAAAAGTACTGCAATGACTTAAAACATAGACACTTCGCGGAAATACATAAGAATCTTGTTACATTGACGTCAAAGAAAAATATTAATAATAAAAAATAACACTAACATGAAATTAATAAAGTCAACGCCATCAAAATATATACACCAACATAAAGACACTTACAAAAGATAAAAACAAAACGAACTTTTAATCAAGAAGACGAAAAATTATTTTTAGTTTTTTTTTGCTAAAAGCAATCAAAAATACATTAAGAATTGAAAAATAATGTCAAAGACAAATGCTTGAGTATGCTTTAAAAGAATCTTTAAATATTTTAAACGAAAATCTAAAAACAAAATGTTATATTTTACTTGATCTTTGTCTAAAAACATATAATAGTCTATTTATCTGCTCATTATAACGAATTAATAATTAAGTAAATACACGAATGAAAAATTAAGAAAATATGGGATAAAATAATTACTAAAAATTACATACAATATAAAAAGTATCGCTTACTTAATTAAAAAAAACATTTTTCTAATAATATATTAAATAAACAGTAAAATACTAACATGTAAAGAAAATATAAGCTTAGTAAATTGTTGTACTAAAATTAGCAGAATGATATATGTTATTATAATGGATTAAAATAACGTAATAAAGGGACGCATTAAAATGTCAAACCATAATATTTCTGCCTAAGGAATTACAAAAATAAAACTAAGAAAATTCCAAACCAACTATAATAATAAACGTAAACTACTTCAAAAATAGTAATGCTTCAATGAGTAAAAAAAGGTCAAAAATATTTACAACAATAAAAATAAAATGATAAATAAAGTAATATGATAACTAAATCAACACTTACAAATAGAATTATCAGATTAAAATATGACATAAAATACTAAAAAAATATCGCTTACTAATATAGTAAAAAGTATAAGTTTTTTTAAATACATTTCTTAATGTCTCGAATGCTAACACAAAAAATATAAGTGTAGTAAAGGCTTCTAGTGGTATGGCAAATTTAATAAAATGGGATATGCTGTAATAATAAATTAAAATTAAAATAATTAATGAAAAAATTAAATTGTCAAACAAAACATATTTTTTTAAACAAACTTCAAAAATTAATAAAAATTTTAACATTTTAATTTATTTATGAAACAGCAACTGCACATAATTTTATTAATATTAACCAAATTAATTACATTGATAAACGGATAAAATCTAAGAAAAATAGTATCATAAAGATCGAACAAATATTATTAGTAGAAATACCAAAAATCGCGATTCATTAATGTTCTGACAGCATACTGTTAAATTTTAAGTTAAAATACGCATTCAACACTTCCAAAATCCATAACTATTTTTGGTTTATTTGTTTAAAAAAAGCATGATATACTGGATAAAATTAAGAGGAACGCTTTAAAAGTTCGAGCATTAAAGAAACTATTAGAACACTAACAACTCTAACACAAATTAAAAAAAAATGTTAACACTATTATGTTATAAAAATCATCATAAAAATAATTTTAGAAGACGAAAAAAAAACTTATCTTAAAAAAAAGGAAAATGTATTTTATTGTTTTTGTATATGAAAACTATAAAAAATACATTTATAAGTTGAGAAATGATTTAAACAAAATTTTTTTAAAAAAATTTTTTTAAATAATGATTTCCAATTAAAAATGCTGATTATAAATTTCTATTAAATTTATTTACTATGATAAACTTGAATTTCTGCACAACAGAATTTTGTTTTGAAAAATACTTTAAAATATTAAATTAAATAGTATTGAATAACTTGGTATTTATAATTATACAATATACATAAAATTATAAATGATAGAAACATTATTAACAGTCCTATCTAATACATAAACATTTAAAAAAACATAGTGGTTCTTGCTTTGCTTGCTAAGTCTATTGCTCAGCTTTGTGCGCTTATGCACGGTAAGGAAGCTTGTAGACGCTCGAGGTAGCGGTGAAACGCCGGGGAGCTAACAAAAGTAAAGAGGCAAGGAAAAAACGTATGGAGCAACGCATGGCTTCGTGATAGTCGCGGTGCATGCGGGGCGCCTACGAAGGTGAGGAAGCGGAGAAAAACCGAGGAGAGCCATGCATCGAGTATATCTATATAGTACTTTATATACATATATAAATATACTGGCATAGAGCCTCGTGTGTAAAGAAATAAGCAGCATTTATTTTCTTTTTCGACTACTCTCAAAGTCATTTCTTAAAGCATTTCTATCGAAAATTTTTCTAATAAGTTCTTTACTTTTGATAATTTATTATATATAAATTCAAAATAATTTCTTGTCAATTAATTAAAATAAAATGTAATAAAATATTTAGAAGAAATAAAAATAAATAAAAATAAACTTTTTTAATTTAAAAAAGGGATTTCAAGATTATTCAAAATATCTATGTAAATAATTGGGGCTTCCGTTTCCGGTACCGTTTCAGTGTACACGCGTTTGGAAAAAGTTAAGATTTTTTTGAGAAATTTGAAGGTTTGAAATAAGGGTGGGTAGTGTAGAATGTTGATTGTGTAGTATAATTTGTGGTAGTGTAATGAAAATGTATATTGTATAGAGTGGTGAATGTATGAGTGATAAAAAAGGTAAAAAAGTGAAATGTGTTTAGTGAGGTTAGGAGGTTGAGAGAGTGGAAAAATTTTGAGCATTTGAGTGATAAGGTAGATTTCTGGAATGTCTGAGTTTGATTCAAGTAGTGATAGCGAGAATGAGAAAAAGGCGCGAGTATTTAAAAGGGGGATAGGAAAGAATGGAAAAAAGATGACGTGTGAAGATTGTATGGATTTGTTGGAGTTAGTATGGATGTTGAAGGATGAGATGAATGAAGGAGCTAAGAGAGTTAAGGGAAATGTGATGGATATCTGTGAGGATGGGGAAACAAGGGACAAAGAGATAGGGGAAATTGAAGAGGGTTTAGAGAAATTGCAGGAAATGTGGAATGAATGGGATAGTAAGTGGAAAAAGGAAAAGGAAAGCATGTGGAAGTAAATGACGGAACTGAGAAAATTGAGGAAAGTGAATATGAGAGTGTAAAGTGGAAAGTGAGAGATTTGTCAAGACGAGTAGATGTAGTGGAAAATGAAAAAAGGAAAAGGAATGTAGTGATTAGAGGTATGAGTGTAGGTGTGATGGAGGGTAAAAGAGCAGTGGAAAAAGTGTTGGCGTGGGTGGGGGTTAATGTCTCAGTTGGAATGGTAAAAGCGTTAGGAAGGGGAGAATATGGGTTACCAAAGTTATGGTTGGTGGAGTTGGGTAGTGAGGAAGAGAAAATGGATGTGATGCGGGTGAAAGGAAGACTGAAAAGAAGTGTAATAAGAATAGATGAGGATAGAAGTTGGAGGGAGAGAAGAATGGTATGGTTATTGAGAGAAAGAGCGTGGACGGAGAGAGCGAGTGGGAAACAGGTAAGAATGGGTAAAGATTGTATTTGGGTGGATGAAGTAAAGTATGTTGTGAGAGAGGATACGGGAGGTGTGATGGAAGCGTGTAAAGTGTGATAGACAGGGATAGGCTGGGAATGAGTTGAGAAGATTTTGCATAGATGGATGGATTGATGGGTAAAAGTGGATGTCTGAAGGGTGTAAGAGAGGTGAAAAAGGAGTAGAAGGTTTTTTGAAAAAGGGTGGGCGAATTGGGTCGAAGCCAGCATTGGCATAGAAGGAACTGGAAACGGAAGCCCGGCACTGGCGATTTGTAAGGTTGAGAGCGTGGAGAGAGTTGTATGTAGGTTGAGTTGCGTTTAGGTTAAGTTGTATGAAGAGAATGTTTAGTTGTAAGGATTGTTGTAAATATAGGTTAAGATTATTATGTACGTATTTGGGAGTCTCGAACCGAACCTATTGTAGGGGGAGTAAATAAATAATATTGATCTATGTAAATAATTATTTGAATATAATTTCAAGAAAAGAAAACTGAAATAATAAATTTTTTTTAGTAAACTCCGTTGCAAAAAAGGTTATTTTAGAAAAATCTGCGGAAACGCGAATGTATAAATATGAAAAGTAATTAAACGAATAATTAAATACTACAAAAAAATAAAATTCAGATTTTAAATCATCTTAATAAAATTTTCTTGTATAATTAGAACTTCTACATTCCATTATGTTTAAAAAAAAATTTTGAAGTTGAATTCTAGACATAAAAAAATATTTACACCAAGTAACAACGAAATTATTTAAGAAATTTGAGAATAAATTTTTAAATTATTCTTTTCAAACACTTAAAATTGCCAAATTTATAATTAGTTTTTTTTAATTTAAAAAAAACATATTTACTAAAACAAGTTTCAACTAAAATACAGTTCATCAAAAATAAAATTCTTGTTTAATAACAAAGTAAAATTTTATTTTAAATTAAAAAAAATATTTTTTAATGAAATATAAAAAGACAAAAAATTAAGTATCTAAAGTACCCATTATTATTAACTAGAAAACATTCAACACATTTTTTTTTCTCTTTTCCTTTTGCGTTAATAAAATTTAAATTAGTAATAAACTTTCAAAAAACCTTAAGCATATTTTATGGATTTAAAAAAAAAGTAAATAAATTTTTTTTATTACAAAAATAAATTTTTTTTGAATAACGAAAATTCGGAAAAAAATTTTTTTTTCAATAAGTTCTAAAAAAATATGTCATAATAAATTGCTATAATATCAAAATAATTTTTATGTAAATTCTCAAATTCAAGTAATACCAATTTTTTTCTTTCCTCCTGTCTTTTTTGAAAAACAACTGCCGAAACATTTTCAACATATCTATAAACTGCCAAGGGACGACAGTTCATATAAAAGGGGGGCAGTAACAACAATTTTGTTGTCACATTTCTAAAAAATATTTTTTTTGGTAATGTTTTTTTTCTAAACTAAGAGCTTATAAATAACAAATCGCGATTAAATAATTGGATTACAATTTTATTTTTTTTCTTTACTTCATATTAGTCAAATATGCTAAATCATCTAATTATCTTTAGACTTATATAGTTATTTTCGTGTTACACTGACACAAAAAAAATAAATTTGCACATTCCGCAGTTTAAAAAAAATATATATAAACAGCTCATTTTTTACATAATTAATTTTCTTTATTATTATTTAGTTTATTTTTCATTCGTTTATTTCTTTCTTTTCATTTTCTTACACCTTAACGAAACTTGCCTCACAGAAAACCATTTATGTAAAAAAACAGAGGACACAACAATTTTTGAAAAACTCGAATGAGTTATTCAACACCTGTATACTCCAAGGATACAACACTGGACCACAACATAAACAACACGCATTCATAGCGGCTGCCAAGGGACGTCAGCCTAATAAAAGGGGGGCATTTGTTACGGCCGAACTCCGTAACTTTTTATATCATAAATAATTATTTACAATATCTGAAAATCAAAACTATAAACAATAAATTACACAACATAAGATTTTGTTAACAAACTTTAAAACATTTACACAAAACAACCCTTTGTAATTTCACAAAAGGGACATTCTTCGCTTCGATAATTTTAATCCAATGCATTTCAATTAGATAAAAATCCAATTCTATTTTAAATAAGAGATTCATTGAATTTTACATTCCTTCGCGTTTTGCAAAACAATACCATATTTCTTAATAAATTCCTTTTCTTTGACAACAGTTTATTAACCTTTTTGAGAAATAGTTAGAAAATATTAAAGTAAAGTAAATTGATCAATATAAGGAGTGGTGCATCCAAGTCACTGAACTCGGATCACGCCACTGCCTAAATCTGCAAGCTTGCAGAATTGGCTTGGAAACAGTCAAGTGCAATAAACTTAATATACGATTTCCCCATTAAATCGTCTTTCAATAAAATTGATTGACACAAGGAAATCTGGGCAGTTGAGTTTAGGTCGTGTAGCCGACAGCTAGCCCAGGCAATTAAGCCTGTAGTTTTCTGTCTAGGCAATAGAAGCCTGAAGTTTAAGTCCGGCAAGTTAGCCGTGTTGATGTGAAATAATCTTAAAGGTTTAAAGAATTTAATAAGAAGTTTGTTGAGAAAAGTGAATTCAGTTGAGAAAAATATAAATAAATAATAATATAAAAAAAGAAGGTTGAATTAAAAAATATATGATTAAAATAATAAAGAATAAATAAAGCGATATAATTGAAAAGATAAAAAGTGAAAAATAATATTGATCTTAAAAAATAATTTAAAAATAAAAGAGTTAAAAAGAAAAAGATTTTAAAAAATAAAGAATCTGTGAAACAAATAAAGTTATTCAGAAATTCGTAGCGAAAAGAAACGACTACATTGGATTAAAGTGACGAATCGAAGGAAATACTGAGTAGTGAGTATCATATTTCTACTCTACGAATTACACATATTACACTTTTCATTCACACATATATAAGCACTCTTTTTATACAGACACCATCATTTTATTTTCATGCACACATAAAAATTAGAATTTATTTGTATTAGGTAATTTTTCAGATAAAATATAATTACTGTTATTTTCATCTTAATTTGTTTATGATTTTCATAACCTAAAAATTATATTTCCTTTTCCTTTTTTAAAGAATAAGGATCTCAACCTATTAACTGAATAATAGTTAAGTAGAGAGGGGATCCACTACCTTTTACGTTTTTCGTCCGAAGGACACGTTTAGTTAGAGTCGAATTAACATCTCTTCATAAAATAATTAATTTTCATTAATTTCTACTTTAACAAAAATTTTGACGAGAATATTAAAAAAACTTGTGAACATAATTGAGTTTTTGTAATCATTTATAATTTTTCAAAAATTTAATTTTTTTAGTGTTTTAAGTAAAATCCATCCATTAATACATTATTTTTAATAATGAATAAAGTATATATTAAAAAATGTAACAAATTTTATAAGAATTTGAATTATTAAAGTTTTTTAAAAACTTAAATTACTTTGAAATCCGTAAAGTTCAATTGTTGTTAAAAATAGAAAAAGTTTAAAATAAATAAAATCTTTTTAATGATGAAAAATATAACATTCAGAATTTTCTTATGAATTTTCAAAATTGAATATTGTTTCAGTACTTTTTACAAAATTTTCTGACTTTTTCACGACTTTCCTAAATATATTTAGAAAAATAGTTATTTTAAGTAGAATTCTTCTGAATAATTGAATTTTTTAATGTTAAGTCTTATCTATTAAAGGCAAACTTTATTTACAATTATAGTGCTTTTAAAAGAAAATTTTTTTGATATTACACTGAAAAAAATATTTAATAGATTCAAATGAACAATTAATTGACTATTATCAATTAAAAATTAAATTGAAGGAGGACGTTTTGAAATAGAATACAAACTGAAAATAATAAATGCCATATGTGTTTCTAAATAAATTAATTTCAGACTATATATTTATAATTATTATATTATTTATAGGAAAATTTAATTATTCTTGAATGTCTAAAAAATATTTTAAAATGAGTTGAAATTCAATAATTAGTTATGCTATTAGTATTAACCTAATTACTTTTTACAATTAAAAAACAACATTAATAAAATTACCTTCTACATACTTATTTAATAAAATAATTATTAAAAACAATTGTTTACATTATTTTGCAATATGAATTAATATATTATAATTATTACAATTTATTAAAGCATTTAACTAATGTACAACAATATTCTTAAATTTTTAATATAAACATAATTTCTTAAAGTATTTAATGTAAAAATATAGAAATGGCTTGCAGGTTAAAAAAAAAACTTTGTTTTTCTTTATGACTTGTATTACATTTTTTAAAAATATTTAAATTCATGCATATCAAATTTTAAAAGAATTAACAGTTAAAAAGAAATTTTTTTTCAATAATTGTTTTACAATAAATATTATACTTCTGAATTTTAAGTTTATATTCAATAAATAGTAATCAGTACGTAGCTGTAATAAAAACAATAAAATTAAAATCTCCTTTATTATTATTATTATTCAAAAAATAGGCAACTTTCACTAAATGATTTTGTTACCAAAAATGTCAGTTATTTTTACATAACCTAAAAGTGAATTAAACTAATAATTAAATACCATTAATTATTTTATTAGTAAAAAAACAGTGGCTGACTTTTTACTATCACAATAAATATTTCTAATTTATTTAAATTTGAGAGATTCTTTATTTTTGTTTTAATTGGATATATAGTTTAAAAATATAAATAGTAAATACACTGATTATTTATTTTAATAAATTTTATATCAATATAAATAATTATTAATTGACTTATCAATTGATAATTTTCTAATTAAAAAATAAATTATAATTAATTGACTTCTAACTTGTTCTTTAATTAATAATTTTAATTCAGAATTGATTTTTTATGTAATGAATAAGAAATTATGAATTTATTGCATGGTAAATATTAAATTTCTAATAATAAACTTGGAAACAATACTTCTAATAGAAGTATGATTTTCAAATTTCGCGCCGTATTTCTGTAGAAATTAGAGAAAAACGAAAAAGAGGCTCACCGACGAGAGCAAAAGCCACGCATATGATAGTGTGTGTGGTCGTATGGAAGGGGTAAGTTGGCCGCGAGAGTGGGGGCCGTTTGCGTCCGCCGTCTGGCACCACTGCTGTGTTGAACGAGCCTTCGCCTATCTATACCTTTAGTGGGCCGAGGGGTGAGAGCGACATAGATGTATCTCTCTACAAGGGTGAAGAATGTACTTTCGAATGGAAGGTGTTGGATAAAGAGGGATTGAGTGATCATAATATGATGAAAATCAGCATGATTGTTAACGCGCCGGTGGTAAAATCGCAATCGGTCAAATTAAAACGGTGAAATGACAAAAAGTGAGATTGGGAAAGATAATAATTTTCGTTGGAGTCCTATACCTCAACTTTTGGGTACGATAGGTACCCAAGGACTTGGGGCTAGTGACAGAGTAATTAAAATGTATGAATGGATCGAAACCGCGAATCATGAGTGCTTGGTGAAGGTGAGGCATATGTGTACAGTGAAGATGAGTTAATGGGGGCTATTAGAAATATGAAGTTGGGGAAGGTACCTGGTTTCGACGGTATTACAAATTTAATGATAAGACATGTTCACTGTGCTCTGCCTAGGTATATGAAAAGCATATATGATTCTTGTTTAAATGAAGGTTACTTTCCTGAAGAGTGGAAAACAGCGAGGGTGGTGGCGTTGTTGAAGAATGGAAGTAAACCAAGGTCTGACCCAGAATCTTACAGACATATTAGTCTGTTAAGTGGTATGGGTAAGATCTTTGAGAGACTGATGGTTGAGAGGATGTTGGTTACAATGGAGGATAAATTGAATGAATGTCAATACGGGTTTAGAAAAAGAAAAATCTACGGACGATGCTTGGGGTAAATTAAAAGAAATTGTGGATGAATCGGACAGAAAGTACGTAGTCGGGAAATTTGTAGATTTTAGAGGGGCCTTCAGCTATGTTCTCTGGGATATTGCGCTGGAGAAATTAAAGAATGAAGCGGTATGTGCAAATAAAGATTTAAGGTTATGGGAAAGCTATTTTAAAGATAGATCCGCGAGTATGATAAATGGGATGGATAAAGTAACGAGAGTTTGCGAGCGAGGTTGCCCACAAGGGTCCATCGGGAGACCTTCTATGTAGAACCTAGAATTGAACGAACTTTTAAATCATCTGGAAAGCATGGGTATTAAAGTAATTGTGTTTGCAAACGACATGGTCGTGATCGCGTCATCGCGACGGGCGAAACAAGGAACGCGGTGGAGGGCAGGGCGAGCGAGGTTATGAAACCTACTTATGAATGGGGTGATAAGGTCGGTGTCGATGTTAACGATAAGAAAACGGTATGTATGGTTTTAAAAGGGGGGTTAAAAATGATGAATAGATGTGTGCATGTTGAATTGAGTGAAAACCATGTAAGGACCCTCAAGTTTGTCGGGAGTTTCGAATACTTGAGGGTTCTGATGGGTGTCGACATGAAGTTTAGACCGCATGTCGACAGAATGCGCCAAAAGGTGAACGGGGTGGTCGGAAGTTTGCGTCGGGTATTAAAAAAGATTGGGTATTGAAAAGGGGCGTAATGAAAACAGTAATGAATGAAATGTTCGTGCCCGCGGTAATATACGCGGCGTATGTAGGACGGTTTCCACGGAGGCGATGCAGGTCATTTATAAATCGCTTTCGTGGCACTTGGAGTGTAAGAAGAGAGCAAACTGGTATAAGGTTAAGAAAAATATCGGTAAGAATGCATTAGATTTAGTTGCGGATAACGAGGTGGAGGGGTGAATGTGCTTGACGCGAAAAAACTGGTGGTGGATGATGCGCATGAAAGGTATGAGGAAAGATGCTTAATGTTTTTCTCTCCAAGAGAAAACTTTCTGACTCCCCAGCCTGTCCTTGTGGCAATGCCAGTGAGACTTGGTTGCATGTGTTGTGTGGGTGTGATATGTATGCAAGATTCCAGAATCTTGATAGTATGAATGTAACTGCCGGGGGTGGTGAATGGAATGTACGTGGGGTGGTGGAAAGCAGGGAATCATATGAATGTATGTGTGCATTTGCTGATCGTGCCTTTAGCACGAGAGCTTGGGTGATTGCTAATAGTTAAGGTGTGTTTGAGTGTGAATGGTTCAAGTCTGCTTTGCTTTGGGACCTTTGTGGTGGTGGTAGGTGGTGGGATTTTTTTGGGTGAGACTTCGGTCTGAGAGCAGAACCTCCGAGTGGTCCCCGCTATAAGTGCACGAGGACTGCCCATGCTAACTCCCATCTTAATAGGAGCTATGATGGTCAGGACGACTGCAACTAACTTTTCCTCCAATTCGTTGGCACCCGTCTTTATCAATCTGGGCATCGTTTCTCTTGTTTTCCTTTTGGCAAGCAAGAGATTCCATGCTTACAGATGCGATTTTCCATTCCCCTTTTGTGAGCGGTTGAAAGCTCATGATGCTGAGCGAGAAGCCTTTTTCCGTGCTTCGCTGTGTGAGTTGCAGTCTCAACTCGGGTGGTGTCACTGCAGAACCACTACGGATTAGAAAGGTCCCGCCCCAAACCGAGGGGCCGCGGAGATTCTCTGACTTGTCACTTCGGTGAGGAGTCGGGAATTACTGCGGATCGGTAGACAACTCATCTGAGTTGTTGGCGCTGGTTGAGCGTATCTCAACCCCGTTATGACCGTAGGCGGTCCGTGTAGTTAAATACGCGTATGCGGAGATACTACACGTTAAACCAAATACGCGATTTCATCGGAAATAGTTCCTGCCCGGTTTACAGAGAGGAGTTGCAGAGGCATAGAAAGGCAAATCCTTAAAGCTTCTACAGGTATTTGCACACGTGTAGAGAGGCATAGGCTCTTCTGATGTAGACGGAGAGGGAAAAGGGTATCGATATTCTTTTCTGCAGCGAGCAACATAGAAGAGTCGACCCAGGTTCCTGGTACCAGGATAAGTCAGATAGAGCAGCTGTTAAGGTGTGCAATCTCGAACTTAGAGTTGACAGATATCTGGAGACAAACAGTGGATTTGTGTGGGTGGCAGTTGGTGACATACTAATGTATAGTTGCTACTTTTCACCTAATGATCCACTGACGGACTTCGAAGCCGATATAAAAGAACTCGAATCAAGTTTTAAAGAATCCAGGTTGGATGTACTTGTCATTGGCGATTTCAATGCTAAGTCGCCAGAGTGGGGCGAGTCAAAGTTTGATAAAAAGGGTAAAGTGATCGGAGAAATGGTCTCCAGGAACAGTTTAATTATTGTAAACCGGGGTGGAGCCTGGACGTTTAGGAGGGGTGCAATCGGATCCATTATTGATTTTACGACAGCATAAGTGACTGGCGAGTCTCTAAGGAATATACAGCAAGTGACCATCAGTACATCGACTTTTCAGTCTTAGTTGGAGACTCAGGAGGCGGCAAAAGACAGGAAGTTCCGCGTCGAAAATGCCCCTCATGGAATGTGAATCGGTCTGGGTGAAGAAGCCAAATACCTCTTATGCTGAGGTGCGAGCGGTGAGGAAAATCATCATCACAGCTTGCGATTCATCTGTGCCGCGACGTAAGTGCACTCCTTTCGGAAAGGCTCCGTTTACTGTTGGTCTGATGAGCTGGCCTCCTTGAGGAAAGCATGCTTAAAAGTTAGAAGGACATACACCCGTTCTAGAGGAGAACTTTTGCTGAACGAAGGATTCAAGGAGGCCAAAAAAACCTCAAGAAAGAGATTTGTGCGTCGTAACGCCGTTGCTGGAAAGACCTAATCGAGGATATTGTGAAGGACCCATGGGGTCTGACTTCTTAAATAATTACTAAGAAATTAGGAACGAGGCAAAAGACCCGCGGCCTGGACAGTTCCGATTGGGCCACAGATAATAAAAGCTCTCTTTTCTCCTGCGGAGCCTTGGCTTAGGGTGGACTGGAATGGCTGTGAAGTCGGTGAGGATGAACTCTTCACTCTTACTGATTTACGAAATGCAGGTAAAAGATTAAAAACAGGCAAGACGCCTGGAATCGATGGGACAAGTAACGAGATCCTAAAACTGGTAATCGAAACTACACTCCACATTCTGCTTTGATGCTTCAATCTTTGCTTTGAGAGAGGAGAGTTCTTCCGCGACAGGAAGCGACAGAGGTTAGTCCTTTTTAGGAAAGGTGAAAAATCTTAGACTTCCATTACCACATAGCAACGGCGTTAAATAAGGCGATTGAGTGTTCGGTAAATTTGGCACGACTTATGCCCAATGTTCGCGAACCACGCGAAAAGATAAAGAGACTGGTAGTGAGTGTTGTCCATGCTAAGCTATTTTACGCAGCAGCAGCATAGGCTCCCTCGCTCAAGATCAGAAGCAAAACAATTTGCGAGAACATGCTGTCGACCAAGAGAGGTATCTATGCCAGAATCGTTTCTGCGTATTGTACGGCCTCGACCAGTGCAGTACAGGTCCTTGCAAGTGTCCCGCCGGCCGATCTTATAGCGAGGGAAAGGGAGGAATCGTTTCTTCTTTTTAAAGAAAGAAATAATCCCGAGAACCCACAGTCAGGAAGACTCAGCAAGGCCTGAATCCGCAAGAATGCGAGAAGCAAACTCGTCGAGACTTGGCAAGACAGATAAAATAGGTAGGAAAAAGGCTGATGGACTTATCGGCTTATTCCAACGCTCACCACCTGGATAAACTGAAAGCATGAAGAGGTCTCCTATTATTTAATTTATTTGTCCGTATATACTTTTAATTTATTTTGTGTTTTATTTGTCCCTACACAATTTTAATTTATTCTGTGAGTTATTCGTCCTTATTTATACTAATTTATTCTGTGATTTATTTGTCCTTATACAACATTTACCTTTTGACTTTATATATCTGTTTATTTTATATGTTTCTGTTTTACACCCGTTAATATTTTATCTCCCGACATTTTTTACACTTTTTTAACATTTGGCTTTTTTATTATTGTTGTGCTGTTGATTCCTCTTTTATATTATAATAGTTTTAAATTTTAACTATTGACGCAGGAGAACCGCAGGCAACGAACAAAGTCGAAGGCTAAAGTCTTACGAAAGTTCCGAGGAACGGTAAAGGGATTCAAAAGAAGGTTTACGGGTTTTAGCGGGTCGGGACTGGCAGTAGGTCGCCAGTTTAATTTTATTATCTTATTTCTTTTATATTTATTAATTTTACATATCTTCTTTTATTTCTTGAAATCAGACTTCGCAATTTTTGAAAATTCTAATGCGCCTAACTTTGTTAAATAATTTTTTTGGTCAAACGGCAAAATATGTGTCGTCTAAAATTGTGTGAAAAACAATATATTTCCATAGGAAATTATTATTTGACTTACATATTTTCGCCTGTCTGAATTGAAATGGAACCAACCATTGATGCACCTGAATCGCCTGAAACTGACTGTTTACATTTACCTCGATATTTTGAAATTATCCTGAATTTCAGGGTTAATGTGAATCTACATATTAAAAAGTTTGGTAAATTTGCATGATTAAAAAAACTGCACCTTTTAAGTATACGATTCTGTAAATAGTTTGTAATTAACAATAATTATTTGTTTAAATCTTGCTTAAACAATAAGCATTTCCTGAAAATTTCATTAAATTTTATTCATTTTCCTTAGAGATATACCATTTTCAAAAATTAAAAAAAAAATTAAAAACTCGTAAATCCAAAATTTAAAAAATTTTTTTTAATCGAATGGATGCTTTTTACTGTCATGTATTCCATTTAAAAATTTCGAAGTTTCAACAAAATCGAAGAACTAGGGTACAACTTTGATTTTTTAGGCATGGAGCTACCCTACTGTAGTTAAGCGAGGTTTAAGAAACAAGTTATTTCAAGTATACTACTATTTTAACCCTCCTGCGCATAAAGCCGAGTATACTCGTCCAAACTAAACCGTTACCGTATGCATGAGGACGAGTATACTCGTCCAAACATTTTTGTTAATAACTTTAGATTAAATAAATATTAAGACATCGGTCAAGTTGCAAATTGCTTTCAATGAACAAACGAAGCTAATTGAATTATTTAGCACAATATATATTATTTATTTAACAATAAACATTGCATATAAAATGTTTAAACAAAGTGAAAAATTTCTGTTTTATAAATTAATGTTTGTTTATCGGATTTTCCAATAATTGTTTGTCAAAGGGTTTCTGGGTGCGCTGATTACGAATTTAACGTCAAAATTCAAAAATTCAAAATGGCGAATCCAATATGGCGGACAATTATATTTTTTTTAAAGCGGACTTTTAAAAAAATTTTGTAGAATTTTACCAAAACTTATTATCATAGGGTTTAGAGGTCGCTGCTTACAAACATGGAGTCAAAATTTCATAATTCAAAATGGCGAACCCAATATGGCGGCTGACAATTCTGAAAAAGTTTTCTAATCGTCCCGTCTATTGCTATCTAGGGGTTTTTGAGGTCGATGATTACGAATATGAAGTCAAAAATTGAAAAAATCCAAAATGGCGGACCCAATATGGCAAACAGCAATTTTTAAAAAGTTTTTTAATCGTCCCGTCTATATCTCTCTAGGGGTTTGCAGATTACGAATCCGAGGTCAGAATTCCAAAATTGAAAATGTCTAATCCAATGTGGCGGATGATAATTAAAAAAAATTAATCCGACCCTCTATCGCTATCTAGGAGTTTTCGGGGTCGCTGATTACGAACATGGGTCTAAATTAAAAAATTCTAAATGGCCAATCTTATATGTCAAAAAACAATTTTAATAACATATTCTAATTGAATAATTTATTCCTATTGTAGTCTTTATTAAGAAAATAAATTAATAATTAAAAATTTTGTATGAATTTTGATATAATTTTTCGATTTTCACAAGAAATAGGTATATTGGTGCTATCGGCGTCTTTGAAATCTGTTAATATGAATAAAAAGTTTGATTTTTTAACATATTACAGTCACGATCAATTGCAACTTTAAAAATTGATTTTAATTTCTAATTATAATTATTTTTACCATTATTATTATTATTATTATTATTATTATTATTATTATTATTATTATTATTATTATTATTTGTATTATTATTATTATAGATCTATAAAAAATTATTTGATTAAAATAACTATTTATTGACTATTAAATAAATGTTTAGTTCAATGGAATAATTTTAATTTAAGTCAATTAAGTTGCATTTTAATTATTAATTTTAGTAATTAAAGCAAATACAACCTAATTAAATTAATTAAAAATAATTTGCCTCAAGTAAATATTTTTTTGATAATAGATAAGTAATCGGTTATTTGAATGATATAATTTATTTTCAATGTAGTGTACTTACTATATTTTAAATTTTTTTAACCTACAGATGGCCAACGATATATTTTGATTAATTTTCTTATCTTTAATTTAATTCACAAAATGTTTTTTCTTATTGTTGTTCCATTTTCCGCCATATTGAGTCCTTCATTTTGGAATTTTGGACTTCATATTCGTAATCAGCGACCTCAAAAACCCCTAGATAGCGATAGACGGAACAATTAGAATTTTTTTTAAATTGTAAAAATTGTCCGCCATATTGGGTCCGCCATTTTGAATTTTGAAAATCTGACCCCGGATTTGTAACACAGGCCTGAAAATTTAGGCTTAGTTTTCGTACAAAAAAAGTGGAAACTGATTCTTATAGCTTTTTTTGACGTAAAATATAAATCCAACTTCCAAAATATCCCATCACGTCAGGATTTCTTGTAATACTGCCGTAAAAGTCCAAAAATGTCTATTTTTGGTCATTTTTCGGAATTTTTTTCGTTAGTCAAAGAAATTTTTTTTCATTTTTCAAAATTGCATCGTATAGTACTATGGCTTAGCTTTAAAACTCATTTTTCAAAATGTCTTTAGAAATTTTTTAAAAAAAGTTATGTAGATTTGAAAATTGTTTATTATTTAGGCAAGTGTAGGTTTTTAAAACTAGGAAGGCTGATATAAGTATAATTATAAAAAACAAAGTAGTAATAAAGGGGACGTCCATAATATATGTGGGATCGAAATAGGGAGAAAGGATATAAAATTTTTTACAAAATTGGATATAAGAGTAGAGGGGATAATAAAAATTTTAGTCAACTTTTTAAATGTTAAAAAGTTACATATTTAATTCAATTTTTTTTGTTTTCAAAAATTAAGACTACTGCTATATCTCACCCTTACTAGTTGGTTTAAGAAATAAAGGTCAATTTATAAAGCTATTAGTGAATGCAATCAAAATGACATTTTGAATTTATCTTATACCCACATTTGCCTAAATGAAAAAATTTCACATCTATATAACTAATACAAAAAAAAATCGTAAAGAAATTTTAAAATATGGGGTTTGAAGCTTATACATGG
Organism: Leptopilina drosophilae; assembly: GCA_032873175.1. NCBI lineage: Eukaryota > Metazoa > Arthropoda > Insecta > Hymenoptera > Figitidae > Leptopilina > Leptopilina drosophilae. Next base: position 27,429,466 of record CM065480.1, read on the forward strand.
TGTAATACGACACAATTTTGCAAATTAAAAAAAAATTTTTGGTTAACCAAAAAAAAATCTAAAAAATGGCCAAAAATAGCCATTTTTGGCCATTTATAGCAGTTTTACAAGAAATTCTGACGTGATGGGCTATTTTGGAGGTCGGATTCGTATTCTACGTCAAAAAAGCTATAAGAATCACCTTCCACTTTTCCTGTAACAGAACTAAGCTACAATTTGCAGGCCTGTGTAATCAGCGACCTTGAAAACCCCTAGATAGAGAAAGACGGAACGATTAGAATTTTATTTAAATTGTGAAAATTGTCCGCCATATTGGGTCCACCATTTTGAATTTTAAACTTCTGACCCCGGATTCATAATCAGCGACCCTGAAAACGCCTAGATAGCGATAGACGGAACGATTAGAATTTTTTTTTTTTGAATTGTAAAAATTGTCCGCCATATTGGGTCTGCCATTTTGAATTTTGAAATTCTGACCCCGGATTCGTAATCAGCGACCCCGAAAACCCCTAGATAGCGATAGACGGAACGATTAGAATTTTTTTTCAATTGTCAAAATTGTCCGCCATATTTGGTCCGCCATTTTGAATTTTGGAATTCTGACCCCGGATTTGTAATCAGCGACCCCGAAAACCCCTAGATACCAATCGGCGTGCAAATCCTACCTTCTGAAAAATGTGTGCATTTGCAAGCGACTTTGTGGGTGAAAACGTATGCGCAGGAGGGTTAAATAACACAGGCACACAAAAAAGTTGTCTGTTTTTTGAACCAGACATACATATCTTATAGTAATTTTGTCCGCTGAAAACGAATCTGAAGTCAGAATTGCTCTATCACCCTCAGTTTTTTTTAAATCGACAAAACTACCCTTAAATTCAAATTTTAAAGTAAAAAAATTGAATAACAGATTTCTCTCCAAAGAAAACAATAAATTTATCTACTTTTGCTACAACAACTCAGAAATAATGTCAACATTGCTTAAACACCCTTTGTTTTTTAATAAATCGAAAAAACTACCCCTAAAATGTTAAAATTCAAAATTATAATATAAAAACCTACATTGGTTTTCAAAACAATAAAATAAATTTATGTACATCTCTTTCAAAATTCCAAAAGCAATATCAAAATTACTTTATCACCCTCTGTGTTTTTAAATTGAAAAAAATACCCCAAATATGTAAAAATTCAAAATTTATAATAAAAAAATTAAAAACCATATTGTTTTTTAAAATAGAACAATAAATTTATGTACATCTCTTTCAACAACTTAAAAGCAATGTCAAAATGACTCCATCCCTCTCTGTTTTTTTATTTCAAAAATCTACTCTTAAATTTACAAAATAAAAAAATAAAAAACCACATTGTTTTTTAAAATAGAACAAAAAATTTATGTATTTCTCTTTTAACATCACAAAAGCATTATCAAAATTGCTCTATCACCCTTTGTTTTTTTAAATTTAAAAAACCTACCCTTAAATTTACAAACTAAAAAAATGAAAAACCACATTGTTTTTTAAAATAGAACAATAAATTTATGTACTTCTCTTTCGACAACTCAAAAGCAATGTCAAAATTGCTCCATTACCCTCTGTTTTTTTAAATTAAAAAACCAACCCTTAAATTCACAAAATAAAAGTTTAAAGTAAAAAAATTAAAAACCACATTGTTTTTCAAAATAGAACAATAATTTTATGTACACCTCTTTCAACAACTTAAAAGCAATGTCAAAATGACTCCATCCCTCTCTGTTTTTTTTATTTGAAAAACCTACCCTTAAATTCACAAAATAAAACTTTAAAGTAAAAAAATTAAAAACCACATTGTTTTTAGAAATAGAACAATAAATTAATGTACTTCTTTTTTAACAACTCAAAAGCATTATGAAAATTGCTCCATCACCCTTTCTTTTTTTAAATTGAAATAACTACCCCTAATATGTACACTGAAAGAAAATGTATATTAAATTTTGTAAAAGTATTTTACAATTTGGGGAAAAAGCAACAAACCGAAATGTTGATATAAAAATATTAAACTTTGAAAAAGATTATATCGAATTTAGTATAATTATATCAAATATGAAGAATTTAAATTCAATTTTAAACGTTTCAATATAACTTTAACAAATTCTACATATATTTTTTTAAAGTTTATTATTCTTTATTATATCAAAATTTCGGTTTGTTGCACTTTTTCCCCAAATTGTAAAATATTTTTACAAAATTTAATATACATTTTCATTCTGTGTACATATTAGGGGTAGTTATTTCAATTTGAAAAAACAAAGGGTGATGGAGTAATTTTGACATTGCTTTTTAGTTGTCGAAAGAGAAGTACATAAATTTATTGTTCTATTTTAAAAAACAATGTGGTTTTTCATTTTTTTAGTTTGTAAATTTAAGGGTAGGTTTTTTAAATTTAAAAAAACAAAGGGTGATAGAGCAATTTTGATAATGCTTTTGAGATGTTAAGAAAGAAATACATAAATTTATTGTTCTATTTAAAAAAACACTGTGGTATTTAATTTTTTTACTTTAAAGTTTTATTTTGTGAATTTAAAGGTAGGTTTTTCAAATAAAAAAAACATAGAGGGATGGAGTCATTTTGACATTGCTTTTAAGTAGTTGAAAGAGATGTACATAAATTTATTGTTCTATTTTGAAAAACAATCTGGTTTTTAATTTTTATTATTATACATTTTGAATTTTTACATATTAGGGGTGGTTTTTTCAATTTAAAAACACAGGGGGTGATAAAGTAATTTTGATATTGCTTTTGGAATTTTGAAAGAGATGTACATAAATTTATTTTATTGTTTTGAAAACCAATGTAGGTTTTTATATTATAATTTTGAATTTTTACATTTTAGGGGTAGTTTTTTCGATTTAATAAAAAACATAGGGTGTTTAAGCAATGTTGACATTGTTTCTGAGTTGTTGTAGCAAAAGTAGATAAATTTATTGTTTTGTTTTGGAGAGAAATCTGTTATTCAATTTTTTTTACTTTAAAATTTGAATTTATGGGTAGTTTTGTCGATTTAAAAAAATTGAGGGTGATGGAGCAATTCTGACTTCAGATTCGTTTTCAGCCGACAAAATTACTATAAGATATGTATGTCTGGTTCAAAAAACAGACAACTTTTTTGTGTGCCTGTGTTATGTTTAAAAGAAGTAATTAAATTATAATATACTTTATCTGAATTGTCAATATCCGTTGTATAATAATTAATACTATTAGCATTATTTTTATAAAAAATATTTCTAGATTTTTTCTTTTCCAATTATTTGTTTCAAAATGTAAAATATTTATATTGTCAAAACCAAAAGAGTGATTATTATCAAAGGTGTGATTAGTTAAAGCATTAATATTTTGGTTGTGAGTGACGTATCGTTTAATTTCTTTTATTCTAGTTTAAAATGTCTAAAGGTTTTTCCGATATAACAACTATTACAATTTTTGCATTGAATTTTATATACTCGTCTAACCTTCTGAAATTTCCCTGTTGAATCTTTAAAAATTGAAAAAATAGAATTTTTTAAATTATTAGAGTTAGTAAAAATAAATTAACCTCTTAGCAGTGTCGTCAGAATTAGCTATTCGTGCCACAAATGTGCAAAAAAATTTGTTTTTTAAATTATTTGATATGATTCTACTTTATGTTTTCGAGGTCGCTGAATCCGAATATTTGATCAAAATTTAAAAATTCGAAATGCCGTCCAAAAAATGTAAAAGTTTCCGAACTTGACTAGAAATTATGATTTGGGGGTTTTTGGGGTCGCTGATTTCTAATATCTTGTTAATATTTTAATATTCAAAATGGAGGATTTAGAATGGCGACCAAAAAAATTTCTAAGTTTCCGGATTTGGCTAAAATTACGCATTTGGGGTTTTTTGAAGTCACTGAATTAAAATATTTGGTTAAAATTTTCAAATTCTAAATGTCGACATCCAGATGTCAACTAAAAGTTTACGAATGTGTTTATAAATAGTTATTTCAGACTTTCAGTTTTAACCACTTCGGCGGCATGGCGTTCCAATTGGCGTTCCATGAGTAAGTGGCAGAAGCGTCAAAAAAATGCGAAAATGGCGTTCCTGTTTAAACTTGTTTCCTAAACTCTGTAAACAAATTAAGTTTACCAAACCAAATGTTATTTATTATTTGAGATAAATGAAGATGAATAGGACAAGAAAAAAATTATTTTTTAGAGATCTTAAATGGTTTTAAAAAGGTTTTAATGTATCCAATTTTTAATACTTTTTACGAATGTCGTTCCAATATTCACCCAAAATAGTTCACAATCTTGAATCCGCCTATTTGAATTTTCGAAAATCCATTTAAGATTCATAATCTCAAATAATAAATAACATTTGGTTTGGTAAACTTAATTTGTTCACAGAATTTAGGAATTAAGTTTAAATAGGAACGCCATTTACGCATTTTTTGCCGCTTCTGTCACCTACTCATGCGACGCCAATTGGAACGCCATGCCGCTGAAGTGGTTAAGAACTAATTTGAGAACTTTAAATTTTCTGGTCGACGTTTTGAAGCCGCCATTCTGAATTTTTGACTAAATATTTGGATTTCGAGACCTCAAAAACCCCCCAGTGAGCACTTTCAGATAAATTCGTAAACTTGAAAATTTGTGGTCGCCATTCTGAAGCCGCCATTTTGAATTTAAAATTTTTAATAACGGATTCGAATTCACCGACCTCAAAAACCCTCTAGTGAAGTTATTGGGCAAAACCGTAAACATTAAAAGTTTTTTGGTCGCCATTTTGGAGCCGCCATTTTGAATTTTGAATTTTTTACTAAATATTCGAATTCAGCAACCTCAAATATCCCTAAGTAAACATTTTTAGTCAAATCCGTAAACTTTAAAATTTTTTTGGTCGCCATTTTAGAACCGCCATTTTGAATTTTTAATAACGGATTTCGATTTAGCGACCCCGAAAACCCCCGAGTAGGCATTTTTAGCAAGATTCGTTAACTTTTAAATATCTGTTTTTTCGATGCCGCTATAGCGGTCATACACACTGGGGGCACGAATTATTTTTACCTCTATAGACGTCAAACACTGTGAAGGGATTAAAATTATGTTGTTTGAAAATATTAAAAAGAATTTTATGAAAAATTTTGAATATATGAAATGCTTATAATCTTTTCAATTGGAAGATTGTTGTTGCTTCCTTTTCTTTTATGTGAGTTGCTGGTAAAAGCATTATTCCTCTGTACAATCTTCCTATTTAACATATCAATTGGATATCCGTTGAGAATTAAAGTTTTTTTAACAATATCAAGATTTTCAAGATGGAGTTGTTGATCTGACAATTTTATAACCCTATCAACAAGAGTTTATGCAAAGCCAATTTTATAACTTAAAGGGTGATGTGAATAGAAATTCATATATCTGCCAGTCCAAATAGATTTACGAAACCAATATGTTTTAATAAAGTTAGCACTGTCAATTGAGAGGGAAAGATCTAAAAAATTAATTTTATTATTATTAGATAACTCTAAAGTAAATTTTAAATGTTATTGATGGAGTTAAATTTATATAATATATCATCCACCTTATTTGAAGGTGCACATATTAATATATCATCAATATATCAAAAATAAATAATTTTGTAATTAATTTTACTCAAAATTTTATCTTCAATACCTTCCATGACAAAATTAGCCACACTTGAAGATATTGAAGAACCCATTGGTAAACCGAAAATTTGTTTATAAAATTCCGCCTGGAATTGACAGTATGCTGAATTCAAACAAAGATTTAGAGCTTCAAGAAAATTATCCTGCGAGAAGTTTGTATGTTTTTCAATTTCCATTTACTTTTAATAGTATTATTAATTAGTATCCAAGATATGTTTGAATACATGGAAACAACATCAAGTGAAAAGATAGTAAAATTTAATGGAATAAAAATATTATTAATTTTATTTTTGAAATACCAGCTGTCTTTAATATAGTGGTTATTATCAGTATTTAAAGATTTTTTTAAAATGCTTGATAAAAGTTTTAATAAATTATATATTAGATTGCTTACAAAAGTTGTAATTGGTCTCATAGGAATGTAATTCTTATGTAACTTTGGTAGTCCATAAAATTTTGGAGCGACACCATTTGTGCAATTAAGAAAATTATATGTAAATAAAAGTGGTTATAAAAGAAAAGGTAGCAACAACAATCTTCCAATTAAAAAGATTATAAGCATTCCACATATTCAAAATTTTGATAAAATTCTTTTTAATATTTTCAGACAACATAATTTTAATTTAGTTTTTACTAACTCTAATAATTTAAAAAATTCTATTTTTTCAATTTTTAAAGATTCAACAGAGAAATTTCAGAAGGTTGGATGTGCATTAAAAATTCAATGCAAAAATTGTAAAAAAAGTTATATCGGAGAAACTCTAAAGACATCTTACAACTAGAACAGAAGAACATTAACGATACGTCACTCACAACCAAAATATTAATGGTTAAACTAATCACACGTTTGATAATAATCACTCTTTAGATTTTGACAATATAATTTTTTTACATATTGAAACAAATAATTGGAAAAGAAAAAATATAGAAATGTTTTTTATTAAAAATAATGCTAATAGTATTAATTATAGAACGGATATTGACAATTTAGATAAAGTATATTATAATTTAATTACTTCTTTTAAAACATAACTAGCTAGCGCGCCTTGGCGCGCGTGAAATTTCTTTACATTTGGACAAGTAAAAATCTCTTGCTTCTAAATCCAGTAAGAAATGAAAGATCTATTAGGCGTCTCGAAACACAGATCTAGAATAGAGATTTTTGTTGTTGCATAAAAACAGTTGCAACTAATTATTACTTTACCAAACCTCATAAAATTATTTAAAGAATTATTAAATAAATATAAATTTACTTTTCGCATTATATATTATTTATATTGTTAACAAAATATGCTTTATAATAATTGTTAAAATAAGATTGTGTATTATTTATTGATACAAATTTTCAAGACCTATATTCTTTTCTTGTTATAGAATAATTATAGAACGTGTTCATTGGTCTTTTTCTTTAAAAATAGGGGAGACCGGGGCTAAACCGGACGGATTTGTTCTTTGGCCAAAAAACTCATACAAAAAAATTTTCTTTTGCTAAAGAGTAATATACCGTTTTGAAGCTTGTACGTTCACCAACAAATCGCACTTGTTCGATGTAGAAAAACTACAGTAGCTTTGGAGATATGTTGCTTCGAAGATGACTACCTCAAAAACAAAAATCCGAAAATTGGTGGGGCTAAACCGGACACCCCATGGGGATAAATCAGACACGGCTAATTAATTAAAGAATAAGACACAAATTTTCGTTTTTTTGTAGAAAAGTCAAATCAATTCTTCTCTTATTTAAATGTAGGTAGTTCTATACAAAGAATATAATATAAAATGTAAAATCAGTAATTAATATAATATAAAATGAATTACTGTTTTCAGACTTGTCTATTTGCAGCAACTCGCTTGCAAATTCGAGTTTTAAAATAAATTCTTTATTTATTTAGTTTTAAAGTGGTTCTATGCAAAGAATATAATATAAAATAGTTAATTAATATAAAATAAATTAAAGTATTCAAAGATTTGGTTGTTTTTTATCACGATGTCCGATTCAGCCCCACACCGTCATCTAATAATTAAACTGCAATATATTTTTTCTTCTTAACGTTTTTCATTAAACTCTTTTTCTACTAAACACAGTACACCATGAGCTAAAAGAAAAATTGCTGTGTGATATTTGGACTTTAATTTTAATGATAAAAACCCTAAAAAATGAGAAAAATTTTTTTACTTTTACCTCAAAAATAACATTTTCACATATTAACGGCAACTATTATTACAAAAACTTTCCTCCGGGTCCGAGGGACCCGGCTCGAGCCCGTGAGGGTTAACAAATAAACGCTTTTTAATGGTCCTAAGCTTACTTAAAAATATTTAAATATTTATACTTTGCATATACTTATCGATTCGTCTTGACATAAAAATTTCAATTTTATTATATATAAATTTAGATTTTGCTAAACAATTTTTTTTACTTGAACAAGTTTTTGAAAAAAAACAACTGTATAATTTTTTGTGTGGGATATATTCTATATTCCTTTTGTCCATTTTGAAAGATTAATGTGATAAGTAAGCCCTCAAAATTTCATCCGAATTCAAGAAAATCTATGGAAGGTATCATGTTCACACGAAAGCAAGATCTATAAACAGATACACAAATTGTTTAATACATTTTAGAAAATATTATTATTTAAAGGACTACATAGCTTTTTCACGAGAAATAAAAATCAATTATAAGTAAATAAGCATGAAAATATAATAATATTGTTTATTGTTTTAAGACCTAAAAATCAATACACAATGAAGTTACATGGAATCAATTTATGTTCAAGTTTAAAATATAATTTCAAAATATAGTAATTTTAAAAAATAAATAAAAAATACACTCGACTTAAAATATTAAATAAATAAATAAAAAATATTGGAAATTATATATTTTTTAATTTGGAAATGAAACTCAAAAATGCACTTTTTTGGGAATAAAATGTAAATTATTTATCAAAAATAAGGTAAGAAAAAGGAAAAAATGTATAAATTAGAGTTTTGCAGATACTTCAATTTTGCGTAAACTCGAAATTGGAATCAAATCATTCCTTCATATTAATTCTCATTGAAAGGATAGAATATTCGAAATTTGCACACATATTTTTACATTTAAAAAAACTTGTTTAAAATTGTAATCAAGAAATATATAATTTACTATTTTTGCAGTTATTATCAAATTATATTCTTTTAAAAATATGATTATGAAATAAAAAAAAATTTATAATGATGTTGAATTTATCACTTACTTCAAATTGTTTAATTGAGAGATGAAATATTATCAATCTTGTCTTCGTCCAGCAATATACACGTTCATTTAATTAAACAAATTTTGTGACATTTTTTTAGTTTCTGAAGAGGACGACTGTGTCTTTGAAACGTAAACAGATTGTTTTTTATTCGAACCTGACTTGGATAGATTGATAATATTTCATCTCTCAATTAAAAAAAAATTTATCTTGAATTCATTTCATTTATTTATTCTAATATCTGTCACTGAGAATACAGAAAACCATGATGCTCAAACCAAAAAAAGTAGGCGTTACTTTCTTAACTGTTCGCCTTTCTCTCGCTTCTACTCTAAACTGAAGGAAAAGACGATATTTCACACTCTTTCTCTGTATCATGATTTCTCTCTTATATACTCTGACAAACTTCTCTCTCCAACTCTTTTCTGTCATCAAAAGCACAGCAGGAGGGCGGACGGAATTCTTGTGGACAGAATGAATGGAAGAATACGGAGATTAATATATATATAATAATTTAAAAGGTTTAATAATATACATTTCTTCTATACCAGCTATATCTGTACCCAAATATATAACCCAACCTTTCTGTGAAAACTCTCTAATTCTATTTGAGGGGGCAAGCTCTGACCTGTTGGTACTTGCAATTAAAAAAATTTTCTTTTGCATAGGCTTTGACGTCCTATTTCGCGCTTCTATTTGAGGGGGCAAGCTCTGACCTCTTGGTAAAACACAGATCAAATTTTGACGTAATGTGAAGGCCCACAATAAGGCTCCTTTTAAAACCCGTAGCTCAAAAAATAGGTAAAATTAAACATGTAATGTTGAAATTATATATGATCTTGGCAAGGTAAGATTCGTTATTTCTCCTCTTTTTGACTTCGGTCAAAAAATAGGTCAATTTTGACATAAGCTTTAATTTATGTTCTTGACCTATAGGTCAAAAAATAGGTCAAATTAGACATAGGTTTTGAGGTAATGTGAGGCCGTTATTTATGCTCTTTTGGACCTATAGGTAAAAAAAGGTCAAATTAGACATAGATTTTGACGTAATGTAATCCGTCAGTTAGCCTACTGACTAGGCAGGTAGCTAACCGTCTAAGACGTTTTAGGCCAATAGACGAAATACAAACTCACGAAATATTATTAAAAAATAAAATAATTTAATTAATATTTAATTTATTAAACATTAAATAATTTAATTAATATTTAATTTATTAAATTAATAAATTGAATTTAATGAATTAATGACTATTAAATTATTAGAGTAATAAATTTAATTATTCAAGTTCATGAAAAATAAATTAGGTTTTAACAAATTTTACTTAATTTTATACATTTAATTTTTACATAGTTTATTTATTGAAGCAAGGTAGACTTTGATGACATGGAGAATTACATTTTAGACCGGATTTAAAGCAAATGCATTTTTTGTACTCATTATCAAATCTAATATTCGAATTAGACAATTGATTAAAAACTTTAACAATATAGTAATATTAAAGTGAAAGAATTTATCAATCATCCGAATCAATCTCAAAATATTTCTTAAGCTCTTAAATTTCATATGTATCGACAGCACAGCCATCCTGAATACAGAAACCTGCTTTTCAGAAAATATTTTTTCGAAATTAATTAATAATTTAAAATTATCAAAGAACTCAGAAAAAATTGGTTAGCATGGTGGGATACGAGCCCACGACCTTTCTATTGCCGGTAGACTGCTCTGACCACTGAGCTACATGCACCCCAAGATTCTCCGAGTTCCTTGATTTACTATACCTCCCTGCATTATTTAATTTAATTTAATATTAGTAATTAGTAATTAGTAATAGTAATTAGTAATATTAGTAAATTTAATATTAGTAATAATTTCCGAATGATAGATTCACTTCCTTAACTTTAACAATATAGCTTTCTTCTTAACCAGCTATACCTGGACCCAAATATATAACCCATCCTCTCTGTCAATACTCTCTAATCATAGAGAGATTATTTCATTAAAAAAATGTGTTTCTACAAAATTTTTAAAATTAATTAATTATAAAAATAATAATATGGAGAATAATAAGAAATTTTTTGAAAAAATTTTTTGTTACATGCTTGTATTTTTTTCAAAAGGGAAAGAAGCCTTTTTAGCTTTCTTTTTCACAAATTAAAATATAATCTTAAAATACATATTACAATTTTTAATTCTAAAATAATTTTTTAAATTTTTATTTTAGATAATTTTATAATTTAATCCTTTTTGAAATCTTTTGTGTGCTGTCTTGATTTTGGATTATGCATTTGTGAAATATTCATCTCCTGATGAGGAGCCATATATGGCTTGAAACTAGTTGGAATTAAAATAATAAATGTCATCTTTAAAAACCGTAAAGTAGGCCTTTTTTATTATCTTACAAATGAATATTTAATACGGTCAAACAAACAAAAATTACTGGTTGATACGTAGTTAGTGGTCACTTTTAATCAATAAATATTAACCCCAGGGGTACTTTATAAATATTTAATCGGTTTTTCCGATTTAATTTAATAAATTTTTTAAAAAATCTCGTGAAGAATTAAATTATTTAAACAAAATTTTTAAAAAATCCTATCCATAAATGTAAGTATTTGCATGAATTATTATTTAAATTATTCTTCTGAATTCAATTATTTGTAAAGATTTTAATAAAATTCTTTAAATGTTTTCAAATATTTTCAAAAATTGTGATAAAATTTTTTAATTTAATAAATTTCTACAAAATTTTAAGTTTTAAAAATCAAGAATTTATAAAAATAATATAATTTTGAAAAGATTTCAAATTAAAATCCTTGAAAATCTGAATTTCATATCTTTAAATTAAAAATTCTGTAAAATTATTTGTTCGAAAAAAACGTTTAATTATTTTTTATGTGTTTAAAGTGTTAAAATAATATTTAACGACAAAAACAAATTAAATTTTAGTTGCAATGAACATAAACAGTGATTTTCTGAAAATTTTTTTCAATGCAAATTACAAACAGCAATATTGAAAAATTAACAGAAGAATAATATTTAAGTTGTTAAAAATTTGATAAATAATAAAACTATTTCTAACTAGACCTACAATTTTTCAGCGACATTTAATATATATTTAATGATATTCAAAAATAAAGCAATATTTTTAACCATTTTAACCCATTCATAATAATATTAATTTCTTTTGTTTTTTATCAGAATTGCATTGCAAGTAAAAATTTGGGAAAATTTTTATTTCTATTTTTATTAAAAATTAGTTTAAAAAATAATTTATAGTAAAATCCTTTTACAAAACTGTGTAAACGAATTTATCTGACTTTTTAATAAAAAATCTCAATTTTGAAAAATTGTGGCTTGACCCCTTTTGTCTTGCCACTTATCATTTATTTATTAACTATGTTATACATTACTTTATTAATACTGTTCTTAAGGAGTAACCTTACCATAATCTTACCTCAAATTTGCAATATGATAATAACCTTTCCATAGCCTTAACATGGAAATGTAACCTTACTACAATTTTACTTGTAACTTTACTACAACCTTTACTTGTAACCTTACTTCAATCTTTAAATGTAACCTTACTACAAACTTTACATGTCACCTTCATTTACATGTTACTTTGCTATAACCTTTATAAGCGGAACTTTTCAGTTTACCTTAAGTACGCTTCAGGTTTACCCCGTAACCTTACAAGCCATACAAATAACAAATAACTCCTTTCTCTCAGTTATATATTATGACTGACCAAACCGCAATTTTTTACTAAGATTGGATATACAAGTTTTTATTTTCTTTTATGGAAATGCATTTTCATCTTGAAAATTTTAAACAAAACCTTTAATAAATACTTACTTAAATACCAAGATTTGAAGAAAAATGATTAAAAGAAATTTTTGTATTTTTTTAAAAGTAAGTAGTAGATTTTTGTACTTTTTTAATAAGACGTAAACATTAATAGTATTTTGGACACTCAAAAAAAATCCTTAACTTCTTAAGTAGAATCTTAAAGAATAGTTTATGGCACTTTATTGTATAAAAGACATTACTAAGTTCAGAATTTTCTGTCTGACTGTAATTATATTTTACTGAGGACAAACATGTAACAAAAATTTGAAAAATTCAAAAACTGCGCTTTTTACGATTGCGCGCAAGGACAAAAAATTAAATATCTCCTAAAGTTTTAAACCCTCCATTAATTTTCTATTCGGAAAATACTCGTCAAATAAGTGGGAATCGAATCATTATTATTAAAAAATGGCACTTTTCAAAATATTGTTTATTTAAAAATTATTTTTTAAATAATTTGTTTAAAAAATTTTGTTTTTTGAAATATTTTCGTAAATTGTCTGTAAACAATAAGCATTTCCTTAAAATTTTATTAAATTTCATTTATTTTCCTCAGAGATATACCATTTTCAAAATTTCAAAAAAAAAAATTTTTAATCTCGTAAATCCAAAATTTTTCAAATTTTTTTAAATCGAATTGAGGCTTTTTACTGGCATGTATTCCATTTCAAAATTTCGAAGTTTCAACAAAATCGAAGAACTAGGGTACAACTTTGATTTTTTAGTCATGGCGCTATCCATATATATTATAACCTTTATTTTATTTTTTATGTAACTCTTCACTATTTTTTAAGTTATTAGAAGTTATTTTCGAACCTAAAAATCATTAATTTAAATTTTAGCTTTTATTAATTTCTCAGAATTAACCTAATTTAACTTCTCCTAGGGATCGTAAGACCTTGTTGTTGGTGTGGAAGCTTACGGGCCTAATCGGGCAACGTCTCTGGACCCCTTTCTCTCTCTCGTAGTCTGTCGGTGAGGACCCACTCCCCGTAAAGGAGGGACCGTCCGGGCGACAGAGGGAGTAGAAAGGTGAGGAAGCGACCATTGGTGGGAAGTAATGACCACCACTGGAAGCGGAGGAGACTGTTGCCTGCGGGGCCTTAACTAAGAAACGGTCCCTCTGGTTTCCGTGGCAAAGGAACTAGAGTATTGAGCGCGAGCTCTGCCCCCAATCTAAGACGTACGGATACGTGTCGATGGATGGATGGCACCAGGGTTACCAAAGCCGCCGCGTGTCCTGGGCGGATCGGCCGGACGTTGGTCTGGGCTGTACTGGCCGGGCTGTGAACCCGTAAAGCTCGGGGGATCGGTCCGGTTAGGGCTCTGGCTGGTGGACGGTCGATCTGTTCGGAGCGCTGTGGATGGTGGTGTCGCAAACGGCGGTCAGGGATACCGGGAGACCTCCCTGTACTAATTTGATTCCTTACTCCTACAGTAGGGCATTAATGTTGTACCTTTGCTGGACCTGTGCACTGGAGACCTGATGGCGATATTGACCGACTTCGAGGGTATCGGAAGGATGGTCATTGGATCGGCTTACTTTCCGTATGATAGCAAAGTTAATCCTCCAAATGAGGTATGTAAATTGGTGGATTACTGTGCAGAGAGGGGACTGCCCCTTTTGTTGGGCTGTGATGCTAACTCACAACACAGGGTGTGGGGGAGCTCAAAGAACAACCAAAGGGGACAGGAGCTATTGGAATATCTATTGGGAACAGGACTGGATATTCTAAACACGGGTAAGGTACCGACATTCAGTAATGCTGTCAGGGAGGAGGTGATTGATATCACCCTCTGCTCGTGCAGTATTGCACACAAGGTAAGAAGATGGAAAGTATCTAATGAACCTTCACTTTCTGATCATTTACAGATTGTCTTCGAGCTGGAGGCTGTGGTCCCTTCGGAAACCAAGTGGATTCGTAATCCCAGGAAAACGGATTGGGCTAAATACAGCGCAGAGCTGAAGGAGACACTTTCTGTATTACCAGGCAGGATTAGAGATCATGAAACCCTGGATGAGGTGGCTGGTACTTTTACAACAGCCATAATAACAGCTTTTGAGAACAGCTGCAAACCAACGAAAGTTCGTTCGGCAAAAGAGACCTACTGGTGGAATGAGAGGCTAGAAAACCTCAGAAAAGAGACCAGGAAGTTATTTAAACGTGCTAAAAAATACCGCACAGCTGACAGTTGGTTAACATATGCAAAAATGAGGGACAACTATAGAAATGAAATAAGGAAGGCACAACAGGATAGCTGGACTGCCTTCTGCTCCAGCATCGATAAGGGCAAAGAGGCAGCGCGGTTAGACAAACTGCTTTCAAAAAACCCAGATGCAATTTTAGGCACCTTAAGACTGCATAACGGAGGATTTGCCGAGTCGGACGAGGAGACTTTGGCTCACCTGGTCCAGACCCATTTCCCAGGCTTTTCTAGGTCTGAGAAAGGGCGGTCCCGATTCTTGGCCTCTGAGTAAACTACCGCAGGCTGAATATAGGCTGCGGAGACAGTTGGCTAATGGAATCGTGACTGCCGAGAGGGTCAGGTGGGCCGTGGAATCCTTTAGCCCTTATAAGTCTCCCGGACCAGACGGCGTTTTCCCTGTCCTTTTGCAAAGGGCGATGGATCAGGCGGTCGGACCGTTGGTAAGGCTTATCAGGGCAAGTCTAACTCTTGGATGTGTCCCAAAAGCGTGGAGGGGCACTAAAGTCGTCTTCATACCAAAGGCTGGCAGGAACGGATATACCTCACCAAAGGATTTTCGTCCAACTAGCCTAACATCTTTCATTCTGAAGTTGGTTGAAAGATTAGTGGATAGATACATCCGCAGTGAGATCTTAAAGCAAAATCCTTTGCATAGAGATCAGCATGCCTATAGAACCGGATGTTCTACAGAATCAGCCCTTGCCAGAGCTGTTAACTTAATAGATGGACAGCTACAGGATAAGGGTTTCGCAGTGGGTATTTTCATGGATATAGAGGGAGCTTTCAATTATACCTCCTCGGAGATTATAAAGGAAGCCATGATCTCTCATGGTATTCCCACAACCATTGTTGACTGGACCTGTCACATGTTGGGTAACAGGAACCTATTAACAACTAAAGGGAGCTCAACCCTTCGAGGAACAGTTAATTCTGGATGTCCTCAGGGAAGAGTTCTATCGCCCTTACTTTGGTGTCTGGTAGTGGATGAACTGCTAAGACTCCTCAGTGAGAAGGGATTTCATGCGATTGGTTATGCGGACGATATCTTATTAATCGCTCGCGGTCCTCATCTGGATGTATTACTGGGTGTGGTGCAGCAGGCGTTAAATATGGTAGATGGATGGTGCGGACAAACTGGTTTGTCAGTCAATCCAGCAAAAACGGAAGTTGTTATTTTCACCAGACGATACAAGTGGAAAGCCACATGTATGCTAAAACTGGCTGGAAAAGAACTCCAATTCACAGAGAAAGCGAAGTACCTAGGAGTCATCTTGGATAGTAAGCTTCTTTGGAAAGAACACTTGGATGAGAAGTGTAATAAACTCACAGCTACTCTATGGCAATGTAGGAGAGCTATAGGATGTAGCTGGGGTCTTAAACCGGATACACTTTTGTGGATCTACGAATCGATTCTGCTTCCTAGGCTGACCTATGCGTCTGTGGTCTGGTGGAGCAGAGTTGAACTTAAAACGGCAAAAGACCGGTTGGAGGGCGTAAGGAGGCTGGTCCTGGGGAGCATCACTGGTGCTGTGCGCACTACGCCCACGATGGCCCTTGGTGCTCTTCTGGGACTGGAACCTTTACCCCTGATCATTAAAGCAGAGGCGGCGAAAGCTGCCCTGAGATTAGGTGGGGACAGAGGCCGTAGGGAAGTTGGCAAATGGCGTCTCCCCAGCAAATTGGTGGAAAAACCCATTCTCAATATGATTAGAGATAAGGTGACTCCACTTTACCTCTTTGACAAGAAGTATAGAATAAGTATACCTAATAGAGAGGATTGGCATGATGGGCCGGCCCATCTTCCCAGAGATGCTATTGTCTGGTATACGGACATATCGAAGGGAAGAATTGGCGCAGGCGCAGGTGTCTATCAAGAAGCAGTGGGGGTGGCTCTCGCATATAGTTTGGGAACCATCACTACTGTTTTACAATCCGAAATTGTAGCGATTCTCCACGGTGCTTTTGAGGCTCTAGAGCGCTGCCAGGATAGAAATATCTGTATTGCTTCGGACAGCAAGGCAGCCATTTGCGCTTTGAAACTATATGTTACAACATCCCAACTGGTCGGAGAGTGCCACGAGGCGCTCAACAGGCTAGCTGGAATTAACCGTGTTACCCTCATCTGGGTCCCAGGACACTGTGGAATTAAGGGTAATAACATAGCGGATGAACTAGCCAAAGAAGGCGCTAGGAAACGATTTATCGGACCAGAACGAATAGTTGGTGTCTCCAACAATTTCTGACTTTGGAATTTAAACAATGGCGGACACTAGAGCACCAAAAAGAGTGTCGGGCAGCTGCAGGTTGTAGACAGGCCAAAGCACTCATTGGGGAAAACTTAAACCCTAAAAGAGCGGCGGATTTCCGCAGGCTTAATAGGAAAGAGGCGAAAATCATAACAGGTTTGTTAACAGGCCATGGAGATTTACGCTATCACAGGCATAAGATGGGCATCGTCGAGGATCCCAAATGACGTAAATGTGGTGAGGAAAACGAAACCTCAGCTCACATTCTGTGTCGATGCCTTGCTTTGGTGAGGGAACGATATCAGATTACAGGTTGTTACTTCCTTGAGGAGACAGCAATCGCTACTAAAGGACTGGCCGCGGTCCTGTTTCTATGGAAAGGGCTTTGGGCTTAGGTCAGGCGGTTTAGTAGGACTTTGGGGACGTAAAGGGATTATCTAAGCGTTAGCGGCTGCTAAGCGGCTGCAACCCTAATAGTTAATAATAACCTAATTTAAGAATTTCGCTATGATAACGATTATTTTCGGAGTTGACAATAGGTTAGGAATTTCTAAAGGTTATCTACAGTTTGAATTAAAAAAATTTTTAATTTTTATCATTTAAGCGCCATGATATTTATTCCAAAAATATCAGAAAGATTTTATTTAATAAGTTTAATATTAAAGAAAACTTAACCTAGCTTGCTCAGAAATTGCGAGGAAAGGACTTTCCTCACAAACCGCGAAGAGGGGAGGGGTAAGGAGATAACACATTGATCTTCAATTAACACTGAATTTAATTTGAGCAATTAATCAATTTTATTATTCACAAAATACCACTCTTGTCCTTTAGTTTAATATACAAGATTGTTTGGCGGAAGGCCGAATTGAGTTTACGTAAATTCCGCATGAACATGCGGTGTCAAGCATCACTTTTCGAATTGTAAAACAATAAGTGCTAATACCGCGAGAAATCACTATTTACAAATTACAGGGACTTACCGTCGATGCGACGCCGACCCCTGAGAGCTCCTCGTCCTGACATGGCACAGATTTTATTTTATTTATATTTTTTTAAAATTTAATTTGACGTAATGCGCCGTACTCTATTACCAAATCGAGAATAAATAAAAAATGGCTGACTCGCCTACAACAAACGCGTCGCTACATGCGCGCTTCGTTTTCTCCTGGTGAGTCCCAGGCGCACGAAAATTATACTAAATTACAGTCTTTTTAATCTTTTCGTTTACCCTCGCGGGGTAATTTAGTCACATAAGGTAAGGTAGAGCGCGACCTTATTCGTCGCTGTCGCTGATTTATGAGTCAGTCTTTATCCAAAGTGGCCGCCGTCATTATTTTGACAGGACCAAAACAAGTAGTTTTCGTCATCCTGGTGCTCTTGAATATTCGGGAATCACATCCGAATATATGCACCAGGAAGCACTTCTCTTGATGACTTCGAATGATTGACAATTCCGATGGATATTTTTTTGATAAACAAAAAATATACGAACAGCAGAGTTTTTCAAAATAGTTTATTTTTATGATTGTTGATATGTTGAGTTGGCAGGTTTGAATAATAATGTTTAACTTATTTTACTAATTTAAGTTACAAAATATTTCGTTAATCAGATTTCAAAATACTAATAATAATTTTTATTTATTTAAAAAAAGGATTCTCGTTTGACAATTATTTTATCAAATAATTAATTTAACAACAAAATATATTAATTTACTCAATACTGTATATTGTTACGTCATCGTTACGTACTTTTAAATATTAATAATAATAATAATAATAATAATAATAATGATAATAATAATGGGAATTACAATAAAAATGGGAATTACAATAAATAATTGTTATTAAAATATTATTGACAATTATAAGCAATTATTCATTTATGAAAATAGTTATAATAAGAATAATAAAATAATAATTAAATTTAAGCCATAATAATGTTTAAAAACAAATAATTATTTTTAATAACAAAATAGTAATAATTATTGTAACAATAATAACAAATAAGAATAATAAGCAATTATAATAATAATAACAAGATAGTAATAAAAGTAACAAGAATAATAGATAATAATAACAAGATAAGATTATTTGTAGCAATAAATAATAATAATTAATGATAACAATAATATCAAAATAATAATAATTAATTGTAACATTAATAACAAACAATAATAATTAATTGTAACAACAAAATAATAATTAATAATAATAAGTTAATAATAATTTGTAATAACAAAATAACAACAAATAATAGTTAATAATAACAAGATAATAATAATTTGTAACAACATAATAATTAACAAGTTATAACAATGTAAACAATAATAACAAATTGTAATAACAAGTGAATAACAAATTGTAATAACAAGATAATAACAAATTGTAATAACTATAAAAAATTAACAAACAACATAAAAATATAATATTAAATTGTAAAAACATATGACTAAAAGGATGTGAACACGTGCGATCTAAAAACTAAGTCAACACAAGTGTTTCTCTAACAATGGGTTTCTCAAATGCATAGCAATTTGTCTAGTGCCTCAAATACATGGTAAATTGTATAGTTGCTTCAAATGCATGGTAAATTGTAACGTTTCTCCAAATATATAGGAAAATTTGGGTATAAACAGAGTCAAACTATCAAACGATTTTCAGTCTAAAATTGGAAGTCATCAAAAGTAGTCACCCAGACTACAGTCTTAAAAATGTAGTCAACAGAAGAAAATACCAAAGGCAGTCTTAATTTTTTAATCATCACAAGTGGTTCTCTTCGTAATAGTGGTCTCATCCCCAGTATAGTAGTTGTCCTGATCATTAAGTGAATTTCTAAATTCAGTGAATCTTGATGTCAAATTGGGTGTTTAGAAATATCGTTCGAGTTGTGACAAAAGCTGAAAAAACATAATACCAATTCAACTGCCTAATTTACAAGTGTCGTAAATCATCTACCTGCACCACTTAATAACCCATTAACAGACAATTGCCATTGTATCTCAACGTCGCCAGCCAGGACCAAAACCTCGCTATTCTAAGGTAAATAGAGAAACCACTTAAGACTCATTTTTAGAAAGCTAGTGTCCATTTCATCTTTGCATAATTTTGATCTTTTTTAAATATACTGTGTTCAAATAAATTTATTCTTGTCATTTATCCAACCTCGTCTCAACTTTAATTTTTCTAAATTACGGTTAAATCGAGAAAAATAGGGAATATAATAATAAGGTGAGACATAACATACGTAAATATTTTTGGTGCATCGGCCGTCGTGAAAGGATAAATGCAAGGATAATTTAATTTGAAAATATATCATTATTTTTGGTGTATAGGCCGTCGTGAACGGATAAATGCAAAAAAATTAGATTTGAAAAAATAGTGCATTATTTTTAGTGCATCATCCGTCGTGAACCGATAGATGCAAGAGTAGTTACTTTGAAATAATATATCTTTAATTTTGGCAAATTAACCGACGTGAATTAGTAAATACAAGAGTATCATTATTTTTGGTGCATATAAATTGTCGTATTTAAACTCATTTTTTTCGTATATAAAACATAGTGAATTAATTAATAAAAAGTAGATTTTCTTATTTTTTACTATATTGGTCATCATAAATCAATCAATTAGGTTATATTTGCACAATTATTTTAGCAAATTAATACAAACAGGTATAATTTTATTTAAACAAATACTCATTTTATCATACATAAAAAATACAAAAATAATAATAATGAAATATAATTAAATAAATAATTCATTTTATTAAACAAAATTTCTTATTTTTTAATACCAATTAAATAAATTTTTTTGTTAACAAATAAAAATTTATAACTTTTTTAAAAATCATACAATAAAATATAATTAAATAAATAATATATATTATTAAACAAAATTTCTAATTTGTTAATAACAATTAAAAATAATTTTTTTAACAAATAAAAAATTATAACATTTTTATAAAACTCATATAGTAGAATATATTTAAATAAATAATTTTTTAATAACAATTAAATAAATTTTTTTTAAACAAATAAAAATTTACAACATTTTAATAAAATTATATAGTTCATATAAAATAATAATTTAAAAATGAAAAAAAATCTAAATTAATTATTAATAAATATAAAAAAAAAAAAATAATAATAATTTGGAAATAAAAATTATTACAGAAAAAAATGTAATCATTAATAGTCAAAATAAATTAACAATAAATATTTTTTTTAACAAACTTTTTTGAAAACAGTTTTAATAATAATATAATTTTTAGGAAATTATTAGGATTACAATTTAAATAAATAAAAAATTATTAACAATAATAAACTCTTTGTTATAAATTTTTTTCAAATGTATATTATTAACAATAATCAACTCATTTTTAAGAATTTTTATAAAACATAATAACAAATAGAAAAATTCACACCGATTCAAATTTAAATAAATCAAAATTGTTAACAATAAAAACTCATTTTATAAATTTTTATAATAACAAATAAATTTTTTTTATAAAAGATTAAAATTTAAATAAATAAAAAATTATTAATAATCAACTCATTTTAAAAAAAATTCTTTACAAAAAACAATAACAATTAAAAAATTGTAACGGTTTAAATTTTAAAAAATCGTTTTAACAATAATAATAAATTCATTTTTTATAAATTTTTCATAAAATAAATTAATAAATAATTCAAATATTTTTGATTTGCAAATAAAAATAAATAATTCACCAAGAATTAAATAATATATATATATATATATATATATATATATATATATATATATATATATATATACCTATATTACAAAAAGATATCGCCGCCGCCGCTGTTTCAAGATTCTGTAAGGGCGCCCTATCCCAAAGGGGCCCTCAAAACTTATGTCAAAATTGACCTATTTTTTGACCTATAGGTCAAAAGGAGGATAAATGACGGCCTAACATTACGTTAAAATCTATGTCAAAATTGACCTATTTTTTTTACCTATAGGTCAAAAAGAGGATAAATAATGGCCTCACATTACGTTATCTAATTTGACCTATTTTTTTACCTATAGGTCAAAAAGAGGATAAATAACGGCCTCATATTATGTTAAAATCTATGTTTAATTTGACCTATTTTTTTCCTACAAATTAAAAACTGGTCTCCATGTGGGCATTTACATTACGTCAAAATTCATGTTTAATTTGACCTATTTTTTGAGCTACTGGTTTTAAAAGGGACCTTAATGTGGGCCATTACATTACCTGTTTTTTACCTACAGGTCAGAGCTTGCCCCCTCAAAGAGGAGCGTCAAATCGCCTATGGCAAAGACAATTTTTTTACTTGAAGGCTGTTACGTTACTACGAAATTGATGACAAAGATGGAAAAATGCGATCTTATGACATTAGCCAATCTGAAATTTTAAATTGTCATATGTAATGAAAATGAATAGAAATATTTTTAATTTGGTTTTTAGCCAAATTCTTTAAAATTCAAGTATACTTATGTATACTCAAAAAAACTCAATTTTTGAATTTAAAAATTAATTTTTTAATTAAAGTTTTAAAGAATTTGGCTAAAAACCAAATTTAAAAAGATGTTAAATAATCTTTCCTATATATAATAATTAAAATTTTCAGATTTGCCAAAATCATAAAATCCTCAAAAGGTTAATAATACTAAAAACTAAGTACGAATTTAAAATAAAAAATCACAGGGGGTTGGCGCGCGAAGCGCGCAGGGAAGCGGAGCCCCCCTAGTATATATATATATATATATAACCGACAGATTAGCTCGGTCGGATAAGATGCCTCGTTTGGCGGACGTTCTAGGACCAAGGGTACTTGGTTCGCGCCCATTTGGCTTGGATTTTTCCGGCATGTGAGATAATCTGAGCGGGAGGTTTGACGTCGAGGTATAATGATGTGCATTGTCGATTATTGTCCGGTACACACCATTAGAACTCGACTGTCGATAAACCGGTTGTACTCAGGAGAAGGTTTTCTACAGTTTCCCTCTCCTCTGGCGAGAAAACCCATTAGACGAGTAGTCCAGGCTAATGCGAGTACTCCTAATTTTCCAAAGACGTTCTGTAGGCGCAAACTTAATATTAAGAATTGTGTATTTAAGAAAAATTTGTGAAAACATGAAATTGTAAGAAACACTTGTATAGCCAAGTATGTAAGGCTGAAGACAGGTGTATAAACCAAAAATATATATATATATATATATAAATTGTCACTATTTTTGTTTAAATAGTAATTTTAACTCAAAATTAATAAATTAAAAATCATAATAACAATAAATAATTAAAATATAAATTATTTTTTTAATTTTTGAAAAAACAATAACAAAGGGCTTAGGGGGTTAAGTATGAAAAAAGTGCCCCCGCTTCTATTTTTCTCAAATTTGGTCCATATGTTACTATCCATATGACTATAACTTTCTGCAATTTTGAACCCAAAATTCGCTTTTTTGGGGGAGTTATGGAGAGGGAAAGCAAAATCAAAAAACTTATTTTTCTCGAAAACTACTGAACCGATTTTAATGAAATTTTAAGAGGTTGTAAATATAGATAAGACGATTCTTTTCAAAAAAATTTTTTGAAATTTGTAAAAATTTTTTTAGGGTTATTTTTTAAAGTAATCACTTTCTCTTTTGTTGTAAAAAGTACCTTATAATGTCCCCTTTAACATATATTTTTTTCAAATTTTTAAAAAATATAGTTTTTGAGTAAAATATCAAAAACCATGTTCATGCTATTTGTCACGTACGGTAATGCACATATATACATATGGGCCATATTAATGTGATAGGGTACAGCTAAATAAGTATGGAAAAAATGACCCGAATATATTTTTCCCATTCATTCCTACCCACT
Source organism: Leptopilina drosophilae (assembly GCA_032873175.1). Classification (NCBI taxonomy): domain Eukaryota; kingdom Metazoa; phylum Arthropoda; class Insecta; order Hymenoptera; family Figitidae; genus Leptopilina; species Leptopilina drosophilae. Next base: position 27,453,515 of record CM065480.1, read on the forward strand.
TAAAAATAACTTTTTCAAATTTTTAACTTAAAATTTTGAGGTTTTTGGAACTTATGGAGGAGAAAAAATCGAAAAACGCATTTTCCTCAAAAACTGCTGTATGTTTTTTAATCAGCTTTGGATATGTTGAAAAGACAAATAAAGAGATTCCAATAAAAAAATTTCAAATTTTTTTTTCAAAAAATTCCAAAAATCTTTTTTTTTTGAAAATTTCAAAATGAAAATTTTTCGAAATTTTCAAAAAAAAATTTTTTAGTTATATTAAAGAGACATTTGTAAGTATTTTCTCATTTCATTCTCTTATGTGATCTACTTAATAAAAAAATTTTGCTCGACATAATTTCAAGGTGTGTCACGGTAAATAGCTCAAAAACCGTACCCGGAACATTTTTATGTTGTATGCGAATGGTTAACTGATTAATTATTTACTTATAATCAAAATAATAGTTAGGGGTTTTCTGAATACAAGCCTGAAATCGATGTCAAAAAAATTATTTCCAAAGAAAAATCAAAAAATTTTTATTTTTACATTTAAAATTTTTTTCTTTTTGGATCGTTGAAGCGGTACATCACACATTTTTTATTTAACTTCTTTAACAGTCTTACTTTTTAAAAAATAATGGCCTAGATGATTTTAGAGTGCAACACGGTAAAAAAAACTCCAAAAATCCTAAAATTTGATTTTAAAATTTTCGAAATTTTTTTGTTTGTCCAAAAATATTTTTTTATATCAACTTCAGATTTGTATTTATCAACCTTAATAAGCCACTAGTAATAAGTTGCAAAAATATTTGACAGTTTTTTTAAAATTAACCATTCGCATACAACATAAAAATGTTCTGGGTAGGGTTTTTGAGTTATTTACCGTGACACACCCTAAAATCATGTCGAGCAAACTTTTCTTATTAAGTAGATCACATAAGTGAATGAAATGAGAAAATACTTAAAAATGTCACTTTAATAGAACTAAAAAATTTTTTTTTGAAAATTTCGAAAAATTTTCATTTTGAAATTTTCAAAAAAAAAGATTTTTGGAATTTTTTGAAAAAAAAATTCGAAATTTTTTTATTGGAATCTCTTTAATTGTCTTTTCAACATATCCAAAGCTGATTAAAATACATACAGTAGTTTTTGAGGAAAATGCGTTTTTCGATTTTTTCTCCTCCATAAGTTCCAAAAAACTCAAAATTTTAAGTTAAAAATTTGAAAAAGTTATTTTTAAGTGGGTAGGAATGAATGGAAAAAATATATTCGGGTCACTTTTTCCATACTTATTTAGCTATACCCTATCACATTAATATCGTCTTATCTATATTTACAACCTCTTAAAATTTTATTAAAATCGGTTTAGTAGTTTTCGAGAAAAATAAGTTTTTTGATTTTGCTTTCCCCCTCCATAACTCCTCCAAAAAAGCGAATTTTGAGTTCAAAATTGCAGAAAGTTATAGTCATATGGATAGTAACATATGGGCCAAATTTGAGAAAAATAGAAGCGGGTGCACTTTTTGCATACTTAACCCCCTAAGCCCTTTTTATGACATAGTAATTTTAAAAAAATATATATATATTTTTAATAAAAAATAATAAATAATTTTTTTTGTATATATTATTTTTTTAAGTATCAACGGGCTTACAAAATAAAAAACGCCCTTTCGTACAAAGTACTAATAATAAGATAGAAAAAGAAAAGAAAAAAAAAAGAAAAAAAAATTTAACTTATAGTCAAATAAACAAAAATGAAACAAAAATTTACGCTGTGTTACTCTTAAAATTAAATAATAAATCTCTCAGGCAAGTGACAAATCTAGGAGTAAAACTTTCAAAAAAATTTAAATCATGTGCATATTCATTAGCCTCACGACACATTCTCTCAAAAACATTATTATCACCATAGTCGGTCCTATGTAATTTAATTTTAAAAGGAAGAAAATAACGTGATGACTTGTAAGGCACGGAAAAATTAATCTTACGTAGAATATTGGGGCAATTAATGAAGCCATTAACAATTTTAAAAAGAAACATTAAATCAGAGTACAATAATCTTGATGAGATAGACGGAATTTTTAACTGTCTCCTAACAACATCATAATCATGCGAGAAAAGGTCATAAGCAATGCCAAGTTGTCCAGCGGCAAAGCGTAAAAACCTATTCTGCACTCGCTCCAATCTTATCAAAAGATATTCCTGCCAGGGTGACCAAATCTCAGAGGCATAAAGAATAAATGACCGAACCAATGTAAAAAAAGCAATTTCAAGGTTAAGGCATTATGGAAATGCAAAGCATTTCTCTTGACAAATCCCAACGTTCTAAGTGCCTTATTAATTATATCATTAATGTGTTCAAAGAAAGTGAATGACGCATCTAAAATAACCCCAAGGTCACGCACTCTGCTCACTTTTGAAAGTATGTTGTTACCAATTTTATAATTATATTCCAATGTCGTGTTCTTCTTTGAATAAGAGATAACACAACTTTTTTAATATTTAGTGGAAGTGAATTATTTTCACACCATACTTTCAAGCGATCAAGATCAGATTGTAAATCGATAGCACATTGCTGACTATATATTATTTTAAATAACTTTAAGTCATCAGCAAATAGTAAAAACAAACAATTCTGAAAAGCTAAATAAATATCATTTATTTGTATCAAAAAAAGAATTGAACCAAGGTGCGAACCCTGAGGAACTCCCAACAAAGCGAAAAAATCATCTGAAAAATCAAAGTTGACACGAACCGTTAAGGGTCTGTCAGTCAAATAGCTTTTAATCCATGATAAAACTTCCCCAGAAAACCCCATCGCTCTGAGTTTCGCAACGAGAGTCACATGCTCCACCTTATCAAACGCCTTCGAAAAATCTGTATATACCGCATCAACCTGATACCCCTGTTCCAAGCTATTTATTACGAAATCAGAAAATATGCTAAGATTTGTAACAGTTGACCTACCCTTCATGAAGCCATGCTGTTCCTGTATAATAAAATTAGATGAGTATGCATAGAAAACATCAGAAACAATGCTCTCAAAAATTTTAGGAATTGCACTCAAAATAGTAATAGGCCTGTAGTTAGATACATCGCCCCTGACCCCATCCTTATAAATTGGAACAACAATCCCTTTTTTCCATTGGCACGGATATACACCACTCGACAAAGAATTATTAAAAATAATTAACAAGGGCAGCAAAAAAGAGGAACAGCATGACTTCAGAATGAAGGGAGGAATATCATCAGCCCCAGCACCCTTATTAATATCCAAACCCTTAATTCTTTTAAGTATCATATCAGACTCAATAACAAAAGATGAAAGATTTAAATTATTATTAACATACAAATGATCAGACTCAAAAGAAGAAGGGGATGATTCCGTATACACAGATCTAAACTGCTTAGCAAACAAGTTAGCCACGTCCCTACTATTACTTGCATTTTCATCTTCACGAAACATAAAATTTGGTAGTCTGTTTTCCTTTCGTGATGAATTAATGTAACTCCAAAATAGTTTAGGGTTACTTGAAATTAAACTTTCCATTTTTAAATTATAAGCTTTATAGCACTCACGACTCAAATTTTTACATTTAGCTCTTAAATCAGAAAAACAATTGTAGAGAAAAAAAGTGTTTGATTGTTTATATTTGATATGGGCTATTTTCTTCAAACTAATCAGACGTCTCAACTCGTGAGTGAACCACGGAGGATATGTAGACTCTCGCTTAACCCTGACAGGAACAAAAAAATCAAAAGCTGTATACACATTCTCATAAAAAATCGCCACTGCCTCATTAACACATGATACATCAAGTACAAGTCTCCAATCCACATCATTCAAAAAAGTATTAATACCGGCGCAGTTAGCATTTCGAAAATCATAATAAAAATTACAATATGAGGGAGTAATATGATTGCGTACATTTTCAACAAAATGAATAATAATTAATAATGGTGGATGATAATTATCTATCGGGAGAATAGGTTCATCCGATAGTTGTAAAGTATAATTATGAAAGTTAATTAACACCAAATCTAACAAAGAACCAAAAATATTTTCAAATGCATTTACTTGAAACAAGTTTAGAAAATCAATAGTATCAGAAACTGTATTAGCTATTTGTTTACACATACGAGATGACCCTGGCTTCGATGTACAAGAAGGACCGCTAATTTCAGAATCATTCCATAAAATAAAAGGCATATTAAAATCCCCCAAGATACATAGTATAGCAGAGGGATAACAATTTGAAATATCTTCAAGAAGCCGGCATATAATTAAAAAAATGTTTAAGTTCGCATTAGGTGGTACATAAAAAGACCCAATAATGTACAGATTTGAGTTATAAGAGAATTTAACAAAAACGTGCTCAATATTTACAAAAGAGGTTATTATTTGTGAAGCATGTAATTTCGAAATCGTAGCTATTAAAACTCCACCCCCACGTAAACTATCACTAGACTGTAGGTTTCTATCAAATCTAAAAACATTATAGTTAAAAAAAACCAAGTTCAGAAGATTTAAAGTCACCGTTAAGCCATGTTTCTGTAAAAATAATAATATCATGCTTAGATAGTAAAAGTGAACAGGCTAGAATTTCAATTTTTGTTCTTACACCTCTGACGTTTTGATAGTACACACTTAGATCAGAATGATTCGAAACCAGAGAAGGAGAAATACGCTTGGGTAAACGAGAATCCAATTCTCTCTCATTGAAGGAAGTGAAAGGGATAACATTGCAAGAATGTGTGCAAGAGAACTTGATGTACAACCAGCTTGTCTCACTTCTCCTTGCTCTTCGTCACAATAACAGCTGTGTCGCGACGATAAACAATTCGAAGATCCACCTCTCCCTTTTGACGTCTGCTCTCGAGTTCCCGCTTCAAATTTCTCATTTCCTCTAATTGAATCTTCGTTCTGTCCCACTGAATCCACACCTTCTCCAAAAATTTGTGATTTGATTACAATTTTTTCGCTGACAGAAACGCTTGAAACAGAGACATTGCTTCGTTTTCTGTTTGAAATGTAATTCTCAAGGGTCTGATCTTGTGTCCCTGATCGTTCTGCGAAATCAAACCAATTCTATGAATGACAATATCTTCCGACTGTACTTGAGAAAATTTTAGTGTAGCAAACAAATGAGTGATAGTAGTCTTATCATTTACAGTGTCATTAGTTGAGCCATCATTTACTTCAGATAATCCAAAAATAATCAGATTACGTTTACGTTTGCTCCGTTCATTCATCTCATCACAACAAATTTTAGAAATTTTGTTAATATCAATATTATTAAGTGAACAATCACCTAATAAAGCCATTTTACCTTCCAAAGTGTCTAATCTGTCGGCAAGGTCATCGATTTTATCTTTATTAGCTCCAATCCGAGACAGAGCCGTATCAAGTTTGAGATTTGTACTATCAATCTTAGAAGTAATATTATCCACCTTATCCGAAATTGCATTGAATTAGGGTTGAAAAACTAAGGACATATTCCGAACCATATTTTGAATGTCTTCACTGGTTAGAACTGGTTGTGAACCAGAAGTCGAGGAACTATGTGGTGGAACACTCAACAGGTTAGGAGACGTAGACCGTGGTTTGCAACATTTAGCAAACGATTTATCAGGTAAAACATAGGTGGTACTTAGACAGCTTTTATGATATGGGGCTTCACATTTAGGACACACCTTTGCGTCTACCACTTTTTTACAGACAGTACACAATTTATCACTCTCGTTTGAGGCCATTCTAACCTCACTTTTTCAAACTCAACAAAAACTTTAAAAAAGTAATAAATTGAATTAAAAAAAGTAAAAGTTTTGAATATTAATAACAAATAAAGAGTCAAGAGTTAAATCTTGGGAGTAAGACCACTCAAACTTAGAAGAAAACAACAAAAGGATTAAAAAAGCAGCAGCTTAATCAAAACATGTGCTACACAGCGCGACAGTAGCGTAGCGACTGTAAATTAAATTAATTAAATTAAAGTAAATTAATTAAAAAGTAAATTAATTAAATTAAAGTAAATTAATAAAAAAGTAAATTAATTAAATTAAAGTAAATTAATTAAAAAGTAAATTAATTAAATTATTTTTGACAAAATAATTTAAAAGTTGTGGTAATTTCATAAAAAATAAATTAAATTAAAATTTATTCATTTTTATTATAACAAGTTAAATAATTTTTAAATAAATAAAAAATAATGATTATAATTTTTTTAAATAAATAAAAAATTATTATTATTATTATAAAATAAAAATTCATACAAATTAATAAATAAAATTAATTAATAATTAGACCTTCTTTAAGTAATAATAAAACATTTTTTGGAAATTTTAACATTTTAATACAATCTTTATGTGGTAATTTTTAAATAATATAAAAATAAATGAAACAATAAATAAATAATAACAAAATAAACAATAATAAAATAAAATAAATTCTTTTTAAATAAATAATAGAAGGTAATAATAAAATATAAAATAAGTATTGTTTAAAAATATATAAATAATAAAAAAACATTTTTTAAGACAAAAATACAAAATTTATAATTAAAAAACTTTTTTTTTACAAATATAAAAATTGTTATTATTCACAAATTTTCTCACAATTCATCTCATAATATTTACTATATTTTCTACAACAAGTGTTCTGAATATATCTGCATGAGTTCCAAGTTTACATATTTTATATATGTCCATATCTTTATTGAAATAATTTCTATTTACGAAGAACAATAAACACATGTGCTACGCGATGCAACTTAGAAACAAATCAATTAGCAATATTTTATAAATAACATTATAAATAACATTTATACACATATATTATTAAAAAGTTATTTAAAAAAATATATACTAAAAGTGTCTTTTTATTCGGTAAAAAAATTTTTTTTTCTTAAAAAACACATTTTTTAAAAAGAAAATATGGATCTGCCAAATAGTCAACAAATTTCATTACGCGATGCTCTAGAAATAGTTCCTGTTTTCGATGGAAAAAATTTACCATTATCAATTTTTATCGAAAGTTGTTTAGAAGCAAAATCTATGCTTCCTGAAGTAGCACAAGTTCAGACAAATTTAGTAAAATTAATTAGAAGTCGAATTTCCGGAGAAGCAAGAAGAATTATAATAGGAAATAACTTTAATACTGTAGAAGAATTAACAGAAAGATTAGAACAAATTTACGCAACAATAAAATCTATATGTTAATTACAAGGAGAACTAGCAGCAATGTATATGTGGGAACACGAAAATGTAATTTCTTACGGTTCAAGAATTGCAGAAGCAGCAGAGAAAATATTATATGCATATATTATTAGTAATGGAAATAGAGTAGATGAAGCATTTAGAAGAAGTTTAGATGAAGCAACTATCGATTGTTTTTTGCTAGGACTTACACAAGAAATAGAATTACGAATTGGAACCGCTGATACATTTCAAAGGATAATTAATAAAGCTATTGAAATAGAAAGAAGATTGTCATTACAACGTGAACTACCAAGACGTGAGAATAATATTGAATATAATGCCCATCTTAAAAATAATACAAATTTTGCAAAAACGACAAAAATTAATATGGTTCAAGACAATGAAAGCAAGCACTTGTTCATCTTGTGGAAAAAATGGTCATATTGTATCAAACTGTCCTTAACTTAATAAATTGCTAAGACATAGAGGAGAAAACCGCTTTCATTCAGGTACTCAACAACATTTTGCAAACCCAAAGTCAAATTTTAATAAGAAAAATCAAATGGGTCAGGCTTAGCCAAACGGATCGGATAAATTAAAAAAAAATTTTCAATGAAATATCTTTTATTCTCATCTTTATGTGATAAAAATAATGTCATAAAAAATTTAGAGCAAAAGAATTTTTTTGTTATAGTTATTAATAATTAAAGTTTTTAACAATATTAAATGAAAATATTTTTTTTTAGTTCTTTTTAACCGATTTTAAAAACCAAATAGGCGTTTTTTTCGTCTTGAAACGTAGAATTTAAAAGTATATTTTGTTTAAAAAATTTTTTATTTTTTATTGTTTTTTAAATTACTTATTTATAATATTATAATAAAAAAGTATTCTTCACGCTATACTCAAAATTAAAAAATACTATTGTATTCTGCATATATTTTTGAGTAACAAACAATTGAGAAAAAAATGGCCCGCTACTAGAAATAATAATATTAAATTATTTTTGTCGCCGTGTAAGCCGTTTTTATAGTGTTCGCTGCATAAACAAATCATCGAAACGCAGATAAATATTAGAAAAAACAATAGAACCTCAAATTTAAACTTGATGTATAATGCGAAAACAGCGCAGCGGGAGAGAACACCATCAGATTCCCAGTCTGTGGGCAGATTTCCCAAATTCCCTAAGCGGAAAAAAAATTGACCTACATTTTGAGGGTAGCATGAAATGTTTGTCAACTGTAGACGTTTAGGTCAATACTGCCCTCAAAATTGACATAAATTTTGACAGTAGCAGAAATTGTTTGTCAATTTTTTATGTTTAGGTCAGAACTGCCCTCAAAATTGTCCTAAATTTTGAGGGCAGCGGAAATTGTTTGTCAAATTTTTACGCTTAGTTCAAAACTGTCCTCAAAATTGACTTCAATTTTGAGGGTACTTAAATTTTGTAGTACCATAACTATTTGAGGGGCAAGCTCTGACCTGTAGGTGAAACATAAATCAAATTTTGACTTAATGTGATGACCCACATTAAGGCCCCTTTTAAAACCTGTAGCTCAAAAAAATAGGTAAAATTAAAAATGTATTTTTATCCGTTATTTATCCTCTTTTTGACCTATAGGTCAAAAATTAGGTCAAATTAGACATAAGTTTTGATGGCCCTTAGAAATCCAAACTCTATTTCTGGATAATATAAAGATTGTAGGTAAAACACAGATTAAATTTTGACGTAATGTGATAGCCCACATTAAGGCCCCTTTTAAAACCCGTAGTTCAAAAAATAGGCCAAATTAAACTTGTATTTTGACATAATGTAAGGACCTACACGGGGACCACTTTTTGACATATTGGTCAAAAATAGGTCAAATTAAACATGGATTTTGATGTAATGTTATGTATTCTCTTTTTGACCTATAGGTAAAAAATAGGTCTATTTTGACATAACTTTGACTTATATTTTTGACCTATAGGTCAAAAAATAGGTCAAATTAGACATAGATTTTGACGTTATGTGAGGCCTCTTTTGGACCTATAGGTCCAAAAATAGGTCAATTTTGACATAACTTTTGACTTATGTTTCTGACCTATAGGTCAAAAAATAGGTCAAATTAGACATAGACTATATTATTCTCTTTTTTACCTATAGGTTAAAAAATAGGTCAATTTTGACATAAGTTTTTGACCTATAGGTCAAAAAATGGGTCAAATTAGACATAGATTGTAACGTAATGTGAGACCGTTATTTATCCTCTTTTTGACCTATAGGTAAAAAAATAGGTCAATTTTGACACAAGTTTTGACGGACCCTTTGTGATAGGGCGCCCTTACAGAATCTTGAAACAGCGGCGGCAGCGTTGGCGTTGGCGGCGATATCTTTTAATAAGATAGATAGATATATACTAGCTGTCGTACCTGTCTTCGACGGGTTTTAGTTTCTACAGATACATTTAATATTTGACTGGAGAAATTATGATTAGCTACCATTAACTATTTCATTAAAAAAATATTTCTATTTTAAATCAGTAATTAAATATTTATCATTAAATATTATAAGTTAATCCTAAATTTCGACCAATTTTTGGAGTTATAGTAAAGTCAAATTCGAACAAATTGTATCATAATTGCTTAAATGTAAAATAAGACCTATATTGCAAGCTAAATTCACAATTTTTCCCGATTATATAAAATTCCTGCATATTTCCCGTTTTTCGCAGTTGGTAGAACCCCTGTTAAAAGTATTTGAAAAAACAAAAACCCGTCGAAGAGTATTTTCATAAAATATGTGAATTTTTGTAGCCATTTGTAGTTTTATTTATCGTTTATTCTTATCAAAAAAATGTATATTTGATGAGAAAATATACACCCGGAAAAATTTGGACAAAGATGGGAAAAACCGGATAGTTTGTTACACAAAAATAATAATAGACACTCTGTTTAACTTTTGCCTTTACAATGCTCAAAACATCCATAATAGTTAAGCCTAGAATTAAAATAACAAAACTTTTTACTTTCTAAGTTTTTTCCAGTAGCATAATGCAAGTATCGTTTCACAGGTATTCTTGAATTTCTGTATTATAAATTTTATCATAAAATATCTCCATTTTCAATCTCCTTTAAAACTAATTTTAAAGCTATGAATTAATATTTTTTCACACTGTTTACCATTTATGGTTTACCATTTTTAATATTTTCGAAGTTTTGTAATTGAAATTTTTTTGATTAATTGGATAAACAAATTATTCTAAATTCCATTATTTTGACGTCAAAAGTTTAAAAGATATATATTAAAAAACAAAAAAATTAAAAATTTTCCATTTTTTAAATGATTAGAAAAAATTGAATACCTCCCGTTCTAATTAATATGTTTAACATCTGTAAACTTATTGTTTATATATATCTCACAAAAGTCATAACTGATTATTTTACTGCAATCTATCAAAATATAAAATTTTTTTGCCAAAAATAATGTCCTATAACCAAGATGTAAGTATAAAAATGTTTTTAAAAAATTAAAAAAATGTAAATTTTTCAAATTTTATATTTTTCAATGAATTGCTTTTAAATGATCTATAATTCATTGTTACATGTTATTTGGTCAAATTTTGGCATAATTTTTCCAAAAATTGTCTCTTATAAAAAAATAATTTTTTTGAAATTTTCCGAAAACATTATTATACTTACATCGGAAATATGGAATAGTATTTTTTGCTAAATTATGCTAAAATGTGACTAAATAACATGTTATACTCAATTATAGATCGTTTAAAAGCAATACAATAAAAAATCTAAAATTTTTAAAATTTCGATTATCTGAAAACATTTTTATCTTTACATCTTAGTTATAGGAAACAATTTTTGAAAAAATTATACTAAAATTTGAGCAATTAACATGTAACAATCAATTATAGATCATTTAAACGCAATTCATTACAAAATATAAAATTGGGATATTTGCGATTTTTTTAATTTTTTAAAAATCATGTTTATATTTACATCTTAGTTATAGGATATTTTATTGGCAAATCTATTATAAAATGTTACTAAATATTATGTTATACTCAATTATACAAAGTTTGAAAGAATTTTTTGAAAAAAGGTAAAATTTGAAAAATTCTGATTTTTGAATTTTTTGAAAAAATTTAATATCTCCCGTTCTAATTAATATTTTTTAAATCTGTAAATTTAAAAACCTTCCTTGGCCTAAGGTCAAACATTCTGCCAAATTTGGTTTCAAACGGTTGAACCGTTTTTAAGTGATTCGCGAACAAACATTCTGTGATATACAAACATACATACATACATACACGAAATTTTTTATTGACATTTTTTGAATCCTGGAGGCTCAAAACGAATAAGTTTGCGTAAAATTCAAGGAAAAAAATTGAACGAAACTTTTTTAAATGCTGTAGGGGTCGCTTAATACAAATCCGAAGTCAGATTTTGATTAGAGTTAAAAAATTAAAAATGGCGAAAGCAAAATGGTGGACAAATTTTAAAACTCTTTAAAATAGCTCAAAAATGGTTACTTTTGAAGATTGCTTTTTACAAATATTTGTTCGAAAAACAGGAATTTTAAATTGTCTGATTAATTTTAAACCCCTTAATAATGCTTTACGATCAAAGGTGTGGTTGCGTTTGAGAACATATTTACAATTTATTTTTAAAAATGCATACTATTTTGTAATTTCTTTAAAATCTGTTAATTTATAAACTTCAAAAAATTGTACAATAATACTCTTCGTTTTAGTTTAAGGGAGACATTAGGAAAAGCATTAAATTTAATAATTTTGGTAATCAAGTAATGTTACGCATTCGTGACGATTTTCAATTTTTTAAAGCATGGTTGTATGGACTCATTTTCTTCTAAAATTCTGAGCAAATGTCCAGATGTATGTGTGTGTATGCCACAAAAAATTGTGTACAAATTATCTCAAACAAATTTTAATGAACTGCCCTGTAATTTTGCAGGTGTATTGCAGTCATTAATACCTAAAATCTGACACACGAATTTTCAAATTTATATAAAAAAAATTTTATACAATTTTTTCAATATTTGAAAAAAAATTGGTTTGTATTTTTTGAAATAACTTTTTAATTTCTTAATATTTTCATAAATTATTCTTAAAATTACATTCCTGTCTAGAAAACGAATCGATTGATATATACATTTCATCAAAATTCATAAAATTAATCGATATTTTTCTTTTTCACAAAAAATTCAAATTTTGTATATTTTAAATATTACCTTAACATATTAAAATTAAATTCAGCAATTGGTTTATAATATTTTGAGGAAGCAAAATGGTCATGAAACGAACAACTTGTTTTAAATTTAATTGTGTAAAATATCTAATTATGAAAATATTTTGTTTTAAAAAAACCGTTTAAAAAAGGACATATTTGTAATTAGCGACCTATAAAAACCCCTAAAGGACAAGTTTTAAAAAAATTCAATGAATTTTCGAAAAATTGGCCGCCATATTGGATCCGCCATTTAAAATTTTTAAAAACTAAGGTCATATTTGTAATCAGCGACCTAAAAAACCCCCATAGGACAAATTTTGAACGAATTAAATGAATTTTCGAAAAATTGACCGCCATATTGGATCCGCCATTTTTAATTTTTAAAAACTTAGGTCATCTTAATCAACAGCGACCTTGAAAACCCCCGAGTAACCATTTTTGTTCTATTTTAAAGAGTTTTAAAATTTGTCCACCATTTTGCTTCCGCCATTTTTAATTTTTTAACTCTAATCAAAATCTGACTTCGGATTTGTATTAAGCGACCCCAACAGCATTTAAAAAAGTTTCGTTCAATTTTTTTTCTTGAATTTTGTAATTTTAAGTTCTTGAACGTTTTTTTTCATTGCGCCAATTTTTGGCCACAGCTCTGTTTCTGTTGACGTGGAACGTCCCTTTTATATATATATATATATATATATATATATATATATATATATATATATATATATATATATATATATATATATATATATATATATATATATATATATATATATATATATATATATATATATATATATATATATATATATATATATATAATTATTTGAATATTCTCAGTCCTTAATTTTTGAAAATTAAAAAAATTAAAGTTCCAGGTAAATATAAAATATATTTTTTAATTAAATGCGATGATTTATAAAACAAATCAAAAAAGTATAAAAATGTTTTGACGTAATTTATGAACAAAGCATTGTTAAAAAATATTTGCGAGTCTTTGATTTTTTTTAAAGTTGTAAAATGAAAAATTTTTATATTTTCTATATTCTAATTTTAAATTAATTTATAAATAAGTAAAGTTAAAGAAATAAAAAAATGTATAAATATATACAAAATATATAATAACCAAAATGATACTTTAAAAGTATGAATTTTAAACTTTTGTAAAATATTTATCGATAAACTTTAGATGGAATTTTTTTTCTTTAAAATTTTAATGGTACTTTTCAAGCATGCAATTAATTTTTTTGTGTAATGAAATATCAAGAAATTTTACTGTTGACTTTGGAGCAAAATAAATATCTTTGAATTCTTTTTCGTGATATCTCTGCAGATGTCGCTGGAGTCCAGAAGTGTTTCCATCAGTCATTTTTAAAACTTTAATTATTGGTGGCTCTTTTGATTTACAAACATTACACCGAGCTTGCTTTAATTCGTTTTCAAAAAATATTTCAAAATATTGGGACAAAGGGGGAGCATCAAGTTTTCGTCGCTTAGAGACTATTTTCTTCTCTTTATTCTTTTGATGTGCAGTACAAGATCTATTAAATTTTTGCTATATTTTTATATATTACGCTTACATAAAAATAATTGATAACTATATTTAAGTAAATATACATTTAACAATAAAATATGAAAAATAAAAATTCTTTAAACTTTTCTATTTAATTCAAAATATTTTTATGAAATTGAATGTAATTACTATTTAATTTATAAGAAAATAATATTATAAATATAATAAAACTCGTGCAGTAATAAAAAAAGATAGGAAGACCGAAAAAAGTAATGTATACAAAAAAATACAAATTTTATAATGAAACTTATACTAATGAAATTGAATCTTATCCTGAGTACATTAAACAGAAAACAAAATTGAAAAAACACGAAGAAGTTGATCAAGGCTATGAAACCTCCAATTATGAAGAATCATCTGAAGAAGAAGATAACCTAGTAGAAAAAGAAGACTGCAAAAATTTTAATCAACAGAATATACGTATTGCAAAAATTAAAATTGAAACTTGGAAGGAAATCCTTTCAACAATAAAATCATCCTTAAAAAATTCGTTTGTGGAAGTTGCTCCATATAATGGACGTACAAAATGTCCAACAAAAAATTATATACAATTAATGGAAGAGGCTCAATCATTAGACAATACATATCGACCGCCTCCACAACTACCTCCCAGTAGAGAATATATTGTCGAATAAAAATTAAATTTAAAAAATAAATAAACAATAACCCAAAAATATATAAAATGAATAAAAATTTATATCTTTTGCAGGCAATTAAAAAAAAGTAAATTTAAAAAATAAATAAACAATACCCCAAAAATATCTAAAATGAATAAAAATTTATATCTTTTGCAGGCAAACTAAAAAAATATAATTAATATCAAACTAAAATTTTCACATTTATTAGTAGTATATTTTACCTTACAAAAAATGCAATATTAAGATTTTTTTTCATTAAAAATTAATTTAAATATACTATACGAATGATATAAAACTAACTAACAAATCAGTTTTCTATACCCATACATAAAACCCTATACCATTCAATATAATTTTTTTTAGAATTTAAACTAATATAAATTTTTCTGTTGTAGCGATCTAACATCAATCTATTAATAACTGACTAAAAAACAAGGAAAGAAATAAAAATAAAATAATTGAAATTTCTTTTAGAGAAAGTAAGAAAGCAGCATGTTAAGATTAAGTTATCATACTCTTTTACCTTTACTTCTCTATCCATTTTCAATTTTATACTCAAACACAAGTATCTTCTTCGCTGAATATTCTTTTTAAAATTACAAATAACATAATTTTTAAACAAGCAAACGTTACATCTAAATCCATATATTGAACTTTAGTACATGATGAAAAGATAATGTTAAGAATGTTCTGTGAATTGAAAATTTTTTTAATTGCCTTTTAATAAAAGATGTAGGAAGTAAAATTTTTTTAAGTAAAAAAATGCACTTTAAATAATAACCCAAATTTTAGAACAGCTATAATTTAAATGAACAAATTTAATCTTACTTTTTACAATTTAGTAACAAAAGGACATTAACATTGTGACGTGGCACATCTTTATTTGAGAAAATTATAAACAAATTTATCAGTAAATAAACAAATATTCTCGCGCCAATGTTGATGGCTGCAGCAATCCCTCCGCCCTCGTCAAAATATTTATTTCTTTTTGGAAATAATTTATTTATATTATTGTATTCCCTTTTTATAAAAAGATTTCAACACTGATTTGAATTTGAAATATTTCCCGGTTATCACCTCATAAGCAGAAAAGAATAATCATTGCATCTGCGCAGAGTCTATATTCTGTTCGCTCCTAGCTGAAAACCACAACGTTAACCCAAATAAAATCGAATTGACTCGATTTACCTGTCACTTTTTACATTCAACCTACGCAAATGTCATCTCATAAATAACGATTTGAGTAAATTAGAATTATTAAATACGTTTACCAGATTGTACTAGAAACTCAAAATCGTTAAGAGATTGACTACTGAACCGGATAGTCCCTGTCATTTCTCTATGTTAAAGGGAGACACCTTTTGCCCAGGCCCGAATTCTCATGTCACTGATTTTAACTTTCCTTCCTTTTGATCTATAGAGATAAACTTTCCCTATTATCAGCGACAATAAAAGAATTTCGGAGGTTGACGACGAGGAAATTAAGAATTATTCCCCGGTGTCACAGTTTTTCGTAGTAAATACGCTCCTGTTTTCGGCGGAGTGATACAAGTTTTGGAACTGTAGTACCCGGCGAGGAAAAACGGGGAATGGACCAGGCAGCATGCTCATCGAGGAAATTCTAATCGCTCTCTTTCGATTGGATCTTGGATATTTAGTATCCGCATTTCAAAAACTGTCCCAAGAAAAGACTGACGCTCAACATTTTGGATTATTTAAAACTGTCTTAACAATGGCTATTAATTTCAATTTTGTTTTTCGGACATGAAAACTTTGGCTTGATTCGATTTTCTCCAATTTTGTTTATTTATTTTATAACAAAATATTTTGTTTACTAAAATTGTAGTTGTTTATAAATTTTTGATGTTTTGTTTAGAAAATTCAATTGTTTACAAAATTTTATTATTGCTGAAAAAGGTCTGGTTACAATTTTTTGGCGCTCAACATGGAGCAACGCCAAAGTAAAAAAATCATATTTACCCCAATATTAAAATTTTTTTTGTGCTTGAACAATTTTCTCAATATTAAAAATTATTAATTAAAAAATTTTATATACTATGTCTTGTGTAAAACTCTATTTCAGGATTTCTTGAGAAAATTCATTTTATTATATTGTGTATCTTGTATATTGATCTTGTGTTTTGATTATTTCTTTTGTGCCCTTTATACTTGTGCAAATGACTCATACGTTTACAGTGTCTGTAAATAGTCATAATTGAATTTTGCACGAACACGAATTTTATATTTCCCAAATATTTTATTTTGTACTGAAACAAACCTATTTCATGCTTATACAAGGTGTCCTGATATTTAAGTGTTATGATAAGTCCATAATACTTTCCACCGAATCGATAATACTTCATACAAATGTTAATCCCTAATTAAATTATGATTAATAATTTTTCATAATAAAATTAATTTAATGCTAATTAAAAATATATTTTTCTATTAATAATATTTCATAATAAATTGAAATTATTATACAATTTTTTTACTACATTTCTATACTCTAAAAGGTATTATTAGTTTTAATTTTTTATATTTTTTAAATAGTAGTCGTAACTGTAAAATTTTGGATTGCTATTTCAAAATAAAATAAAATTTTAAAACCCAAACCAATTCTTTGCCATTTAAAATAATTCATTTTTATTAAGCATATCATGAAATTGACTTCCAAACAGCATCAGGAATAACTTCCGAACTTTCATGAATTATTTAAATAAATAATAACCTATTAAATATTGTTCGTTAAATATATATTTTCCCTTACTTTATTTATATATTTTTTTACGCCAAAATAATTTCATTTTACGTATACAAACTAAGCCTTTACACGTGAGAACTTTAGATTCTCTGTTCGAACCCTTAGATTTAGGTTTAGATTTTCTCAAGTATTTTAGAATACAAGCTGATTTCGTTACTAGATCTTGGTTTTATAAAAATAAACCAAATAAAATTTACCATTTTAAAAGGAAAGAAGATGACCCCTCAGAAAATTGTATCGGTTTAATCGAATTAACCTCGACACAAATGGAAAGGTTAGAAACATTTTTAAAATTACATTTGCCTGAAATACCCGAAGAGCGCGGATTAACTACCCTAACAATACATTCCATAAACACAGAGAACCATGCTCCTGTGAAACAGAGGTGTTATATGGTTTCACCCAAAGTTATGGAGGCCATTATTGCCGAAGTTAAAAAGATGTTAAAAGACGGAGTGATGTGGGTCCCATCCCACCTAGCCGCTCCAATTTTAAGTACATCCTTGTTATCTGAGATCTCTTCACAAAATGGATCGAAATTAAGCCTTTAAGAAATGCTACCGGAAAATTAATCTCAGATGCCCTGAGAAACCTTGTGATTAACCGATAGGGAACACCTAAAGTCCTCCTAACAGATAATGGAACAGAATTTATAAATAACGTCCTTCGCTCCCTTGCACAAAAATACGGAATTTATCATTCAACTACACCTCCATATCATCTACAAGCAAATCCCGTGGAAAGAGTTAATAGAGTCCTGAAAACAATGTTAATCTCTTACATATCGGAAGATCATCGAGATTAGGACAAATATCTTCCAGAATTCAGATATGCCTACAACACTGTCTTCCATGACTCCTTAAAGGTTTTTCCAGCCTTCCTTAATCTTGGCCGTCATCCCAGCGCCATTAACGACTCAGAAAATAAACTAATAGACAGTCCACCGGAAATAGAACAAAGAGATCCGACCCTTTGGGAAGATAGAATGAAAAAGATCCAATTAATGAAAGATTAAGTAATTGAGAATATGGACAAAGCCTACCAAAAACAATCTCGTTATTACAATCAACATCATCGCGCAGTGAAGTATTCAGTAGGAGACCTTGTTCTCACTCGCTGTCGCATCCTATCCTCTAAAATCAAAAACATTACCTCAAAACTATCTTCCAAATATTCTGGACCTCACAAAGTTACCAAAATCCATCCTCAAAATGTTCTTGAATTAAGCGATTTGTCCCTTAAACATATCGGGAAATTCCACATAAAAGATGTCAAACCATTTTTGTGTACTGATTTTAATTCTGATTTGTAGATCACTATGGAGGCTGAATACGAAGATTACTTCAAAAATACTATCGTCTACCTCACTAATGTGGCGAATCGTTTAATCCTGGACCAGGAGAAGGAGCAGGCAAAAACGAAGCAATACCCGAAATAATAATAGACACTCTGTTTAACTTTTGCCTTAACAATGCTCAAAACATCCATAATAGTTAAGCCTAGAATTAAAATAACAAAACTTTTTACTTTCTAAGTTTTTTCCAGTAGCATAATGCAAGTAGCGTTTCACAGGTATTCTTGAATTTCTGTAGTATAAATTTTATCATAAAATATCTCCATTTTCAATCTCCTTTAAAACTAATTTTAAAGCTATGAATTAATATTTTTTCACATTGTTTACCATTTATGGTTTACCATTTTTAATATTTTCGAAGTTTTGTAATTGAAAATTTTTTGATTAATTGGATAAACAAATTATTCTAAATTCCATTATTTTGACGTCAAAAGTTTAAAAGATATATATTAAAAAACAAAAAAATTAAAAATTTTCCATTTTTTAAATGATTA
The DNA here is from genome assembly GCA_032873175.1 of Leptopilina drosophilae. Taxonomy (NCBI): domain Eukaryota; kingdom Metazoa; phylum Arthropoda; class Insecta; order Hymenoptera; family Figitidae; genus Leptopilina; species Leptopilina drosophilae. Next base: position 27,472,759 of record CM065480.1, read on the forward strand.
GAAAAAATTGAATACCTCCCATTCTAATTAGTATGTTTAAAATCTGTAATTTTGTTGTTTATATACATCTCACAAAAGTCATAACTGATTATTTTACTGCAATCTATCAAAATGTAAAATTTTTTTTACCAACAATAATGTCCTATAACCAAGATGTAAGGTATAAAAGTGTTTTCAAAAAATTGAAAAAATAGAAATTTTAAAATTAACGCTAAAAACAGTTTGAATATTAAATGTTTTAAGCAATCTTTTGATATTTTCCGATATTGATCCATAATAAGGAAAAACTATCTTCTTAACTAGTGTATTATTATTGTTGTTATTACTAATGTTATTTGAAAATTTTCTATTATTAATTTCAATAATTCTTTTATTCACTTGTTTGTTAATAAATTTATCCTGATAATTATTAAGTTTTAAGTCCAGTTTTACTAAGTTAAGGTTTTTATTATGAAATTTCTTATCGGAAAGCACCAAAGCAGTATCAACTAGATACTTAACAATTGCAATTTTATGTTGTATTGGATGATTCGAGTAATAGTTTAATAGTCTTCCTGAATAAGTATCCTTTCTGTACCAATCAGTAATAATGTTGTTGTTTTCTGATCTTATGATCTTTAAATTTAGAAAATTAATTTCGTTACTGCATTCTATTTCATGAGTGAATTGTAACTTATCATGAAAGAAGTTGAAGCATCAACAACCTGAGTTATTTTATTAATTGGAGCACATAAAAAGGTGTCATCCACATATCTTTTGTATGAAATAATTGGGAAATCTAAATTATTGATAATATTTTCTTCCAAGTCTTTCATAACTATGTCAGCAAGAATTGGAGAAATTGAAGCACCCATAGGCGTGCCAAATACACCATTATACCAGACGAGATAAATGACATTTTAAGATTGGGTGACAAATTTAGTTCTACTTTTATGACTTAAAAAAATTCTCACGTTTTTAATATTGTTAAAGATCTGGAGAATGGCTTAATGAGTATTCCAAAATAAAATAGAGAGGAGATTAGACATAAGGTTTTAACTCTTAGTTCTTGTTACATAAAAAACCCTAAATTCATTTTAAATTCTGACAGAATCATAGCAAAAAATATTAAATTAACCACAAATTTTCTAAAAAACAATAAAAATCTTTTCATTACTAAGGCCGATAAGGGTAAAACGACTGTTATTTTAAATAAACAAGAATATTTTGATAAGGTAAATTCCATGCTTTGTGACAAAAATACATATGATTTAATTACTGAAAATCCATTAGTAAATTTACAAAACAGAGTTCTTACTAAATTGAATAAATTAAGAAATAATGGTTATTTGGATGAAAATATAGAAAGAAAAGATTTAATAACAACAAACACTAATTTAGCAAAATTTTATGGTTTACCAAAAATACATAAAAATAATTGTCCGCTTAGACCTGTTGTTTCAACTATTAATTCTCCAATTTATTTTATGTCTAAATTTTTTACAGCTATTTTAAGCAAGTCATTACCTAAATCTTTTTCTTATATAAAAAATTCGTTCAATTTTAAAGAATCTATTAATAATTAAAAAATACCACAGGATTATGTTATGTTGTCTCTTGATGTTTCGTCCTTGTTCACCAATGTACCTATTGAGCTTGTTGTGAAGAGTATTGAGGACAGATGGTCATATATTGAAAAATGTACCAAGATTCCTAAAGACGAATTAAAAAATTGCATCGTATTCATTATGAATAATATGTTCTTTCAATTTAATAACAAATATTATAGACAAAAATTTGGCACTCCTATGGGTGCTTCAATTTCTCCAATTCTTGCTGACATAGTTATGCAAGACTTGTAAGAAAATATTACCAATAATTTAGATTTTCCAATTATTTTATACAAAAGATATGTGGATCTCACCTTTTTATGTGCTCCAATTAATAAAACAACTCAGGTTGTTGATGCCTTCAACTCCTTTCATGATAAGTTACAATTCAGTCATTAAAGAGAATGCAGTAACGAAATTAATTTTCTAAATTTAAAGATCATAAGATCGGAAAACAACAACATTAATACTGATTGCTACAGAAAGGATACTTATTCAGGAAGACTATTAAACTATTACTCGAATCATCCAATACAACATAAAATTGCAATTGTTAAGAATCTAGTTCAAATGTAACTGTGGTAAATCATATATAGGGCAGACAAAAAGACCGCTACATATTCGTAAAAAGGAACATATGAGTAATTCTAATTTAAATGACAAATATCATAATGCCATTACTAACCATTTGACAAATTCTAATAGTGACACTTCTCCACATTTTATAAAATGGGATGATTTTGATATTTTGGATATTGAACCAAGTCTTAACAAAAGATTATTGTCAGAAATGTTTTTCATAAAAAAAGAAGGAGAAAATAGTTTAAATAAAATGACCGATTTAGATAATTTTGATAAATCTTACGAAATGATTCTAAATTTTATTTCAAGTAATTAACGTTATAATACTCATTGTGTTTCATTCTCTGTTCTTATTCATCTTATTGTTTTTATTTGTTTTTGTTTGTCTCTCTTCAATTAATGTTTATTGTAAAGTGTCGTTAGAGTTTGGAGCTCAGTTTTAAATTTGACTTTGCAGTTTGCAATACATTTTATTTTATTTTGTGATTTTTATTTTCTGTATTGTGATTTATTATTTATTTATTATTGTTTATGTGTTTCTAAGACGGAATATTTATTTATTTATGGTATGTTAATTTTGTTTTTTATTTCTTTTTAATTATTCTGTTTATTAAAATTTTTTATTGATTTTTCAAAATTTATTTATTGATTATTGTTTCTTCTTTGAGTTTATTATTTACTTATTTTATTTCTAATTTTTCTAATTTGTATTTATTTTCTATTTTTATTTTTTCTAATTCAAGTTTTATAATTTTCTGACTCCAGACTCTACTCCATCGTCAGGGTTTAAATTTTAAGTCTTCGTTTATTTAATTATTATTTTTTGGTAAGATAATTTTTAAATATGTACTTTTTTATTTTGAAATGTTGAAAATAATTTTTGAATTCAAATTTATTCCGCGTCGATTCATTCATTTAATTTTCTATATGTTCAATATATATTGCTGTGCTCACTGCCTGGCTGACGAGAGAGAAGTACCGATGGCGCACTCACTGCCGCGCATGACGTAGGTCGCTCTTACCTCTCGTTATACCTGAGGAGAACCAGCGATCTATAATACTTGGTTGCACATTTCGTTTCACTCAGTCTGCCTACGACCGGACTCGGGGCTTGCTCCGAGGCCGACCGACAGCAGCTCACAGTCTTTTCCTTATCCTCGATCTATTTCTTGGACAGTGAGGAGCTAATCCTGGCCAAGGGATGATTTCCTTTGGTAGAGCTGGAGAACATGAGGATCTAATCTGTTCACCGGCTCTCCAAAATTCCTAGAAGGAGATGTATAGAGACTTCGGGAGCAAACGATTCTCTGTAACACCCTTCGCTTTCTCAATAATAATTTTTACCTGGTGCAAGGTAGACCGTGTGGAGCTCCACCGTGTATGCTTTGGACTCTTTTCACCTTAGTCTCAACTGAACGTGGGGCGCTAACCCGGGACGTTGAGACATCCATGTTATTTTTACCATCCTCTTACACACATACATTTACATAATTTTCCCCTGTTGAACTGAGGAGCTAATCGTTCAACAGATATGACACATACACCTGGACAACTTGACCTTGAGGAGCTAATCAGGTCAGGATGTCCGGAACATACGAGATTCTTACACTAATTTCGCGACGGGCAAGAATATCGACCGTAGTTCGATATCTAGTTCTTTTCGGTAATTTCTTAAATTCCGACCTAGCGTGCACGACCCTAGTTTCCGTCCGCGCGCTCAATTGGGGGTTAATTTCTAGAATCAACCCAGTAATTTTCGGTGTCACGAATTTGTAATTTTAATTATAAATAACAGGGTAAATTTTATTACAGTCCGAACGAGAACGAGAACGGCGAGGAATGATTCGGATGTGAAGGAGAGTAATGGCGGACGCGCCTCAATTTTCCATTTTTGTTATTATTAAATTTTCATTTGTTTAAATATTTTATTTTATTAATTGTAATTTAATTCTTAAATTTCAGTTTACTATTTCAATTATATAATTCTTTCTTTATTATTTTCTTTGCATTGTATCGAGTCAGTTTTATTATTTTATATTTTTATTGTAATTTTTATAATTTTAATCTAATTTGTTTAATTATTAATTTTGTTGTCATTTTATTTTTATTTTGTTAATATATTTACTTTTGAAGGTTTAAAATTATGTTTTATTATCTTGGTTTTACCCTGTCACAAATTTTTCTTCAATTAGTATTTAATATAGATGGCGCTTGCGTCACAGTAAATTGATAGAATTTACAATTCTAGGGACCCGGACACCATCCGGCGAGCAAATGCTCATTAGCAAAAATTAAGATCATTACATGGCGCCCGAACAGGGACTATAAATTTTTCTTAACAAAGTAATTTAACTAAAATAGTCAAAAATTTTTTTTATTAAGAGAAATCGGTGATTTTGGTGAGATTAAAATGGTATTGTAAAAAAGTCTAAAGAGAGGTTTAAACGTTTTTTTTCGTTACAAGATGAATACATTTTTTTTCTCGTCGGTATAGTGGGCGCTCTTTTACAATATGTAAGAGTGGGGGTAAAATGGTAGTATATATTGACGCGACTCCCTATAAGTAGCCTAGTCGATCAGTATCACTCGTCGGCAACGATCAAAAATTATTTTTGTACTCAAGAAAGAAGACGAAGACATCAGGGCTTAACAATTTCATTTATCGGAAGATAGGGAAATGGGAGAGTTGGTTTCCTGGTTTAACCCTGATAGAGGTTTTGGAGAAGGTTCACGAAGATCAGGAGAAATTCAAAATAACAGACCATCAGTTATTGCGAGTTTTTCCTGAAATGGTTTTGAAGGCGGACCTGGTGAATAAACGGCACACCTGGAGCAGGATGACTTACGATGAACAGGTTGATATGAAAGAAATCTGCTTTTTTAACCTAAAACCGATCATCGTGGGAAATCGACCATTTCTATCCAGCGCCTCAGGACACCGTTTTGACTCTACCACAGATTGTCATCGTTGTGGTCAACCTGGTCATAGACGCCGTGACTGCAAAAAAAAAGCCGAGATCTTCTGATCGAAATGTGGGTTAAGAGGCCTGCTTACTAAATTCTGCTGCGGAAGAAGGAGAAATTAATTGTCTTTCTTTTTTGTTTTCCCACTTTTGGACACCATCTTTCTACGCCATCTTGAAAGAACTTCTCCTTTTAACATCATTTTTGAGGAGTGGGGAACGAGCAACTAGTATATATTTAACAACTGTCCTTCTACAAGATCACTTTTCATTTGCATCTTGTTCAGTCAAGTTCTCATCTGAAGTATTAATCAAGTATTAATTGACTTTCTTCAACATCATGGGAGTTCAATGGATTTATAAAATATCAAAAGCCGACCTGGTGGCTCAATTGGAGAGGCATAATATCGTTGCGACCGGAACAGTATCGGAGCTTCGCCAGCCATTTGTCGCTTTTGTAAAAGCAACTCCTGAATTGATGGAGAAAACAATAGACCCGGAGGATTATAATGAAAAAGAGGACATCTCTCGAGCTCATAATTCGTTAGAGGATCCTAATTTAATTAAACCATATGAAGTACCACCATCTACTAGTCAGGAGAATAGACCTGTAACCTTTCCATTACTACAACCTGTAAACTTCAATGATCAAGTGGACGCTTCAACACCAGTCATTAGGAATAATGACACGTACGTTTTGGAAAGAATGAGAAAATGGGGTTGTAATTTTGATGGAGAAGATGTTTATTCTTTTCTGGAACGAGTGGAGGAACTTCAAGCAGCGTATGGATTCTCGGATCAACAACTCTTCAGAGGCTTTCCGGAACTCTTAAAAAGGGATGCCTTACTTTGGTATCGAAATGAAGTAAGGACTACAAGGACTTTAGCTGAACTAACTACAGCACTAAGGAGGTTCTACCTAGCGCCTAGCGAGTTCAGAAATTTAGAATCTCAAATAGCAAGCAAGCTGCAGGGAAGAAATGAATCAGTTCGGGAGTTCTGTACGTCTTTACGCACGTTGATGAGAAGACATGGTGGCTACGAAATCCAAAGAGAATTAGATACTCTTTTTTGGAACATGCAACCAGTTTACCGGTTGCATATGAGAAGATCAGACTTCAACTCAGTCAGTCAATTAATTCAAAGAGTTGAGGAAATAGCAGAGATCTTGAAGGATATCAGAGAAGATCAGACTTCAACTCAGTCAGTCAATTAATTCAAAGAGTTAAGGAAATAGCAGAGATCTTGAAGGGTATCAGGATCAATGAGCAGCAGTCTACTGGTAGTCAACTAGTCGCCGAGATTTCTAAACCATATAATCCTAAAACACACTGTTGGCGCTGTGGTAAGGAAGGACATCGTAGATCTATTTGTAGAAGCAGACCAAAGAAATTTTGTTCTTATTGTGGGAAAGAAGGAGCTTTTACAAGAGATTGCCCTTGTGAAAAATCGGGAAACGGAAAAAGGGTCGAACGACAGGAGTAAGTTCGACCTCATCAACACCAGACTCCAGGATTTTTATCAACTGCCATTGTGAGAACATCACCATTCCAGCCCTAGTGGATACGGGAGCAGTGAGCTCTTTTATTGATATCCACACAGCAGATCGTCTTGTTAAACTTGGAGGAGTAGCTAACCTGGAAGAAATCATTGTCAGTCTAGCAAATGGCACGGAATATAAGGTAAAAACTAGTTTTGACATGAAAATTATGGCCGGCTCAACTAAAGTGAAGCATAAGTTCCTAGTGTTACCTGGTTTATCGCAAACTATGCTCATCGGTATCGATTTACTTCGTAAATTCAACTTTTCTCTATTGCTTAATAATCTTAATATTCGATTATTAAAAAACTCATTTAAAGTTGAAGTTTGTGAAATTGGACCACCTGGATTAGTTTCACGAAATAAGGAACAAGAACGGGAATTAAACGTTTTAATTGACAAGGAGAAACTTTTATTTAAGGATATAAAAGGACATACACCATTATTAAAGCATGAAATTCGTCTGGAAGATTCTTCGCCAATCAAGCAACGTTACTAACCTTGGAATCCAGCAACACAGGAACATATGAGACAGGAAGCTCTGGAAATGTTGAAACAAAAAGTTATTAGAAAATCTCGTAGTGCCTGGAGCTCACCAGTAGTTTTAGTTATGAAAAAGAATGGCAAATTAAGATTTTGCATTGATTTTCGAAAATTAAATAAAGTTTCGAAAAAAGATGCTTATCCGTTGCCACGCATTAATAGTATCCTTGATCATCTTAAAGGAGCCAAATATTTGTCTACACTCGACCTTAAAAATGGCTACTGGCAAGTTGAACTTACGGAAGAAAGTGCACCACTTACCGCTTTTACCGTTCCTGGACTAGGACTCTTCGAATTTCTAGTCATGCCTTTTGGACTACATTTAGCACCGGCAACGTTTCAACGATTGATCGACCGAGTAATTCCAGCAGAAATAGCACCTAATGTATTCTCATACCTAGATGACATCGTTGTTATGTCAGACTCTTTCGAAGGTCATTTAAAACTTCTGCAAGAAGTTTTCAACAGATTACGGGAAGCTAAACTAGTTCCTAATTGGGAAAAATGTTTTTTCGCTAGAACTCAACTTACCTATCTTGGACACCTCGTAGACAAAAATGGACTTCATCCAGATCCAGATAAAGTGGAAGCCATTTTGAAGTTACCCTCTCCATCGAACATCAAAGAACTTCGAAGATTTTTGGGAATGATATCCTGGTATCGTCGTTTTGTAAAGGATATCTCAGTATTAATTTCGCCATTAATACACCTGTTAAAAAAGGATACACCATGGACCTGGAATAATGAACTTCAATTAGCATTTGATAATATAAAAAGTAAACTTACCGAAGCTCCAGTTTTGGCTTGTCCTGACTGGTCACAAATTTTTTATCTTCAAACGGATGCTAGTCTCGAAGGTCTTGGTGCAGTATTAACGCAGAAAATTGGAAGTACTGAAGTTGTTATCGCCTATGCCAGCCGTACTTTAAATCCTGCAGAGAAGAACTACTCAGCAACTGAATTGGAATGCCTAGCTGTAAAATGGGGCAAACATCGTTCAACAGATATGACACATACACCTGGACAACTTGGCCTTGAGGAGCTAATCAGGTCAGGATGTCCGGAACATACAAGATTCTTACACTAATTTCGCGACGGGCAAGAATATCGACCGTAGTTCGATATCTAGTTCTTTTCGGTAATTTCTTAAATTCTAACCTAGCGTGCACGACCCTAGTTTCCGTCCGCGCGCTCAATTGGGGGTTAATTTCTAGAATCAACCCAGTAATTTTCGGTGTCACGAATTTGTAATTTTAATTATAAATAACAGGGTAAATTTTATTACAGTCCGAACGAGAACGAGAACGGCGAGGAATGATTCGGATGTGAAGGAGAGTAATGGCGGACGCGCCTCAATTTTCCATTTTTGTTATTATTAAATTTTCATTTGTTTAAATATTTTATTTTATTAATTGTAATTTAATTCTTAAATTTTAGTTTACTATTTCAATTATATAATTCTTTCTTTATTATTTTCTTTGCATTGTATCGAGTCAGTTTTATTATTTTATATTTTTATTGTAATTTTTATAATTTTAATCTAATTTGTTTAATTATTAATTTTGTTGTCATTTTATTTTTATTTTGTTAATATATTTACTTTCAAAGGTTTAAAATTATGTTTTATTATCTTGGTTTTACCCTGTCACAAATTTTTCTTCAATTAGTATTTAATATAGATGGCGCTTGCGTCACAGTAAATTGATAGAATTTACAATTCTAGAGACCCAGACTCCATCCGTCGAGCAAATCCTCATTAGCAAAAATTAAGATCATTACAATTTATTGTTAAAATAGTTTCATTATTTTTTTTAATTTTGTGTATATTTTTTTGAATAGACTCCCTGAAGAGGAAATCGATTTGATTTCGAAACGTTGGAGTAAATACAATTTGTTACTTTGTCCGAATGTTTTCATTTTCATTTTTTGAATTATTTATGAAGTATCTCGGACGTTAACCCTCCTGCGCATAAAGCCGAGTATACTCGTCCAAACTAAACCGTTACCGTATGCATGAGGACGAGTATACTCGTCCAAACATTTTTGTTAATAACTTTAGTTTAAATAAATATTAAGACATCGGTCAAGTTGCAAATTGCTTTCAATGAACAAACGAAGCTAATTGAATTATTTAGCACAATATATATTATTTATTTAACAATAAACATTGCATATAAAATGTTTAAACAAAGTGAAAAATTTCTGTTTTATAAATTAATGTTTGTTTATCGGATTTTCCAATAATTGTTTGTCAAAGGGTTTCTGGGTGCGCTGATTACGAATTTAACGTCAAAATTCAAAAATTCAAAATGGCGAATCCAATATGGCGGACAATTATATTTTTTTTAAAGCGGACTTTTAAAAAAATTTTGTAGAATTTTACCAAAACTTATTATCATAGGGTTTAGAGGTCGCTGCTTACAAACATGGAGTCAAAATTTCATAATTCAAAATGGCGAACCCAATATGGCGGCTGACAATTCTGAAAAAGTTTTCTAATCGTCCTGTCTATTGCTATCTAGGGGTTTTTGAGGTCGATGATTACGAATATGAAGTCAAAAATTGAAAAAATCCAAAATGGCGGATCCAATATGGCAAACAGCAATTTTTAAAAAGTTTTTTAATCGTCCCGTCTATATCTCTCTAGGGGTTCTTAAGTTTGCAGATTACGAATCCGAGGTCAGAATTCCAAAATTGAAAATGTCTAATCCAATGTGGCAGATGATAATTAAAAAAAATTAATCCGACCCTCTATCGCTATCTAGGAGTTTTCGGGGTCGCTGATTACGAACATGGGTCTAAATTAAAAAATTCTAAATGGCCAATCCTATATGTCAAAAAACAATTTTAATAACATATTCTAATTAAATAATTTATTCCTATTGTAGTCTTTATTAAGAAAATAAATTAATAATTAAAAATTTTGTATGAATTTTGATATAATTTTTCGATTTTCACAAGAAATAGGTATATTGGTGCTATCGGCGTCTTTGAAATCTGTTAATATGAATAAAAAGTTTGATTTTTTAACATATTACAGTCACGATCAATTGCAACTTTAAAAATTGATTTTAATTTCTAATTATAATTATTTTTACCATTATTATTATTATTATTATTATTATTATTATTATTATTATTATTTCTATTATTATTATAGATCTATAAAAAATTATTTGATTAAAATAACTATTTATTGACTATTAAATAAATGTTTAGTTCAATGGAATAATTTTAATTTAAGTCAATTAAGTTGCATTTTAATTATTAATTTCAGTAATTAAAGCAAATACAACCTAATTAAATTAATTAAAAATAATTTGCCTCAAGTAAATGTTTTTTTGATAATAGATAAGTAATCGGTTATTTGAATGATATAATTTATTTTCAATGTAGTGTACTTACTATATTTTAAAAATTTTTAACCTACAGATGGCCAACGATATATTTTGATTAATTTTATGATCTTTAATTTAATTCACAAAATGTTTTTTCTTTTTGTTGTTCCATTTTCCGCCATATTGAGTCCTTCATTTTGGAATTTTGGACTTTATATTCGTAATCAGCGACCTCAAAAACCCCTAGATAGAGAAAGACGGAACGATTAGAATTTTATTTAAATTGTGAAAATTGTCCGCCATATTGGGTCCACCATTTTGAATTTTAAAATTCTGACCCCGGATTCGTAATCAGCGACCCTGAAAACGCCTAGATAGCGATAGACGGAACGATTAGAATTTTTTTTTTGAATTGTAAAAATTGTCCGCCATATTGGGTCCGCCATTTTGAATTTTGAAATTCTGACCCCGGATTCGTAATCAGCGACCCCGAAAACCCCTAGATAGTGATAGACGGAACGATTAGAATTTTTTTTTTCAATTGTCAAAATTGTCCGCCATATTTGGTCCGCCATTTTGAATTTTGGAATTCTGACCCCGGATTTGTAATCAGCGACCCCGAAAACCCCAAGATACCAATCGGCGTGCAAATCCTACCTTCTGAAAAAAACCTTTAAAAAATCTATTCGTACTATTTTATTATCTTTATTTTAAACGCAAACTTGCTATATTACGCATGTTACAGATTAAATTAAAGTCAATATAACAAATTAGAAAATAAAAAAGAGACAAAACAAAATTAGCACAAATAATGTTAATAAGATTAAAACAAAAATATGATTTTAACAAAAGAAAAGAAACAATAGATATTTGGAGTGATAAAATCCAATTAAATAAATGGAGCAATTCTTGTAAAAGATGTTTCGGAAGATATCATGTAGCAAAAAATTGCCTAAATTACAAAAAAATATTAAAAATATAAAGTCTAAGGCAAAATTTTTATTTCTCGTTATAAAATAAATAAACAAATAAAATATGTGCATTATATCTATCTTAAAAATTGTGTTTGTTTTTAAAAAACAAAACACAAAAAAAATAATAATAAACAAACAAACAAAAATAAAAAATATGTAATAATAAAAAATAATATATTTTTTCTCTAAAAATGTATGTTTTACGCTTAACTTTAATACGATTGTAAAATTTTTTTTTAATTTCAAATGTAAGAATTAGAATTTGGAAATTGTTCAATTTCATTTTTCAATTTCCAAATTTCTGAAGAGGGAGGTGTTACATTGTCGTAACGTACTTTTCAATATTAATAATAATAATAATAATTTCGTGCCCGTCTGGAACTTTTGTTCTACATGGGGCGCATTAGAACTTGTTCTTTTGCGCGGGGTTGCTGGTCCTCTATCGGACGCGTGCCAGGTGGCGGATAGGTAAGCTTCCTAGAAATAGGTGGTATCGAGGAATTTAAATACTCGACGCGGACCAAAACCAGCAAACAAAAGACATCCATCATGAGGGATTGTAAAAACGAGGAAGAGTACCTGCGGGGTAATGCTACGGCTAAATCCCTCACTGGTTCCGATCGTCAAGCGCTTTCGAGTGTGTGGGCGGTGGCCAGTGGCCCAAGGATGTAGGAGGGCAACAACGCATTGGAGGTGCCACAGATCATCGTGGACAAGGTGGAGAGACGAGGGAGTACGAGCAGCGTCACCAGTCAAGCCAGCTGCATTTCTGTCTTCAGTAATGCTTCTGCGATTGACATTGCTTGCTGCAATGAAAAGCGAGATGAATGCGTGAGGCTGCGGGAAGAAGAGGCAGCAAGTATTCTATAAATAAAGGAAAGGTCAGCAAGATGCTGAAGTCCTGCGATGTCCAGAAGAATGTCAATAGGACAATCAAAGATGGACTTAGATGCTTAACATCGCTCATACAGGAGGTTAAGGAGAAGCACGCAGAGGCGGCCAAAAAAGACGCGAAGTTCTACCAGGGACTAAATTGGTCGGAGGAAGCAGGAAAGGACCGAATACTGAGACGAGATCGTTTTAATGCAGTGGTGCTTAAAAACGTTGTCTTAGAGGCTCAGAAGCGGAAGAGAAGTGATCCTGAGACTGCGAAGGACCCAAAGAAGAAAAAGGAGGGGGGACCTCCTAAAAGGTCAAAAGGCAAGGTGACCAAACCGGCACCAAAGCCAAATCCAGTTAAGAAGAGAAGAGCCACAGTGGTCGTCAAAGTGGCTGAAGGAGCTACCTTCGCGGAAGTGTTGGTGAAGGTTCGGAAAGAGGATGACTTGGAGGCCAGCGAGACAAGGGTTGTGGGAGCTTTACCCACTAAAAAGGGAGACCTTCTCATTAAAATTGGAGGGTCTTTAAACAAGAAGCTGTTCGCCGAGGAGGTGACAAAGGTAATCATCGATTAGGGTTAAGTTCAGATGGCGGTCCGGCAGACTACGCTGGAAATCCGCGATATGGACGCTCTTACTGAAAAGGAAGACGTTTTGGACGCCTTGGAGAAAATCTCTACGGTGCCAGCAGGGAGCAGAAAGGTGGCAGTCCTTAGATCAAACAAGCGAGGAGTAAAGCTCGCTGTCTTTGTCACCAGCCAAGAGGATGCAAATAAGCTGGAGAAAATAGGACACTCTAAAATTGCGTTCGTGTCCTGCCAGGTGAGAAGAAGAGCTACGGTCACAAGGTGCCATAGATGCCATGGATTTGGCCATATAGGTCGAGACTGCCAAGCAGTAGATAGGTCGGCTGCGTGCTTCAAGTGCGGAGAAGCCGGCCATAAGATAGCAGATTGTAAGAGGAGCCAATGCTGCTTCTTATGCAAGGCAAAGTTCGGCGACAAGGAGAACATCCAACATGTCGCTGGGTCAGGGAGATGCAGAGTCTTCAGAACTGCCCTCGAGGAAGCAAAGAAGACTTTGTCGATGACAAGGAAGAAATAAGGCCAGAACAACTGTGGTTTCGACGAGGTCTGTTGAAATTGTAGACCTCGACGAAACCGTAGTTGTATCAAAGGAAATAAAAGCCGTACAAAATTCTCTGGGCAAGCCCAATTTAGATGTGCCTTGCCGTTATGGTAAAACACAGATGGCGATTCTGCGTCTGCCAGATGCAGACGCGGAGTCGCTACTTAGGACAGAACGGATCAGAATTAACTGGGTCAACTGCAGAGTCCGAGCCAGAGTAGAAGTAGACAGATGTTTCAGATGCCTTTGCTACGGTTTCTGCTCGTTGCATGACTTGCTTTGACAAGGGATCAAAGGAGATAAACCACCTTCCAGGAAGCAGGGCTTGCCCAGTTTATTGGGGAATCCTGTCCGGTTTAACCCTCCTGCGCATAAAGCCGAGTATACTAGTCCAAACTAAACCGTTACCGTATGCATGAGGACGAGTATACTCGTCCAAACATTTTTGTTAATAACTTTTGTTTAAATAAATATTAAGACATCGGTCAAGTTGCAAATTGCTTTCAATGAACAAGCGAAGCCAATTGAATTATTTAGCACAATATATATTATTTATTTAACAATAAACATTGCATATAAAATGTTTAAACAAAGTGAAAAATTTCTGTTTTATAAATTAATGTTTGTTTATCGGATTTTCCAATAATTGTCTATCAAAGGGTTTCTGGGTGCGCTGATTACGAATTTAACGTCAAAATTCAAAAATTCATAAAATTTTTTAAAGCAGACTTTTAAAAAAATTTTGTAGAATTTTACCAAAACTTATTATCATAGGGTTTAGAGGTCCCTGCTTACAAACATGTAGTCAAAATGACAAAATTCAAAATGGCGGATGACAATATGGCGGATGACAATATGGCGGATGACAATTCTGAAAAAGTTTTCTAATCTCCCCGTCTATCGCTATCTAGGGGTTTTTGAGGTCGCTGATTACGAATCCGAGGTCAAAATTTCATAATTCAAAATGGCGAACCCAATATGGCGGCTGAAAATTATGAAAAAGTTTTCTAATCGTCCCGTCAATTGCTCTCTAGGGGTTTTTGAGGTCGATGATTACGAATATAAAGTCAAAAATTGAAAAAATCCAAAATGGCGGACCCAATATGGCAAACAGCAATTTTTAAAAAGTTTTTTAATCGTCCCGTCTATATCTCTCTAGGGGTTCTTGAGGTCGCAGATTACGAATCCGAGGTCAGAATTCCAAAATTGTAAATGTCTAATCTAATGTGGCGGATGATAATTAAAAAAAATTAATCCGACCCTCTATCGCTATCTAGGAGTTTTCGGGATCGCTGATTACAAACATGGGTCTAAATTAAAAAATTCTAAATGGCCAATCGTATATGTCAAAAAACAATTTTAATAACATATTCTAATTGAATAATTTATTCCTATTGTAGTCTTTATTAAGAAAATAAATTAATAATTAAAAATTTTGTATGAATTTTGATATAATTTTTCGATTTTCACAAGAAATAGGTAATTGGTGCTTTCGGCGTCTTTGAAATCTGTTAATATGAATAAAAAGTTTGATTTTTTAACATATTACAGTCACGATCAATTGCAACTTTAAAAATTGATTTTAATTTCTATTTATAATTATTTTTACCATTATTATTATTATTATTATTATTATTATTATTATTATTATTTATATTATTATTATAGATCTATAAAAAATTATTTGATTAAAATAACTATTTATTGACTATTAAATAAATGTTTAGTTCAATTAAATAATTTTAATTTAAGTCAATTAAGTTGCATTTTAATTATTAATTTCAGTAATTAAAGCAAATACAACCTAATTAAATTAATTAAAAATAATTTGCCTCAAGTAAATATTTTTTTGATAATAGATAAGTAATCGGTTATTTGAATGATATAATTTATTTTTAATGTAGTGTACTTACTATATTTTAAAAATGTTTAACCTACAGATGGCCAACGATATATTTTGATTAATTTTATTATCTTTAATTTAATTCACAAAATGTTTTTTCTTATTGTTGTTTCATTTTCCGCCATATTGAGTCCTTCATTTTGGAATTTTGGACTTTATATTCGTAATCAGCGACCTCAAAAACCCCTAGATAGCGATAGACGGAACGATTAGAATTTTTTTTAAATTGTAAAAATTGTCCGCCATATTGGGTCCGCCATTTTGAATTTTGAAAATCTGACCCCGGATTTGATACACAGGCCTGAAAATTTAGGCTTAGTTTTGGTACAAAAAAAGTGGAAACTGATTCTTATAGCTTTTTTTGACGTAAAATATAAATCCAACCTCCAAAATATCCCATAACGTCAGGATTTCATGTAATACTGCCGTAAAAGTCCAAAAATGTCTATTTTTGGTCATTTTTCGGAATTTTTTTCGTTAGTCAAAAATTTTTTTTTTCCTTTTTTAAAATTGCATCGTATAGTACTATGGCTTAGCTTTAAAACTCACTTTTCAAAATGTCTTTAGAAAATTTTTAAAAAAAGTTATGTAGATTTGAAAATTGTTTTTTATTTAGGCAAGTGTAGGTTTTTAAAAGTAGGAAGGCTGATATAAGTATAATTATAAAAAACAAAGTAGTAATAAGGGGGACGTCCATAATATATGTGGGATCGAAATAGGGAGAAAGGATCTAAAATTTTTTACAAAATTGGATATAAGAGTAGAGGGGATAATAAAAATTTTAGTCAACTTTTTAAATGTTAAAATGTTACATATTGAATTCAATTTTTTTTTGTTTTCAAAAATTAAGACTACTGCTATATCTCACCCTTACTAGTTGGATTAAGAAATAACGGTCAATTTATAAAACTATTAGTGAATGCAATCAAAATGACATTTTGAATTTATCTTATACCCACATTTGCCTCAATGAAAAAATTTCACATCTATATAACTATTTCAAAAAAAATCGTAAAGAAATTTTAAAATATGGGGTTTGAAGCTTATACATGGTGTAATACGACACAATTTTGCAAATTGAAAAAAATTTTTGGTTAACCAAAAAAAAATCTAAAAAATTACCAAAAATAGCCATTTTTGGCCATTTAAAGCAGTTTTACAAGAAATTCTGACGTGATGGGCTATTTTGGAGGTCGGATTCGTATTCTACGTCAAAAAAGCTATAAGAATCACCTTCCACTTTTCCTGTAACAGAACTAACCTACAATTTGCAGGCCTGTGTAATCAGCGACCTTGAAAACCCCTAGATAGAGAAAGACGGAACGATTAGAATTTTATTTAAATTGTGAAAATTGTCCGCCATATTGGGTCCACCATTTTGAATTTTAAAATTCTGACCCCGGATTCGTAATCAGCGACCCTGAAAACCCCTAGATAGCGATAGACGGAACGATTAGAATTTTTTTTTTGAATTGTAAAAATTGGCCGCCATATTGGGTCCGCCATTTTGAATTTTGAAATTCTGACCCCGGATTCGTAATCAGCGACCCCGAAAACCCCTAGATAGTGATAGACGGAACGATTAGAATTTTTTTTTCAATTGTCAAAATTGTCCGCCATATTTGGTCCGCCATTTTAAATTTTGGAATTCTGACCCCATATTTGTAATCAGCGACCCCGAAAACCCCTAGATACCAATCGGCGTGCAAATCCTACCTTCTGAAAAATGTGTGCATTTGCAAGCGACTTTGTGGGTGAAAACGTATGCGCAGGAGGGTTAAAAACCAAAATACGGGATTCTCCAGGTTAACCTCGGAAGAGGAAGAGCCGCGCTGGACCTCCTGATGCAGACTGCAAGACAGAGAGGGGCTGATATACTGATCTTCAGTGACAGTGCAGTGTAAAAAGACAGAATTCTCTGTCTGGTTTCAAGACTCATGAGGAAGGTCCTGGATACAAGTGCTCAACCCGGACATCGCTATTAGTGATTTCTTGGAGACCGATAAGGGCTTTGTTTGGGTAGAGGTGGCGGGTGTTCGTATATACAGCTGCTACTTCTCTCCAAATGATCACCTTAAGAAGTTCGATGCCGTGATCAGCTCTCTTGAAGAAAGTATAAATGCTTTCGACGGAGATGTCCTCATTGCAGGAGACTTCAATAGTAAATCGCCGGAATGAGGAGAGACCAGTCAGGACAGGAGGGGGGATTTAATTTCTTTCCCTTCTATTTCGCAAATATGTAGGTCAATCGTGTTCGCTATATTTTTTCTGTAATCTGCACTTAAAACAGAAGATCCTTACTTAATTTCAGCTCCCCCGGTTCAGATTTGTAGAAGTTAAGGGGGGGACAGTGTCATTTTTGGTAATTTTTTCAAAAAATTTAATTTCTTTCCCATCTATTTCGCAAATATGTAGGTCAATCGTGTTCGCTATATTTTTCCTGTAATCTGCACATAAAACTGAAGATCCCTGCTGAATTTCAGCTCACCAGGTTCAGATTTGTAGAAGTTAAGGGGGGAACAGGGGCATTTTTGGTAATTTTTTCGAAAAAATTTAATTTCTTTCCCTTTTATTTCGCAAATATGTAGGTCAATCGTGTTCGCTATAATTTTCCTGTAATCTGTACTTAAAACTGAAGATTTTTGCTGAATTTCAGCTCACCAGGTTCTGAATTGTAAAAGTTAGGGGGGGGCAGGGTCATTTTTGGCAATTTTTTCAAAAAATTTAATTTCTTTCCCTTTCATTTCGCAAATATGTAGGACAATCGTGTTCGCTATATTTTTCCTGTAATCTGCACTTAAAACAGAAGATCCTTACTGAATTTCAGCTCACCCGGTTCAGATTTGTAGAAGTTAAGGGGGGGGACAAGGGCATTTTTGGTAATTTTTTCGAAAAAATTTAATTTCTTTCCCTTTTATTTCGCAAATATGTAGGTCAATCGTGTTCGCTATATTTTTCCTGTAATCTGCACGTAAAACTGAAGATCCTTACCGAATTTAAGCTCACCCGGTTCAGATTTGTAGAAATTAAGGGGGGGCAGGGGCATTTTTGGTAATTTTTTCGAAAAAATTTAACTTCTTTCCCTTCTATTTCGCAAATATGTAGGTCAATCGTATTCGCTATATTTTTACTGTAATCTGCACGTAAAACTGAAGATCCTTACCGAATTTAAGCTCACCCGGTTCAGATTTGTAGAAGTTAAGGGGGGGGGACAGTGTCATTTTTGGTTATTTTTTCGAAAAAATTTCATTTCTTTCCCTTCTATTTCGCAAATATGTAGGTCAATCGTGTTCGCTATATTTTTCCTGTAATCTGCACTTAAAACTGAAGATCCCTGCTGAATTTCAGCTCACCAGGTTCAGATTTGTAGAAGTTAAGGGGGGGGGACAGTGTCATTTTTGGTTATTTTTTCGAAAAAATTTCATTTCTTTCCCTTCTATTTCGCAAATATGTAGGACAATCGTCTTCGCTATATTTTTCCTGTAATCTGCACTTAAAACAGAACATCCTTACTGATTTTCAGCTCACCCGGTTCAGATTTGTAGAAGTTAAGGGGGGGGCAGGGGCATTTTTGGTAATTTTTTCGAAAAAATTTAACTTCTTTCCCTTCTATTTCGCAAATATGTAGGTCAATCGTATTCGCTATATTTTTACTGTAATCTGCACGTAAAACTGAAGATCCTTACCGAATTTAAGCTCACCCGGTTCAGATTTGTAGAAGTTAAGGGGGGGGGCAGGGGCATTTTTGGTAACTTTTTCGAAAAAATTTAACTTCTTTCCCTTCTATTTCGCAAATATGTAGGTCAATCGTATTCGCTATATTTTTCCTGTAATCTGCACTTAAAACTGAAGATCCCTGCTGAATTTCAGCTCACCAGGTTCAGATTTGTAGAAGTTAAGGGGAGGGGACAGTGTCATTTTTGGTTATTTTTTCGAAAAAATTTCATTTCTTTCCCTTCTATTTCGCAAATATGTAGGACAATCGTCTTCGCTATATTTTTCCTGTAATCTGCACTTAAAACAGAACATCCTTACTGAATTTCAGCTCACCCGGTTCAGATTTGTAGAAGTTAAGGGGGGAACAGGGGCATTTTTGGTAATTTTTTCGAAAAAATTTAATTTCTTTCCACTCTATTTCGCAAAAATGTAGGTCAATCGATGTTTGCTATATTTTTCTGTAATCTGCACTTAAAACTGAAGATCCCTGCTGAATTTCAGCTCACCAGGTTCAGATTTGTAGAAGTTAAGGGGAGGGGACATGGTCATTTTTTGCAATTTTTTCGAAAAATTTTAATTTCTTTCCCTTCTATTTCGCAAATATGTAGGTCAATCGTTTTGGCTATATTTTTCCTGTAATCTGCACTTAAAACTGAAGATCCCTGCTGAATTTCAGCTCACCAGGTTCAGATTTGTAGAAGTTAAGGGGAGGGGACATGGTCATTTTTTGCAATTTTTTCAAAAAAATTTAATTTATTTCCCTTTTATTTCGCAAATATTTATGTCAATCGTGTTCGCTATATTTTTTCTGTAATCTGCACTTAAAACTGAAGATCCCTGCTGAATTTCAGCTCACCAGGTTCAGATTTGTAGAAGTTAAGGGGAGGGGACTGGGTCATTTTTTGCAATTTTTTCGAAAAAATTTAATTTCTTTCCCTTCTATTTCGCAAATATGTAGGTCAATCGTGTTCGCTATATTTTTTCTGTAATCTGCACTTAAAACAGAAGATCCTTACTTAATTTCAGCTCCCCCGGTTCAGATTTGTAGAAGTTAAGGGGGGGACAGTGGCATTTTTGGTAATTTTTTCAAAAAATTTAATTTCTTTCCCATCTATTTCGCAAATATGTAGGTCAATCGTGTTCGCTATATTTTTCCTGTAATCTGCACATAAAACTGAAGATCCCTGCTGAATTTCAGCTCACCAGGTTCAGATTTGTAGAAGTTAAGGGGGGAACAGGGGCATTTTTGGTAATTTTTTCGAAAAAATTTAATTTCTTTCCCTTTTATTTCGCAAATATGTAGGTCAATCGTGTTCGCTATAATTTTCCTGTAATCTGTACTTAAAACTGAAGATTTTTGCTGAATTTCAGCTCACCAGGTTCTGAATTGTAAAAGTTAGGGGGGGACAGGGTCATTTTTGGCAATTTTTTCAAAAAATTTAATTTCTTTCCCTTTCATTTCGCAAATATGTAGGACAATCGTGTTCGCTATATTTTTCCTGTAATCTGCACTTAAAACAGAAGATCCTTACTGAATTTCAGCTCACCCGGTTCAGATTTGTAGAAGTTAAGGGGGGGGGACAAGGGCATTTTTGGTAATTTTTTCGAAAAAATTTAATTTCTTTCCCTTTTATTTCGCAAATATGTAGGTCAATCGTGTTCGCTATATTTTTCCTGTAATCTGCACGTAAAACTGAAGATCCTTACCGAATTTAAGCTCACCCGGTTCAGATTTGTAGAAGTTAAGGGGGGGGCAGGGGCATTTTTGGTAATTTTTTCGAAAAAATTTAACTTCTTTCCCTTCTATTTCGCAAATATGTAGGTCAATCGTATTTGCTATATTTTTACTGTAATCTGCACTTAAAACTGAAGATCCCTGCTGAATTTCAGCTCACCCGGTTCAGATTTGTAGAAGTTAAGGGGGGGGACAAGGGCATTTTTGGTAATTTTTTCGAAAAAATTTAATTTCTTCCCCTTTTATTTCGCAAATATGTAGGACAATCGTGTTCGCTATATTTTTCCTGTAATCTGCACTTAAAACAGAAGATCCTTACTGAATTTCAGCTCACCCGGTTCAGATTTGTAGAAGTTAAGGGGGGGGACAAGGGCATTTTTGGTAATTTTTTCGAAAAAATTTAATTTCTTTCCCTTTTATTTCGCAAATATGTAGGTCAATCGTGTTCGCTATATTTTTCCTGTAATCTGCACGTAAAACTGAAGATCCTTACCGAATTTAAGCTCACCCGGTTCAGATTTGTAGAAGTTAAGGGGGGGGGCAGGGGCATTTTTGGTAATTTTTTCGAAAAAATTTAATTTCTTTCCCTTCTATTTCGCAAATATGTAGGTCAATCGTGTTCGCTATATTTTTCCTGTAATCTGCACGTAAAACTGAAGATCCTTACCGAATTTAAGCTCACCCGGTTCAGATTTGTAGAAGTTAAGGGGGGGGGGCAGGGGCATTTTTGGTAACTTTTTCGAAAAAATTTAACTTCTTTCCCTTCTATTTCGCAAATATGTAGGTCAATCGTATTCGCTATATTTTTCCTGTAATCTGCACTTAAAACTGAAGATCCCTGCTGAATTTCAGCTCACCAGGTTCAGATTTGTAGAAGTTAAGGGGAGGGGACTGGGTCATTTTTTGCAATTTTTTCGAAAAAATTTAATTTCTTTCCCTTCTATTTCGCAAATATGTAGGTCAATCGTGTTCGCTATATTTTTTCTGTAATCTGCACTTAAAACTGAAGATTTTTGCTGAATTTCAGCTCACCAGGTTCTGAATTGTAAAAGTTAGGGGGGGGGGCAGGGGCATTTTTGGCAATTTTTTCAAAAAATTTAATTTCTTTCCCTTTCATTTCGCAAATATGTAGGACAATCGTGTTCGCTATATTTTTCCTGTAATCTGCACTTAAAACAGAAGATCCTTACTGAATTTCAGCTCACCCGGTTCAGATTTGTAGAAGTTAAGGGGGGGGGACAAGGGCATTTTTGGTAATTTTTTCGAAAAAATTTAATTTCTTTCCCTTTTATTTCGCAAATATGTAGGTCAATCGTGTTCGCTATATTTTTCCTGTAATCTGCACGTAAAACTGAAGATCCTTACCGAATTTAAGCTCACCCGGTTCAGATTTGTAGAAGTTAAGGGGGGGGCAGGGGCATTTTTGGTAATTTTTTCGAAAAAATTTAACTTCTTTCCCTTCTATTTCGCAAATATGTAGGTCAATCGTATTCGCTATATTTTTACTGTAATCTGCACGTAAAACTGAAGATCCTTACCGAATTTAAGCTCACCCGGTTCAGATTTGTAGAAGTTAAGGGGGGGGGGCAGGGGCATTTTTGGTAACTTTTTCGAAAAAATTTAACTTCTTTCCCTTCTATTTCGCAAATATGTAGGTCAATCGTATTCGCTATATTTTTCCTGTAATCTGCACTTAAAACTGAAGATCCCTGCTGAATTTCAGCTCACCAGGTTCAGATTTGTAGAAGTTAAGGGGGGGGGGACAGTGTCATTTTTGGTTATTTTTTCGAAAAAATTTCATTTCTTTCCCTTCTATTTCGCAAATATGTAGGTCAATCGTGTTCGCTATATTTTTCCAGTAATCTGCACATAAAACTGAAGATCCCTGCTGAATTTCAGCTCACCAGGTTCAGATTTGTAGAAGTTAAGGGGGGAACAGGGGCATTTTTGGTAATTTTTTCGAAAAAATTTAATTTCTTTCCCTTTTATTTCGCAAATATGTAGGTCAATCGTGTTCGCTATAATTTTCCTGTAATCTGTACTTAAAACTGAAGATTTTTGCTGAATTTCAGCTCACCAGGTTCTGAATTGTAAAAGTTAGGGGGGGACAGGGTCATTTTTGGCAATTTTTTCAAAAAATTTAATTTCTTTCCCTTTCATTTCGCAAATATGTAGGACAATCGTGTTCGCTATATTTTTCCTGTAATCTGCACTTAAAACAGAAGATCCTTACTGAATTTCAGCTCACCCGGTTCAGATTTGTAGAAGTTAAGGGGGGGGACAAGGGCATTTTTGGTAATTTTTTCGAAAAAATTTAATTTCTTTCCCTTTTATTTCGCAAATATGTAGGTCAATCGTGTTCGCTATATTTTTCCTGTAATCTGCACGTAAAACTGAAGATCCTTACCGAATTTAAGCTCACCCGGTTCAGATTTGTAGAAGTTAAGGGGGGGGCAGGGGCATTTTTGGTAATTTTTTCGAAAAAATTTAACTTCTTTCCCTTCTATTTCGCAAATATGTAGGTCAATCGTATTTGCTATATTTTTACTGTAATCTGCACTTAAAACTGAAGATCCCTGCTGAATTTCAGCTCACCCGGTTCAGATTTGTAGAAGTTAAGGGGGGGGACAAGGGCATTTTTGGTAATTTTTTCGAAAAAATTTAATTTCTTCCCCTTTTATTTCGCAAATATGTAGGACAATCGTGTTCGCTATATTTTTCCTGTAATCTGCACTTAAAACAGAAGATTCTTACTGAATTTCAGCTCACCCGGTTCAGATTTGTAGAAGTTAAGGGGGGGGCAGGGGCATTTTTGGTAATTTTTTCGAAAAAATTTAACTTCTTTCCCTTCTATTTCGCAAATATGTAGGTCAATCGTATTTGCTATATTTTTACTGTAATCTGCACGTAAAACTGAAGATCCTTACCGAATTTAAGCTCACCCGGTTCAGATTTGTAGAAGTTAAGGGGGGGGGCAGGGGCATTTTTGGTAACTTTTTCGAAAAAATTTAACTTCTTTCCCTTCTATTTCGCAAATATGTAGGTCAATCGTATTCGCTATATTTTTCCTG
Organism: Leptopilina drosophilae; assembly: GCA_032873175.1. Classification (NCBI taxonomy): domain Eukaryota; kingdom Metazoa; phylum Arthropoda; class Insecta; order Hymenoptera; family Figitidae; genus Leptopilina; species Leptopilina drosophilae. The sequence continues at coordinate 27,496,720 of CM065480.1, forward strand.
TAATCTGCACTTAAAACTGAAGATCCCTGCTGAATTTCAGCTCACCAGGTTCAGATTTGTAGAAGTTAAGGGGAGGGGACAGTGTCATTTTTGGTTATTTTTTTCGAAAAAATTTCATTTCTTTCCCTTCTATTTCGCAAATATGTAGGACAATCGTCTTCGCTATATTTTTCCTGTAATCTGCACTTAAAACAGAACATCCTTACTGAATTTCAGCTCACCCGGTTCAGATTTGTAGAAGTTAAGGGGGGAACAGGGGCATTTTTGGTAATTTTTTCGAAAAAATTTAATTTCTTTCCACTCTATTTCGCAAAAATGTAGGTCAATCGATGTTTGCTATATTTTTCTGTAATCTGCACTTAAAACTGAAGATCCCTGCTGAATTTCAGCTCACTAGGTTCAGATTTGTAGAAGTTAAGGGGAGGGGACATGGTCATTTTTTGCAATTTTTTCGAAAAATTTTAATTTCTTTCCCTTCTATTTCGCAAATATGTAGGTCAATCGTTTTGGCTATATTTTTCCTGTAATCTGCACTTAAAACTGAAGATCCCTGCTGAATTTCAGCTCACCAGGTTCAGATTTGTAGAAGTTAAGGGGAGGGGACAAGGTCATTTTTTGCAATTTTTTCAAAAAAATTTAATTTATTTCCCTTTTATTTCGCAAATATTTATGTCAATCGTGTTCGCTATATTTTTTCTGTAATCTGCACTTAAAACTGAAGATCCCTGCTGAATTTCAGCTCACCAGGTTCAGATTTGTAGAAGTTAAGGGGAGTGGACTGGGTCATTTTTTGCAATTTTTTTGAAAAAATTTAATTTCTTTCCCTTCTATTTCGCAAATATGTAGGTCAATCGTGATCGCTATATTTTTCCTGTAATCTGCACATAAAACTGAAGATCCCTGCTGAATTTCAGCTCACCAGGTTCAGATTTGTAGAAGTTAAGGGGGGAACAGTGGCATTTTTGGTAATTTTTTCAAAAAATTTAATTTCTTTCCCATCTATTTCGCAAATATGTAGGTCAATCGTGTTCGCTATATTTTTCCTGTAATCTGCACATAAAACTGAAGATCCCTGCTGAATTTCAGCTCACCAGGTTCAGATTTGTAGAAGTTAAGGGGGGAACAGGGGCATTTTTGGTAATTTTTTCGAAAAAATTTAATTTCTTTCCCTTTTATTTCGCAAATATGTAGGTCAATCGTATTCGCTATATTTTTCCTGTAATCTGCACTTAAAACTGAAGATCCCTGCTGAATTTCAGCTCACCAGGTTCAGATTTGTAGAAGTTAAGGGGAGGGGACAGTGTCATTTTTGGTTATTTTTTCGAAAAAATTTCATTTCTTTCCCTTCTATTTCGCAAATATGTAGGACAATCGTCTTCGCTATATTTTTCCTGTAATCTGCACTTAAAACAGAACATCCTTACTGAATTTCAGCTCACCCGGTTCAGATTTGTAGAAGTTAAGGGGGGAACAGGGGCATTTTTGGTAATTTTTTCGAAAAAATTTAATTTCTTTCCACTCTATTTCGCAAAAATGTAGGTCAATCGATGTTTGCTATATTTTTCTGTAATCTGCACTTAAAACTGAAGATCCCTGCTGAATTTCAGCTCACCAGGTTCAGATTTGTAGAAGTTAAGGGGAGGGGACATGGTCATTTTTTGCAATTTTTTCGAAAAATTTTAATTTCTTTCCCTTCTATTTCGCAAATATGTAGGTCAATCGTTTTGGCTATATTTTTCCTGTAATCTGCACTTAAAACTGAAGATCCCTGCTGAATTTCAGCTCACCAGGTTCAGATTTGTAGAAGTTAAGGGGAGGGGACAAGGTCATTTTTTGCAATTTTTTCAAAAAAATTTAATTTATTTCCCTTTTATTTCGCAAATATTTATGTCAATCGTGTTCGCTATATTTTTTCTGTAATCTGCACTTAAAACTGAAGATCCCTGCTGAATTTCAGCTCACCAGGTTCTGAATTGTAAAAGTTAGGGGGGGACAGGGTCATTTTTGGCAATTTTTTCAAAAAATTTAATTTCTTTCCCTTTCATTTCGCAAATATGTAGGACAATCGTGTTCGCTATATTTTTCCTGTAATCTGCACTTAAAACAGAAGATCCTTACTGAATTTCAGCTCACCCGGTTCAGATTTGTAGAAGTTAAGGGGGGGGGACAAGGGCATTTTTGGTAATTTTTTCAAAAAAATTTAATTTCTTTCCCTTTTATTTCGCAAATATGTAGGTCAATCGTGTTCGCTATATTTTTCCTGTAATCTGCACGTAAAACTGAAGATCCTTACCGAATTTAAGCTCACCCGGTTCAGATTTGTAGAAGTTAAGGGGGGGGCAGGGGCATTTTTGGTAATTTTTTCGAAAAAATTTAACTTCTTTCCCTTCTATTTCGCAAATATGTAGGTCAATCGTATTTGCTATATTTTTACTGTAATCTGCACTTAAAACTGAAGATCCCTGCTGAATTTCAGCTCACCCGGTTCAGATTTGTAGAAGTTAAGGGGGGGGACAGGGTCATTTTTTGCAATCTTTTCGAAGAAATTTAACTTCTTCTTCCCCTTTTATTTCGCAAATATGTAGGACAATCGTGTTCGCTATATTTTTTCCTGTACTCTGCACTCAAAACAGAAGATCCTTACTGAATTTCAGCTCCCCCGGTTCAGATTTGTAGAAGTTAAGGGGGGGGCAGGGGCATTTTTGGTAATTTTTTCGAAAAAATTTAACTTCTTTCCCTTCTATTTCGCAAATATGTAGGTCAATCGTATTTGCTATATTTTTACTGTAATCTGCACGTAAAACTGAAGATCCTTACCGAATTTAAGCTCACCCGGTTCAGATTTGTAGAAGTTAAGGGGGGGGGGCAGTGGCATTTTTGGTAACTTTTTCGAAAAAATTTAACTTCTTTCCCTTCTATTTCGCAAATATGTAGGTCAATCGTATTCGCTATATTTTTCCTGTAATCTGCACTTAAAACTGAAGATCCCTGCTGAATTTCAGCTCACCAGGTTCAGATTTGTAGAAGTTAAGGGGAGGGGACAGTGTCATTTTTGGTTATTTTTTCGAAAAAATTTCATTTCTTTCCCTTCTATTTCGCAAATATGTAGGACAATCGTCTTCGCTATATTTTTCCTGTAATCTGCACTTAAAACAGAACATCCTTACTGAATTTCAGCTCACCCGGTTCAGATTTGTAGAAGTTAAGGGGAGGGGACTGGGTCATTTTTTGCAATTTTTTCGAAAAAATTTAATTTCTTTCCCTTCTATTTCGCAAATATGTAGGTCAATCGTGATCGCTATATTTTTCCTGTAATCTGCACTTAAAACTGAAGATCCTTACTTAATTTCAGCTCCCCCGGTTCAGATTTGTAGAAGTTAAGGGGGGGACAGTGGCATTTTTGGTAATTTTTTCAAAAAATTTAATTTCTTTCCCATCTATTTCGCAAATATGTAGGTCAATCGTGTTCGCTATATTTTTCCTGTAATCTGCACATAAAACTGAAGATCCCTGCTGAATTTCAGCTCACCAGGTTCAGATTTGTAGAAGTTAAGGGGGGAACAGGGGCATTTTTGGTAATTTTTTCGAAAAAATTTAATTTCTTTCCCTTTTATTTCGCAAATATGTAGGTCAATCGTGTTCGCTATAATTTTCCTGTAATCTGTACTTAAAACTGAAGATTTTTGCTGAATTTCAGCTCACCAGGTTCTGAATTGTAAAAGTTAGGGGGGGACAGGGTCATTTTTGGCAATTTTTTCAAAAAATTTAATTTCTTTCCCTTTCATTTCGCAAATATGTAGGACAATCGTGTTCGCTATATTTTTCCTGTAATCTGCACTTAAAACAGAAGATCCTTACTGAATTTCAGCTCACCCGGTTCAGATTTGTAGAAGTTAAGGGGGGGGACAAGGGCATTTTTGGTAATTTTTTCGAAAAAATTTAATTTCTTTCCCTTTTATTTCGCAAATATGTAGGTCAATCGTGTTCGCTATATTTTTCCTGTAATCTGCACGTAAAACTGAAGATCCTTACCGAATTTAAGCTCACCCGGTTCAGATTTGTAGAAGTTAAGGGGGGAACAGGGGCATTTTTGGTAATTTTTTCGAAAAAATTTAATTTCTTTCCACTCTATTTCGCAAATATGTAGGTCAATCGTGTTCGCTATATTTTTCCTGTAATCTGCACATAAAACTGAAGATCCCTGCTGAATTTCAGCTCACCAGGTTCAGATTTGTAGAAGTTAAGGGGGGAACAGGGGCATTTTTGGTAATTTTTTCGAAAAAATTTAATTTCTTTCCCTTTTATTTTGCAAATATGTAGGTCAATCGTGTTCGCTATATTTTTCCTGTAATCTGCAAGTAAAACTGAAGATCCTTACCGAATTTAAGCTCACCCGGTTCAGATTTGTAGAAGTTAAGGGGGGGGGCAGGGGCAATTTTGGTAACTTTTTCGAAAAAATTTAACTTCTTTCCCTTCTATTTCGCAAATATGTAGGTCAATCGTATTCGCTATATTTTTCCTGTAATCTGCACTTAAAACTGAAGATCCCTGCTGAATTTCAGCTCACCAGGTTCAGATTTGTAGAAGTTAAGGGGAGGGGACAGTGTCATTTTTGGTTATTTTTTCGAAAAAATTTCATTTCTTTCCCTTCTATTTCGCAAATATGTAGGACAATCGTCTTCGCTATATTTTTCCTGTAATCTGCACTTAAAACAGAACATCCTTACTGAATTTCAGCTCACCCGGTTCAGATTTGTAGAAGTTAAGGGGGGAACAGGGGCATTTTTGGTAATTTTTTCGAAAAAATTTAATTTCTTTCCACTCTATTTCGCAAAAATGTAGGTCAATCGATGTTTGCTATATTTTTCTGTAATCTGCACTTAAAACTGAAGATCCCTGCTGAATTTCAGCTCACCAGGTTCAGATTTGTAGAAGTTAAGGGGGGGGACAAGGGCATTTTTGGTAATTTTTTCGAAAAAATTTAATTTCTTTCCCTTTTATTTCGCAAATATGTAGGTCAATCGTGTTCGCTATATTTTTCCTGTAATCTGCACGTAAAACTGAAGATCCTTACCGAATTTAAGCTCACCCGGTTCAGATTTGTAGAAGTTAAGGGGGGGGCAGGGGCATTTTTGGTAATTTTTTCGAAAAAATTTAATTTCTTTCCCTTTTATTTCGCAAATATGTAGGTCAATCGTGTTCACTATATTTTTCCTGTAATCTGCACGTAAAACTGAAGATCCTTACCGAATTTAAGCTCACCCGGTTCAGATTTGTAGAAGTTAAGGGGGGGGCAGGGGCATTTTTGGTAACTTTTTCGAAAAATTTAACTTCTTTCCCTTCTATTTCGCAAATATGTAGGTCAATCGTATTCGCTATATTTTTCCTGTAATCTGCACTTAAAACTGAAGATCCCTGCTGAATTTCAGCTCACCAGGTTCAGATTTGTAGAAGTTAAGGGGAGGGGACAGTGTCATTTTTGGTTATTTTTTCGAAAAAATTTCATTTCTTTCCCTTCTATTTCGCAAATATGTAGGACAATCGTCTTCGCTATATTTTTCCTGTAATCTGCACTTAAAACAGAACATCCTTACTGAATTTCAGCTCACCCGGTTCAGATTTGTAGAAGTTAAGGGGGGAACAGTGGCATTTTTGGTAATTTTTTCGAAAAAATTTAATTTCTTTCCACTCTATTTCGCAAAAATGTAGGTCAATCGATGTTTGCTATATTTTTCTGTAATCTGCACTTAAAACTGAAGATCCCTGCTGAATTTCAGCTCACCAGGTTCAGATTTGTAGAAGTTAAGGGGAGGGGACATGGTCATTTTTTGCAATTTTTTCGAAAAAATTTAATTTATTTCCCTTCTATTTCGCAAATATGTAGGTCAATCGATTTTGGCTATATTTTTCCTGTAATCTGCACTTAAAACTGAAGATCCCTGCTGAATTTCAGCTCACCAGGTTCAGATTTGTAGAAGTTAAGGGGAGGGGACATGGTCATTTTTTGCAATTTTTTCAAAAAAATTTAATTTATTTCCCTTTTATTTCGCAAATATTTATGTCAATCGTGTTCGCTATATTTTTTCTGTAATCTGCACTTAAAACTGAAGATCCCTGCTGAATTTCAGCTCACCAGGTTCAGATTTGTAGAAGTTAAGGGGAGGGGACTGGGTCATTTTTTGCAATTTTTTCGAAAAAATTTAATTTCTTTCCCTTCTATTTCGCAAATATGTAGGTCAATCGTGTTCGCTATATTTTTTCTGTAATCTGCACTTAAAACAGAAGATCCTTACTTAATTTCAGCTCCCCCGGTTCAGATTTGTAGAAGTTAAGGGGGGGACAGTGGCATTTTTGGTAATTTTTTTTCAAAAAAATTTAATTTCTTTCCCATCTATTTCGCAAATATGTAGGTCAATCGTGTTCGCTATATTTTTCCTGTAATCTGCACATAAAACTGAAGATCCCTGCTGAATTTCAGCTCACCAGGTTCAGATTTGTAGAAGTTAAGGGGGGAACAGGGGCATTTTTGGTAATTTTTTCGAAAAAATTTAATTTCTTTCCCTTTTATTTCGCAAATATGTAGGTCAATCGTGTTCGCTATATTTTTCCTGTAATCTGCACGTAAAACTGAAGATCCTTACCGAATTTAAGCTCACCCGGTTCAGATTTGTAGAAGTTAAGGGGGGGGCAGGAGCATTTTTGGTAACTTTTTCGAAAAAATTTAACTTCTTTCCCTTCTATTTCGCAAATATGTAGGTCAATCGTATTCGCTATATTTTTCCTGTAATCTGCACTTAAAACTGAAGATCCCTGCTGAATTTCAGCTCACCAGGTTCAGATTTGTAGAAGTTAAGGGGAGGGGACAGTGTCATTTTTGGTTATTTTTTTCGAAAAAATTTCATTTCTTTCCCTTCTATTTCGCAAATATGTAGGACAATCGTCTTCGCTATATTTTTCCTGTAATCTGCACTTAAAACAGAACATCCTTACTGAATTTCAGCTCACCCGGTTCAGATTTGTAGAAGTTAAGGGGGGAACAGGGGCATTTTTGGTAATTTTTTCGAAAAAATTTAATTTCTTTCCACTCTATTTCGCAAAAATGTAGGTCAATCGATGTTTGCTATATTTTTCTGTAATCTGCACTTAAAACTGAAGATCCCTGCTGAATTTCAGCTCACCAGGTTCAGATTTGTAGAAGTTAAGGGGAGGGGACATGGTCATTTTTTGCAATTTTTTCGAAAAATTTTAATTTCTTTCCCTTCTATTTCGCAAATATGTAGGTCAATCGTTTTGGCTATATTTTTCCTGTAATCTGCACTTAAAACTGAAGATCCCTGCTGAATTTCAGCTCACCAGGTTCAGATTTGTAGAAGTTAAGGGGAGGGGACATGGTCATTTTTTGCAATTTTTTCAAAAAAATTTAATTTATTTCCCTTTTATTTCGCAAATATTTATGTCAATCGTGTTCGCTATATTTTTTCTGTAATCTGCACTTAAAACTGAAGATCCCTGCTGAATTTCAGCTCACCAGGTTCAGATTTGTAGAAGTTAAGGGGAGGGGACTGGGTCATTTTTTGCAATTTTTTCGAAAAAATTTAATTTCTTTCCCTTCTATTTCGCAAATATGTAGGTCAATCGTGTTCGCTATATTTTTTCTGTAATCTGCACTTAAAACAGAAGATCCTTACTTAATTTCAGCTCCCCCGGTTCAGATTTGTAGAAGTTAAGGGGGGGACAGTGGCATTTTTGGTAATTTTTTCAAAAAATTTAATTTCTTTCCTATCTATTTCGCAAATATGTAGGTCAATCGTGTTCGCTATATTTTTCCTGTAATCTGCACATAAAACTGAAGATCCCTGCTGAATTTCAGCTCACCAGGTTCAGATTTGTAGAAGTTAAGGGGGGAACAGGGGCATTTTTGGTAATTTTTTCGAAAAAATTTAATTTCTTTCCCTTTTATTTCGCAAATATGTAGGTCAATCGTGTTCGCTATAATTTTCCTGTAATCTGTACTTAAAACTGAAGATTTTTGCTGAATTTCAGCTCACCAGGTTCTGAATTGTAAAAGTTAGGGGGGGACAGGGTCATTTTTGGCAATTTTTTCAAAAAATTTAATTTCTTTCCCTTTCATTTCGCAAATATGTAGGACAATCGTGTTCGCTATATTTTTCCTGTAATCTGCACTTAAAACAGAAGATCCTTACTGAATTTCAGCTCACCCGGTTCAGATTTGTAGAAGTTAAGGGTGGGGGGGACAAGGGGCATTTTTGTTAATTTTTTCGAAAAAATTTAATTTCTTTCCCTTTTATTTCGAAAATATGTAGGTCAATCGTGTTCGCTATATTTTTCCTGTAATCTGCACGTAAAACTGAAGATCCTTACCGAATTTAAGCTCACCCGGTTCAGATTTGTAGAAGTTAAGGGGGGGGGCAGGGGCATTTTTGGTAATTTTTTCGAAAAAATTTAATTTCTTTCCCTTTTATTTCGCAAATATGTAGGTCAATCGTGTTCACTATATTTTTCCTGTAATCTGCACGTAAAACTGAAGATCCTTACCGAATTTAAGCTCACCCGGTTCAGATTTGTAGAAGTTAAGGGGGGGGGCAGGGGCATTTTTGGTAACTTTTTTTTTTCGAAAAAATTTAACTTCTTTCCCTTCTATTTCGCAAATATGTAGGTCAATCGTATTCGCTATATTTTTCCTGTAATCTGCACTTAAAACTGAAGATCCCTGCTGAATTTCAGCTCACCAGGTTCAGATTTGTAGAAGTTAAGGGGAGGGGACAGTGTCATTTTTGGTTATTTTTTCGAAAAAATTTCATTTCTTTCCCTTCTATTTCGCAAATATGTAGGACAATCGTCTTCGCTATATTTTTCCTGTAATCTGCACTTAAAACAGAACATCCTTACTGAATTTCAGCTCACCCGGTTCAGATTTGTAGAAGTTAAGGGGGGAACAGTGGCATTTTTGGTAATTTTTTCGAAAAAATTTAATTTCTTTCCACTCTATTTCGCAAAAATGTAGGTCAATCGATGTTTGCTATATTTTTCTGTAATCTGCACTTAAAACTGAAGATCCCTGCTGAATTTCAGCTCACCAGGTTCAGATTTGTAGAAGTTAAGGGGAGGGGACTTGGTCATTTTTTGCAATTTTTTCGAAAAATTTTAATTTCTTTCCCTTCTATTTCGCAAATATGTAGGTCAATCGTTTTGGCTATATTTTTCCTGTAATCTGCACTTAAAACTGAAGATCCCTGCTGAATTTCAGCTCACCAGGTTCAGATTTGTAGAAGTTAAGGGGAGGGGACATGGTCATTTTTTGCAATTTTTTCAAAAAAATTTAATTTATTTCCCTTTTATTTCGCAAATATTTATGTCAATCGTGTTCGCTATATTTTTTCTGTAATCTGCACTTAAAACTGAAGATCCCTGCTGAATTTCAGCTCACCAGGTTCAGATTTGTAGAAGTTAAGGGGGGAACAGGGGCATTTTTGGTAATTTTTTCGAAAAAATTTAATTTCTTTCCCTTTTATTTCGCAAATATGTAGGTCAATCGTGTTCGCTATATTTTTCCTGTAATCTGCACGTAAAACTGAAGATCCTTACCGAATTTAAGCTCACCCGGTTCAGATTTGTAGAAGTTAAGGGGGGGGCAGGGGCATTTTTGGTAATTTTTTCGAAAAAATTTAACTTCTTTCCCTTCTATTTCGCAAATATGTAGGTCAATCGTATTCGCTATATTTTTCCTGTAATCTGCACTTAAAACTGAAGATCCCTGCTGAATTTCAGCTCACCAGGTTCAGATTTGTAGAAGTTAATGGGAGGGGACAGTGTCATTTTTGGTTATTTTTTCGAAAAAATTTCATTTCTTTCCCTTCTATTTCGCAATTATGTAGGACAATCGTCTTCGCTATATTTTTCCTGTAATCTGCACTTAAAACAGAACATCCTTACTGAATTTCAGCTCACCCGGTTCAGATTTGTGGAAGTTAAGGGGGGAACAGGGGCATTTTTGGTAATTTTTTCGAAAAAATTTAATTTATTTCCCTTTTATTTCGCAAATATTTATGTCAATCGTGTTCGCTATATTTTTCCTGTAATCTGCACTTAAAACTGAAGATCCCTGCTGAATTTCAGCTCACCAGGTTCAGATTTGTAGAAGTTAAGGGGAGGGGACAGTGTCATTTTTGGTTATTTTTTCGAAAAAATTTCATTTCTTGCCCTTCTATTTCGCAAATATGTAGGTCAATCGTGTTCGCTATATTTTTTCTGTAATCTGCACTTAAAACAGAAGATCCTTACTCAATTTCAGCTCCCCCGGTTCGGATTTGTAGAAGTTAAGGGGGGGACAGTGGCATTTTTGGTAATTTTTTCAAAAAATTTAATTTCTTTCCCTTTTATTTCGCAAATATGTAGGTCAATCGTGTTCGCTATATTTTTCCTGTAATCTGCACGTAAAACTGAAGATCCTTACCGAATTTAAGCTCACCCGGTTCAGATTTGTAGTAGTTAAGGGGAGGGGACATGGTCATTTTTTGCAATTTTTTCAAAAAAATTTAATTTATTTCCCTTTTATTTCGCAAATATTTATGTCAATCGTGTTCGCTATATTTTTCCTGTAATCTGCACTTAAAACTGAAGATCCCTGCTGAATTTCAGCTCACCAGGTTCAGATTTGTAGAAGTTAAGGGGAGGGGACTGGGTCATTTTTTGCAATTTTTTCGAAAAAATTTAATTTCTTTCCCTTCTATTTCGCAAATATGTAGGTCAATCGTGTTCGCTATATTTTTCCTGTAATCTGCACATAAAACTGAAGATCCCTACTGAATTTCAGCTCACCAGGTTCAGATTTGTAGAAGTTGAGGGGGCGGACAGGGGCATTTTTGGTAATTTTTTCGACAAAATTTAATTTCTTTTCCTTCTATTTCGCAAATATGTATGTCAATCTTGTTCGCTATATTTTTCCTGTAATCTGCACTTAAAACAGAAGATCCTTTCTGAATTTCAGCTCACCCGGTTCAGATTTGTAGAAGTTAAGGGGGGGGACAAGGGAATTTTTGGTAATTTTTTCGAAAAAAATTTAATTTCTTTCCCTTTTATTTCGCAAATATGTAGGTCAATCGTGTTCGCTATATTTTTTCTGTAATCTGCACGTAAAACTGAAGATCCTTACCGAATTTAAGCTCACCCGGTTCAGATTTGTAGAAGTTAAGGGGAGGGGACAGTGTCATTTTTGGTTGTTTTTTCGAAAAAATTTCATTTCTTTCCATTCTATTTCGCAAATATGTAGGACAATCGTCTTTGCTATATTTTTCCTGTAATCTGCACTTAAAACAGAACATCCTTACTGAATTTCAGCTCACCCGGTTCAGATTTGTAGAAGTTAAGGGGGGAACAGGGGCATTTTTGGTAATTTTTTCGAAAAAATTTAATTTCTTTCCTCTCTATTTTGCAAAAATGTAGGTCAATCGATGTTTGCTATATTTTTCTGTAATCTGCACTTAAAACTGAAGATCCCTGCTGAATTTCAGCTCACCAGGTTCAGATTTGTAGAAGTTAAGGGGAGGGGACATGGTCATTTTTTGCAATTTTTTCGAAAAATTTTAATTTCTTTCCCTTCTATTTCGCAAATATGTAGGTCAATCGTGTTCGCTATATTTTTCCTGTAATCTGCACTTAAAACAGAAGATCCTTACTGAATTTCAGCTCACCCGGTTCAGATTTGTAGAAGTTAAGGGGGGGACAAGGGCATTTTTGGTAATTTTTTCGAAAAAATTTAATTTCTTTCCCTTCAATTTCGCAAATATGTAGGTCAATCGTGTTCGCTATATTTTTTCTGTAATCTGCACTTAAAACAGAAGATCCTTACCTTATTTCAGCTCCCCCGGTTCAGATTTGTAGAAGTTAAGGGGGGGACAGTGGCATTTTTGGTAATTTTTTCAAAAAATTTAATTTCTTTCCCATCTATTTCGCAAATATGTAGGTCAATCGTGTTCGCTATATTTTTCCTGTAATCTGCACTTAAAACTGAAGATCCCTGCTAAATTTCAGCTCACCAGGTTCAGATTTGTAGAAGTTAAGGGGAGGGGACTGGGTCATTTTTTGCAATTTTTTCGAAAAAATTTAATTTCTTTCCCTTCTATTTCGCAAATATGTAGGTCAATCGTGTTCGCTATATTTTTTCTGTAATCTGCACTTAAAACAGAAGATCCTTACTTAATTTCAGCTCCCCCGGTTCAGATTTGTAGAAGTTAAGGGGGGGACAGTGGCATTTTTGGTAATTTTTTCAAAAAATTTAATTTCTTTCCCATCTATTTCGCAAATATGTAGGTCAATCGTGTTCGCTATATTTTTCCTGTAATCTGCACATAAAACTGAAGATCCCTGCTGAATTTCAGCTCACCAGGTTCAGATTTGTAGAAGTTAAGGGGGGAACAGGGGCATTTTTGGTAATTTTTTCGAAAAAATTTAATTTCTTTCCCTTTTATTTCGCAAATATGTAGGTCAATCGTGTTCGCTATATTTTTCCTGTAATCTGCACGTAAAACTGAAGATCCTTACCGAATTTAAGCTCACCCGGTTCAGATTTGTAGAAGTTAAGGGGAGGGGACATGGTCATTTTTTGCAATTTTTTCAAAAAAATTTAATTTATTTCCCTTTTATTTCGCAAATATGTAGGTCAATCGTGTTCGCTATATTTTTCCTGTAATCTGCACTTAAAACTGAAGATCCCTGCTGAATTTCAGCTCACCAGGTTCAGATTTGTAGAAGTTAAGGGGAGGGGACTGGGTCATTTTTTGCAATTTTTTCGAAAAAATTTAATTTCTTTCCCATCTATTTCGCAAATATGTAGGTCAATCGTGTTCGCTATATTTTTCCTGTAATCTGCACATAAAACTGAAGATCCCTGCTGAATTTCAGCTCACCAGGTTCAGATTTGTAGAAGTTAAGGGGGGAACAGGGGCATTTTTGGTAATTTTTTCGAAAAAATTTAATTTCTTTCCCTTTTATTTCGCAAATATGTAGGTCAATCGTGTTCGCTATATTTTTCCTGTAATCTGCACTTAAAACTGAAGATCCCTGCTGAATTTCAGCTCACCCGGTTCATATTTGTAGAAGTTAAGGGGGGGGGACAAGGGCATTTTTGGTAATTTTTTCGAAAAAATTTAATTTCTTTCCCTTTTATTTCGCAAATATGTAGGTCAATCGTGTTCGCTATATTTTTCCTGTAATCTGCACGTAAAACTGAAGATCCTTACCGAATTTAAGCTCACCCGGTTCAGATTTGTAGAAGTTAAGGGGGGAACAGGGGCATTTTTGGTAATTTTTTCGAAAAAATTTAATTTCTTTCCCTTTTATTTCGCAAATATGTAGGTCAATCGTGTTCGCTATATTTTTCCTGTAATCTGCACGTAAAACTGAAGATCCTTACCGAATTTAAGCTCACCCGGTTCAGATTTGTAGAAGTTAAGGGGAGGGGACATGGTCATTTTTTGCAATTTTTTCAAAAAAATTTAATTTATTTCCCTTTTATTTCGCAAATATTTATGTCAATCGTGTTCGCTATATTTTTCCTGTAATCTGCACTTAAAACTGAAGATCCCTGCTGAATTTCAGCTCACCAGGTTCAGATTTGTAGAAGTTAAGGGGAGGGGACTGGGTCATTTTTTGCAATTTTTTCGAAAAAATTTAATTTCTTTCCCATCTATTTCGCAAATATGTAGGTCAATCGTGTTCGCTATATTTTTCCTGTAATCTGCACATAAAACTGAAGATCCCTGCTGAATTTCAGCTCACCAGGTTCAGATTTGTAGAAGTTAAGGGGGGAACAGGGGCATTTTTGGTAATTTTTCGAAAAAATTTAATTTCTTTCCCTTCTATTTCGCAAATATGTAGGCCAATTGTGTTCGCTATATTTTTCGTGTAATCTGCACTTAAAACTGAAGATCCCTGCTGAATTTCAGCTCACCCGGTTCAGATTTGTAGAAGTTAAGGGGGGGGACAAGGGCATTTTTGGTAATTTTTTCGAAAAAATTTAATTTCTTTCCCTTTTATTTCGCAAATATGTAGGTCAATCGTGTTCGCTATATTTTTCCTGTAATCTGCACGTAAAACTGAAGATCCTTACCGAATTTAAGCTCACCCGGTTCAGATTTGTAGAAGTTAAGGGGAGGGGACAGTGTCATTTTTGGTTGTTTTTTCGAAAAAATTTCATTTCTTTCCATTCTATTTCGCAAATATGTAGGACAATCGTCTTTGCTATATTTTTCCTGTAATCTGCACTTAAAACAGAACATCCTTACTGAATTTCAGCTCACCCGGTTCAGATTTGTAGAAGTTAAGGGGGGAACAGGGGCATTTTTGGTAATTTTTTCGAAAAAATTTAATTTCTTTCCCTTTTATTTCGCAAATATGTAGGTCAATCGTGTTCGCTATATTTTTCCTGTAATCTGCACGTAAAACTGAAGATCCCTGCTGAATTTCAGCTCACCAGGTTCAGATTTGTAGAAGTTAGGGGGGGTGCAGGGGCATTTTTGGTAATTTTTTCGAAAAAATTTAATTTCTTTCCCTTTTATTTCGCAAATATGTAGGTCAATCGTGTTCGCTATATTTTTCCTGTAATCTGCACGTAAAACTGAAGATCCCTGCTGAATTTCAGCTCACCCGGTTCAGATTTGTAGAAGTTAAGGGGAGGGGACATGGTCATTTTTTGTAATTTTTTCGAAAAATTTTAATTTCTTTCCCTTCTATTTCGCAAATATGTAGGTCAATCGTTTTGGCTATATTTTTCCTGTAATCTGCACATAAAACTGAAGATCCCTGCTGAATTTCAGCTCACCAGGTTCAGATTTGTAGAAGTTAAGGGGGTACAGGGGCATTTTTGGTAATTTTTCGAAAAAATTTAATTTCTTTCCCTTCTATTTCGCAAATATGTAGGCCAATTGTGTTCGCTATATTTTTCGTGTAATCTGCACTTAAAACTGAAGATCCCTGCTGAATTTCAGCTCACCCGGTTCAGATTTGTAGAAGTTAAGGGGAGGGGACATGGTCATTTCTTGCAATTTTTTCGAAAAATTTTAATTTCTTTCCCTTCTATTTCGCAAATATGTAGGTCAATCGTTTTGGCTATATTTTTCCTGTAATCTGCACTTAAAACTGAAGATCCCTGCTGAATTTCAGCTCACCAGGTTCAGATTTGTAGAAGTTAAGGGGAGGGGACATGGTCATTTTTTGCAATTTTTTCAAATAAATTTAATTTATTTCCCTTTTATTTCGCAAATATTTATGTCAATCGTGTTCGCTATATTTTTCCTGTAATCTGCACTTAAAACTCAAGATCCCTGCTGAATTTCAGCTCACCAGGTTCAGATTTGTAGAAGTTAAGGGGAGGGGACATGGTCATTTTTTGCAATTTTTTCGAAAAAATTTAATTTCTTTCCCTTCTATTTCGCAAATATGTAGGTCAATCGTTTTGGCTATATTTTTCCTGTAATCTGAACTTAAAACTGAAGATCCCTGCTGAATTTCAGCTCACCAGGTTCAGATTTGTAGAAGTTAAGGGGAGGGGACATGGTCATTTTTTGCAATTTTTTCGAAAAATTTTAATTTCTTTCCCTTCTATTTCGCAAATATGTAGGCCAATTGTGTTCGCTATATTTTTCGTGTAATCTGCACTTAAAACTGAAGATCCCTGCTGAATTTCAGCTCACCAGGTTCAGATTTGTAGAAGTTAAGGGGAGGGGACAGGGTCATTTTTTGCAATTTTTTCGAAAAAATTTAATTTCTTTACCTTCTATTTCGCAAATATGTAGGTCAATCGTTTTGGCTATATTTTTCCTGTAATCTGCACTTAAAACTGAAGATCCCTGCTGAATTTCAGCTCACCAGGTTCAGATTTGTAGAAGTTAAGGGGGGGACAGTGGCATTTTTGGTAATTTTTTTAAAAAAATTACTTTCTTTCCCTTCTATTTCGCAAATATGTAGGCCAATCGTGTTCGCTATATTTTTCCTGTAATTTTGCACTTAAAACTGAAGATCCCTGTTGAATTTCAGATCACCAGGTTCAGATTTGTAGAAGTTAAGGGGGGGGGCAGGGTCATTTTTTGCAATTTTTTCGAAAAAATTTAATTTCTTTCCCTTCTATTTCGCAAATATGTAGGCCAATCGTGTTCGCTATATTTTTCCTGTAATCTGCACTTAAAACTGAAGATCCCTGCTGAATTTCAGATCACCAGGTTCAGATTTGTAGAAGTTAAAGGGTGGGGACAGAGTCATTTTTTGCAATTTTTTCGAAAAAATTTAATTTCTTTACCTTCTATTTCGCAAATATGTAGGTCAATCGTTTTGGCTATATTTTTCCTGTAATCTGCACTTAAAACTAAAGATCCCTGCTGAATTTCAGCTCACCAAGTTCAGATTTGTAGAAGTTAAGGGGAGGGGACATGGTCATTTTTTGCAATTTTTTCAAAAAAATTTAATTTATTTCCCTTTTATTTCGCAAATATTTATGTCAATCGTGTTCGCTATATTTTTTCTGTAATCTGCACTTAAAACTGAAGATCCCTGCTGAATTTAAGCTCACCAGGTTCAGATTTGTAGAAGTTAAAGGGTGGGGGACAGGGTCATTTTTTGCAATTTTTTTCGAAAAAATTTAATTTCTTTCCCTTCTATTTCGCAAATATATAGGTCAATCGTGTTCGCTATATTTTTTCTATAATCTGCACTTAAAACAGAAGATCCTTACTTAATTTCAGCTCCCCCGGTTCAGATTTGTATAAGTTAAGGGGGGGGAGGACAGGGTCATTTTTGGTAATTTTTTCGAAAAAATTTAATTTCTTTCCCTTCTATTTCGCAAATATGTAGGACAATCGTGTTCGCTATATTTTTCCTGTAATCTGCACTTAAAGCAGAAGATCCTTACTGAATTTCAGCTCACCCGGTTCAGATTTGTAGAAGTTAAGGTGGAAGACAGTGGCATTTTTGGTAATTTTTTCAAAAAAATTTCTTTCTTTCCCTTCTATTTCGCAAATATGTAGGTCAATCGTGTTGGCTATATTTTTCCTGTAATCTGCCCTTAAAACTGAAGATCCCTGCTGAATTTCAGCTCACCAGGTTCAGATTTGAAGAAGTTAAGGGGAGGGAACATGGTCATTTTTTGCAATTTTTTCAAATAAATTTAATTTATTTCCCTTTTATTTCGCAAATATTTATGTCAATCGTGTTCGCTATATTTTTCTTGTAATCTGCACTTAAAACTGAAGATCCCTGCTGAATTTCAGATCACCAGGTTCAGATTTGTAGAAGTTAAGTGGGGGGACAGGGTAATTTTTTGCAATTTTTTTAAAAAAATTACTTTCATTCCCTTCTATTTCGCAAATATGTAGGCCAATCGTGTTCGCTATATTTTTCCTGTTATTTTGCACTTAAAACTAAAGATCCCTGCTGAATTTCAGATCACCAGGTTCAGATTTGTAGAAGTTAAGGGGGGGGGCAGGGTCATTGTTTGCAATTTTTTCGAAAAAATTTAATTTCTTTCCCTTCTATTTCGCAAATATTTAGGCCATTCGTGTTCGCTATATTTTTCCTGTAATCTGCACTTAAAACTGAAGATCCCTGCTGAATTTTAGCTCACCAGGTTCAGATTTGTAGAATTTAAGGGGAGGGGACAGGGTCATTTTTTGCAATTTTTTCGAAAAAATTTAATTTCTTTCCCTTCTATTTCGCAAATATGTAGGTCAATCGTGTTGGCTATATTTTTCCTGTAATCTGCACTTAAAACTAAAGATCCCTGCTGAATTTCAGATCACCAGGTTCAGATTTGTAGAAGTTAAGGGGGGGGCAGGGTCATTTTTTGCAATTTTTTCGAAAAAATTTAATTTCTTTCCCTTCTATTTCGCAAATATGTAGGCCATTCGTGTTCGCAATATTTTTCCTGTAATCTGCACTTAAAACTGAAGATCCCTGCTGAATTTCAGATCACCAGGTTCAGATTTGTAGAAGTTAAAGGGTGGGGACAGGGTCATTTTTTGCAATTTTTTCGAAAAAATTTAATTTCTTTCCCTTCTATTTCGAAAATATGTAGGTCAATCGTGTTGGCTATATTTTTCCTGTAATCTGCCCTTAAAACTGAAGATCCCTGCTGAATTTCAGCTCACCAGGTTCAGATTTGAAGAAGTTAAGGGGAGGGAACATGGTCATTTTTTGCAATTTTTTCAAATAAATTTAATTTATTTCCCTTTTATTTCGCAAATATTTATGTCAATCGTGTTCGCTATATTTTTCTTGTAATCTGCACTTAAAACTGAAGATCTCTGCTGAATTTCAGATCACCAGGTTCAGATTTGTAGAAGTTAAGTGGGGGGACAGGGTAATTTTTTGCAATTTTTTTAAAAAAATTACTTTCATTCCCATCTGTTTCGCAAATATGTAGGCCAATCGTGTTCGCTATATTTTTCCTGTAATTTTGCACTTAAAACTAAAGATCCCTGCTGAATTTCAGATCACCAGGTTCAGATTTGTAGAAGTTAAGGGGGGGGCAGGGTCATTTTTTGCAATTTTTTCGAAAAAATTTAATTTCTTTCCCTTCTATTTCGCAAATATGTAGGCCATTCGTGTTCGCTATATTTTTCCTGTAATCTGCACTTAAAACTGAAGATCCCTGCTGAATTTTAGCTCACCAGGTTCAGATTTGTAGAATTTAAGGGGAGGGGACAGGGTCATTTTTTGCAATTTTTTCGAAAAAATTTAATTTCTTTCCCTTCTATTTCACAAATATGTAGGTCAATCGTGTTAGCTATATTTTTCCTGTAATCTGCACATAAAACTAAAGATCCCTGCTGAATTTCAGATCACCAGGTTCAAATTTGTAGAAGTTAATGGGGGGGCAGGGTCATTTTTTGCAATTTTTTCGAAAAAATTTAATTTCTTTCCCTCCTATTTAGCAAATATTTAGGCCATTCGTGTTCGCTATATTTTTCCTGTAATCTGCACTTAAAACTGAAGATCCCTGCTGAATTTTAGCTCACCAGGTTCAGATTTGTAGAAGTTAAGGGGAGGGGACAGGGTCATTTTTTGCAATTTTTTCGAAAAAATTTAATTTCTTTCCCTTCTATTTCGCAAATATGTAGGCCAATCGTGTTCGCTATATTTTTCCTGTAATCTGCACTTAAAACTGAAGATCCCTGCTGAATTTCAGCTCACCAGGTTCAGATTTGTAGAAGTTAAGGGTAGGGGACATGGTCATTTTTTGCAATTTTTTCAAAAAAATTTAATTTATTTCCCTTCTATTTCGCAAATATGTAGGTCAATCGTGTTCGCTATATTTTTTCTGTAATCTGCACTTAAAACAGAAGATCCTTACTTAATTTCAGCTCCCCCGGTTCAGATTTGTAGAAGTTAAGGGGGGGACAGTGGCATTTTTGGTAATTTTTTCAAAAAATTTAATTTCTTTCCCATCTATTTCGCAAATATGTAGGTCAATCGTGTTCGCTATATTTTTCCTGTAATCTGCACATAAAACTGAAGATCCCTGCTGAATTTCAGCTCACCAGGTTCAGATTTGTAGAAGTTAAGGGGGGAACAGGGGCATTTTTGGTAATTTTTCGAAAAAATTTAATTTCTTTCCCTTCTATTTCGCAAATATGTAGGTCAATCGTGTTGGCTATATTTTTCCTGTAATCTGAACTTAAAACTGAAGATCCCTGCTGAATTTCAGCTCACCCGGTTCAGATTTGTAGAAGTTAAAGGGGGTGTACAGTGGCATTTTTGGTAATTTTTTAAAAAAATTTAATTTCTTTCCCTTCTATTTCGCAAATATATAGGTCAATCGTGTTCGCTATATTTTTTCTATAATCTGCACTTAAAACAGAAGATCCTTACTGAATTTCAGCTCACCAGGTTCAGATTTGTAGAAGTTAAGGGGAGGGAACATGGTCATTTTTTGCAATTTTTTCAAATAAATTTAATTTATTTCCCTTTTATTTCGCAAATATTTATGTCAATCGTGTTCGCTATATTTTTCTTGTAATCTGCACTTAAAACTGAAGATCCCTGCTGAATTTCAGATCACCAGGTTCAGATTTGTAGAAGTTAAGTGGGGGGACAGGGTAATTTTTTGCAATTTTTTTAAAAAAATTACTTTCTTTCCCTTCTATTTCGCAAATATGTAGGCCAATCGTGTTCGCTATATTTTTCCTGTAATTTTTCACTTAAAACTAAAGATCCCTGCTGAATTTCAGATCACCAGGTTCAGATTTGTAGAAGTTAAGGGGGGGGGACATGGTCATTTTTTGCAATTTTTTCAAAAAAATTTAATTTATTTCCCTTTTATTTCGCAAATATTTATGTCAATCGTGTTCGCTATATTTTTCCTGTAATCTGCACTTAAAACTGAAGATCCCTGCTGAATTTTAGCTCACCAGGTTCAGATTTGTAGAAGTTAAGGGGAGGGGACAGGGTCATTTTTTGCAATTTTTTCGAAAAAATTTAATTTCTTTCCCTTCTATTTCGCAAATATGTAGGTCAATCGTGTTGGCTATATTTTTCCTGTAATCTGCACTTAAAACTAAAGATCCCTGCTGAATTTCAGCTCACCAGGTTTAGATTTGTAGAAGTTAAGGGTAGGGGACATGGTCATTTTTTGCAATTTTTTCAAAAAAATTTAATTTATTTCCCTTCTATTTCGCAAATATGTAGGTCAATCGTGTTCGCTATATTTTTCCTGTAATCTGCACATAAAACTAAAGATCCCTGCTGAATTTCAGATCACCAGGTTCAGATTTGTAGAAGTTAATGGGGGGGCAGGGTCATTTTTTGCAATTTTTTCGAAAAAATTTAATTTCTTTCCCTCCTATTTAGCAAATATTTAGGCCATTCGTGTTCGATATATTTTTCCTGTAATCTGCACTTAAAACTGAAGATCCCTGCTGAATTTTAGCTCACCAGGTTCAGATTTGTAGAAGTTAAGGGGAGGGGACAGGGTCATTTTTTGCAATTTTTTCGAAAAAATTTAATTTCTTTCCCTTCTATTTCGCAAATATGTAGGTCAATCGTTTTGGCTATATTTTTCCTGTAATCTGCACTTAAAACTGAAGATCCCTGCTGAATTTCAGCTCACCAGGTTCAGATTTGTAGAAGTTAAGGGTAGGGGACATGGTCATTTTTTGCAATTTTTTCAAAAAAATTTAATTTATTTCCCTTCTATTTCGCAAATATGTAGGTCAATCGTGTTCGCTATATTTTTTCTGTAATCTGCACTTAAAACAGAAGATCCTTACTTAATTTCAGCTCCCCCGGTTCAGATTTGTAGAAGTTAAGGGGGGGACAGTGGCATTTTTGGTAATTTTTTCAAAAAATTTAATTTCTTTCCCATCTATTTCGCAAATATGTAGGTCAATCGTGTTCGCTATATTTTTTCTGTTATCTGCACATAAAACTGAAGATCCCTGCTGAATTTCAGCTCACCAGGTTCAGATTTGTAGAAGTTAAGGGGGGAACAGGGGCATTTTTGGTAATTTTTCGAAAAAATTTAATTTCTTTCCCTTCTATTTCGCAAATATGTAGGTCAATCGTGTTGGCTATATTTTTCCTGTAATCTGAACTTAAAACTGAAGATCCCTGCTGAATTTCAGCTCACCCGGTTCAGATTTGTAGAAGTTAAGGGGGGGGACAGTGGCATTTTTGGTAATTTTTTCAAAAAATTTAATTTCTTTCCCTTCTATTTCGCAAATATATAGGTCAATCGTGTTCGCTATATTTTTTCTATAATCTGCACTTAAAACAGAAGATCCTTACTGAATTTCAGCTCACCAGGTTCAGATTTGTAGAAGTTAAGGGGAGGGAACATGGTCATTTTTTGCAATTTTTTCAAATAAATTTAATTTATTTCCCTTTTATTTCGCAAATATTTATGTCAATCGTGTTCGCTATATTTTTCTTGTAATCTGCACTTAAAACTGAAGATCCCTGCTGAATTTCAGATCACCAGGTTCAGATTTGTAGAAGTTAAGTGGGGGGACAGGGTAATTTTTTGCAATTTTTTTAAAAAAATTACTTTCTTTCCCTTCTATTTCGCAAATATGTAGGCCAATCGTGTTCGCTATATTTTTCCTGTAATTTTTCACTTAAAACTAAAGATCCCTGCTGAATTTCAGATCACCAGGTTCAGATTTGTAGAAGTTAAGGGGGGGGGACATGGTCATTTTTTGCAATTTTGTCAAAAAAATTTAATTTATTTCCCTTTTATTTCGCAAATATTTATGTCAATCGTGTTCGCTATATTTTTCCTGTAATCTGCACTTAAAACTGAAGATCCCTGCTGAATTTTAGCTCACCAGGTTCAGATTTGTAGAAGTTAAGGGGAGGGGACAGGGTCATTTTTTGCAATTTTTTCGAAAAAATTTAATTTCTTTCCCTTCTATTTCGCAAATATGTAGGTCAATCGTGTTGGCTATATTTTTCCTGTAATCTGCACTTAAAACTAAAGATCCCTGCTGAATTTCAGCTCACCAGGTTTAGATTTGTAGAAGTTAAGGGTAGGGGACATGGTCATTTTTTGCAATTTTTTCAAAAAAATTTAATTTATTTCCCTTCTATTTCGCAAATATGTAGGTCAATCGTGTTCGCTATATTTTTTCTGTAATCTGCACTTAAAACAGAAGATCCTTACTTAATTTCAGCTCCCCCGGTTCAGATTTGTAGAAGTTAAGGGGGGGAAAGTGGCATTTTTGGTAATTTTTTCAAAAAATTTAATTTCTTTCCCATCTATTTCGCAAATATGTAGGTCAATCGTGTTCGCTATATTTTTCCTGTAATCTGCACATAAAACTGAAGATCCCTGCTGAATTTCAGCTCACCAGGTTCAGATTTGTAGAAGTTAAGGGGGGAACAGGGGCATTTTTGGTAATTTTTCGAAAAAATTTAATTTCTTTCCCTTCTATTTCGCAAATATGTAGGTCAATCGTGTTGGCTATATTTTTCCTGTAATCTGAACTTAAAACTGAAGATCCCTGCTGAATTTCAGCTCACCCGGTTCAGATTTGTAGAAGTTAAGGGGGGGGACAGTGGCATTTTTGGTAATTTTTTCAAAAAATTTAATTTCTTTCCCTTCTATTTCGCAAATATATAGGTCAATCGTGTTCGCTATATTTTTTCTATAATCTGCACTTAAAACAGAAGATCCTTACTGAATTTCAGCTCACCAGGTTCAGATTTGTAGAAGTTAAGGGGAGGGAACTTGGTCATTTTTTGCAATTTTTTCAAATAAATTTAATTTATTTCCCTTTTATTTCGCAAATATTTATGTCAATCGTGTTCGCTATATTTTTCTTGTAATCTGCACTTAAAACTGAAGATCCCTGCTGAATTTCAGATCACCAGGTTCAGATTTGTAGAAGTTAAGTGGGGGGACAGGGTAATTTTTTGCAATTTTTTTAAAAAAATTACTTTCTTTCCCTTCTATTTCGCAAATATGTAGGCCAATCGTGTTCGCTATATTTTTCCTGTAATTTTTCACTTAAAACTAAAGATCCCTGCTGAATTTCAGATCACCAGGTTCAGATTTGTAGAAGTTAAGGGGGGGGGACATGGTCATTTTTTGCAATTTTTTCAAAAAAATTTAATTTATTTCCCTTTTATTTCGCAAATATTTATGTCAATCGTGTTGGCTATATTTTTCCTGTAATCTGCACTTAAAACTAAAGATCCCTGCTGAATTTCAGCTAACCAGGTTTAGATTTGTAGAAGTTAAGGGTAGGGGACATGGTCATTTTTTGCAATTTTTTCAAAAAAATTTAATTTATTTCCCTTCTATTTCGCAAATATGTAGGTCAATCGTGTTCGCTATATTTTTTCTGTAATCTGCACTTAAAACAGAAGATCCTTACTTAATTTCAGCTCCCCCGGTTCAGATTTGTAGAAGTTAAGGGGGGGACAGTGGCATTTTTGGTAATTTTTTCAAAAAATTTAATTTCTTTCCCATCTATTTCGCAAATATGTAGGTCAATCGTGTTCGCTATATTTTTCCTGTAATCTGCACATAAAACTGAAGATCCCTGCTGAATTTCAGCTCACCAGGTTCAGATTTGTAGAAGTTAAGGGGGGAACAGGGGCATTTTTGGTAATTTTTCGAAAAAATTTAATTTCTTTCCCTTCTATTTCGCAAATATGTAGGTCAATCGTGTTGGCTATATTTTTCCTGTAATCTGAACTTAAAACTGACTGAAGATCCCATGCTGAATTTCAGCTCACCCGGTTCAGATTTGTAAAAGTTAAGGGGGGGGGGTCGGGGGGGACAGTGGCATTTTTTTGGTAATTTTTTTAAAAAAAATTTAATTTCTTTCCCTTCTAATTTCGCAAATATATTAGGTCAATCGTGTTCGCTATATTTTTTGTATATAATCTGCACTTTAAAACAGAAGATCCTTACTGAATTTCAGCTCACCAGGTTCAGATTTGTAGAAGTTAAGGGAGAGGGAACATGGTCATTTTTTTGCAATTTTTTTCAAATAAATTTTAATTTATTTCCCTTTTATTTCGCAAATATTTATGTCAATCGTGTTCGCTATATTTTTCTTGTACTCTGCACTTCACACTGAAGATCCCTGCTGAATTTCAGATCACCTGGTTCAGATTTGTAGAAGTTAAGTGGGGGGACAGGGTAATTTTTTGCAATTTTTTTAAAAAAATTACTTTCTTTCCCTTCTATTTCGCAAATATGTAGGCCAATCGTGTGTTCGCTATATTTTTCCTGTAATTTTTCACTTAAAACTAAAGACTAAAGATCCCATGCTGAAATTTCAGATCACCAGGTTCAGATTTGTAGAAGTTTAAGGGGGGGGGACATGGTCATTTTTTGCAATTTTTTCAAAAAAATTTAATTTTATTTCCCTTTTATTTCGCAAATATTTATTGTCAATCGGTGTTCGCTATATTTTTCCTGTAATCTGCACTTAAAACTGAAGATCCCTGCTGAATTTTTAGCTCACACAGGTTTCAGATTTGTAGAAGTTACAGAGGTAAGGGGAGGGGACAGGGTCCATTTTTTGCAATTTTTTTCAAAAAAAATTTAATTTATTCTTTCCTTCTATTTCGCAAATATGTAGGGTCAATCGTGTTGGCTATATTTTTCCTGTAATCTGCACTTAAAACTAAAGATCCCTGCTGAATTTCAGCTAACCAGGTTTAGATTTGTAGAAGTTAAGGGTAGGGGACATGGTCCATTTTTGGCAATTTTTTCAAAAAAATTTAATTTATTTCCCTTCTATTTCGCAAATATGTAGGTCAATCGTGTTCGCTATATTTTTCCTGTAATCTGCACATAAAACTAAAGATCCCTGCTGAATTTCAGATCACCAGGTTCAGATTGTGTAGAAGTTAAGGGGGGGGTCAGGGTCATTTTTTGCAATTTTTTCGAAAAAATTTAATTTCTTTCCCTCCTATTTAGCAAATATTTAGGCCAATCGTGTTCGATATATTTTTCCTGTAATCTGCACTTAAAACTGAAGATCCCTGCTGAATTTTCAGCTCACCAGGTTCAGATTTGTAGAAGTTAAGGGGAGGGGACAGGTCATTTTTTGCAATTTTTTCGAAAAAAATTTAATTTCTTTCAGCTTTCTATTAAAATATGTCATTTTTTTTTTTTTTTTAAAACTAAAAGAAAAGATTTTAGAATTTTTCATTTTTTGTAGATTTTAAAAAAAATTTTTTTTGCAATTTTTTCAAAAAAATTTAATTTATATTTTTATTATTTTTTAATTTTACTTAATAAAAAGTTTTATTTAATTAATTTAAAATAATTTTAAGAAGTTCATAAATTTTTTAAAAAAAATTTTTTTTAATTTTATTTAAAAAAAATTTTTTATATTATTTTAATTTTAAAATTTAGTTTTAAATAAAATTGAAATTATGAATTTTAATTTTTTTTAAAAAATTTTTAAAATTTTTATTTTTAAAAAAAAATTTAATTTTTTTTTATATAAATAATTTTAAATTTTTTAAATTTCAGTAATCTGTTAAATTTTTAATTTAAACAAGGATGTATTTTTTAGAAATTTTTTATTTTTTTCGAAAAAAAAATTTATCTCTATTTAAATAAAAAAAAAGGATTTTTCTAATTTATTTTTAAATAAAAAAGATCATTTTTTACAATTTTTTAAAAAAATTTATTTTTTTTTTTTTTTTAAATTTATAAAAATTTTATATTTTTTTTTATGTAATTTTAAAAATTTAATAAATTTCAGATTTTATTTAAATTTAAGTTCATAATTAATTTTTTTATTTTTTTTTTTGCAAATTTTTCAAAATTTTTTTATTTTTTTTATTTAAATATTTCGCTATATTTTTTTTATTTTTGTAAAGATTTAAAATTTTTTTAAATTTTTAAATTTAATTTTTTAATTTTTTTTTTTTTTTTAAAAAAAATTATTTTTTTTTTTTATTAAAATTTTTAATTTAATTTTTTTTTATTTCACTTAAAAACTATTTTTCTTTTTTTAAAATTTTTTAATTTTTTAAAAAATTTTTCATTTAATTTTTTTTCTTTTAAAAATTTTATTTTATTTTTTTTTTATAATTTTAAAATAAAATTTTTTTTTTTCAGATTTGTAAATTTAAACATTTCATTTTTTTTTTTTTAAAAATTTTTTATTTTTTTTTTTTTTATTTTTTTTTTAAATTAAAAGAAAATTCATTTTTGTATTAAATTTTAAAAAATTTTTTAATTTTAAAAAATTTAATTTCTTTTTTAATTTAAAATATGTTATATTTTTATTTTTTTTCTTAATAAAAAAGATCATTTATTTCAATTTGTAGAAAATTAATTTTTTTTTTTAAAAAAAAATTTTTTTTTTTTTTATAAAATAATTTTTTTTTTAATTTTTTAAAAAAATTTTTATTTTTTGTAAATTTTAAAAAAGTTAATTTTTTTTTTTAAAAATTAAAAATATTTTTTAATAAAATTTTATAAATTTTTTATATTTTTTTAAAAAAAAATTTAATTTATTTTTTTTTTTATTTTTTTTTAATTTTTAAATTTTTTTTTAAATTTAATTTATTTTTTTTTAATTTTAATTTTCTTTTATTTTTTTTTTAAAAAAAAATTTTTTTTTTTTATTTAAAAAAATTAATTATATTTTTTTTTAAACTTAAAAAATTTTTTTTTTTTTTTTAAAAATTTAATTTTATTTTTTTTAAAATTTTTCAAAATTTTTTTTTTTTTTATAAAAATTTAATATTTTTATTACTAAAAATGAATTTTTTTTTTATTTTTTTAAAAAAAATTTTAATTTTTTTTTTAAAAAAAATTTTTTAATTTTTTTTTAAATATTTAAAATATTTTTTTTGTAATTTTTTTAAAAAAATAATTTTTTATTTATTTAAAAAGTAAGATTAAAAATTTTTTTTTATTTAAAAAAAAAAATTTATTTTTTTTTTAATTAATAATTAAAAATTTTATTTTTTTATTAAAATTTTTTTAAATTTTTAAATTTTATTAAAATTTATTTTTTAATTTTTTCAAAAAAATTTTTTTTATTTTAAATTTAAAAAAAATTTTTCGCTATATTTTTTTGTAAAATTTAAAAAGATTTTTTTTTTTTTTTAATTTTATAATTTGCTTTTTTATTTTTTTTTAAAAAATTTATTTTTTTTTATTTTCAAAAAATTTAATTTCTTTTTTCCTGTAATTAAGATTTTATATTTTTTTTTATAAAGAAAAGAAGATTTTCATTTTTTAATTTTTAAAAAAATTAATTTTTTTCTATTTTCAAATATTTAATTTATTTTTTATTTTTTCTATATTTATTTAAAATTTTTAATTTCACTTAAAATTTAATCAGGTTCAGATTTTTAATTTTTTTTTTGCAATTTTTTCGAAAAAAATTTAATTTCTTTCCCTTCTATTTCGCAAATATGTAGGTCAATCGTAGTTCGCTATATTTTTCCTGTAATCTTGCACTTAAAACTGAAGATCCTTGCTGAATTTCAGCTCACCAGGTTCAGATTTGTAGAAGTTAAGGGGAGGGGGGACATGAGTCATTTTTGGTAATTTTTTCGAAAAAATTTAATTTCTTTCCCTTTTATTTCGCAAAATATGTAGGTCAATCGTTGTTCGCTATATTTTTCCATGTAATCTGCACTTAAAACTGAAGATCCCTGCTGAATTTCAGCTCACCAGGTTCAGATTTGTAGAAGTTAAGGGGAGGGGACAGGGGTCATTTTTTGCAATTTTTTCGAAAAAATTTTAATTTCTTTCCCTTCTATTTCGCAAATATGTAGGTCAATCGTAGTTGGTTCGCTATATATTTTTCTGTAATCTGCACTTAAAACTGAAGATCCCTGCTGAATTTCAGCTCACCAGGTTCAGATTTGTAGAAGTTAATGGAGGGGACAGTGTCAATTTTTGGTAATTTTTTCGAAAAAAATTTAATTTCTTTCCCTTTTATTTCGCAAATATGTAGGTCAATCGTGTTCCGCTATATTTTTCCTGTAATCTGCACTTAATAACTGAAGATCCTTACTGAATTTCAGCTCACCCGGTTCAGATTTTGTAGAAGTTAAGGGGGGGACAGGGGCATTTTTTGGTAATTTTTTCGAAAAAAATTTAATTTCTTTCCCTTCTATTTCGACAAATATGTAGGTCAATCGTGTTCGCTTATATTTTTTCCTGTAATCTGCACTTAAAAAACACTGAAGATCCCGTGCTGAATTTCAGCTCACCAGGTTCAGATTTGTAGAAGTTAATGGGAGGGGACAGTGTCATTTTTGGTTATTTTTTTCGAAAAAATTTCATTTCTTTCCCTTCTATTTCGCAAATTATGTAGGTCAATCGTCTTCGCTATATTTTTTCCTGTAATCTGCACTTCAAACAGAACATCCTTACTGAATTTCAGCTCACCCGGTTCAGATTTGTAGAAGTTAAGGGGAGGGAACAGGGTCATTTTTGGTAATTTTTTCGAAAAAATTTAATTTATTTCCCTTTTATTTCGCAAATATTTATGTCAATCGTGTTCGCTATATTTTTCCTGTAATCTGCACTTAAAACTGAAGATCCCTGCTGAATTTCAGCTCACCAGGTTCAGATTTGTAGAAGTTAAGGGGAGGGGACAGTGTCATTTTTGGTTATTTTTTCGAAAAAAATTTAAATTTCTTTCCCTTCTATTTCGCAAATTTGTAAGGTCAATCGTTTTGGCTATATTTTTCCTGTAATCTGCACTTAAAACTGAAGATCCCTGCTGAATTTTCAGCTCACCAGGTTCAGATTTGTAGAAGTTAAGGGGAGGGGACAGGGTCATTTTTTTGCAATTTTTTCGAAAAATTTAATTTATTTCCCTTTTATTTCGCAAAAGTATATTTATGTCAATCGTGTTCGCTATATTTTTCCTGTAATCTGCACTTAAAACAGAAGATCCCTGCTGAATTTCAGCTCACCAGGTTCAGATTTGTAGAAGTTAATGGGAGGGGACAGTGTCATTTTTGGTTATTTTTTCGAAAAAATTTAATTTCTTTCCCATCTATTTCGCAAATATGTAGGTCAATCGTGTTCGCTATATTTTTCCTGTAATCTGCACTTAAAACAGAACATCCTTACTGAATTTCAGCTCACCCGGTTCAGATTTGTAGAAGTTAAGGGGGGGAGACCAGTGGCAATTTTTGGTAATTTTTTTTCGAAAAAAAATTTAATTTCTTTCCTTTTATTTCGCAAATATGTAGGTCCAATCGTGTTCGCTATATTTTTTCCATGTAATCTGCACTTAAAACTGAAGATCCCTGCTGAATTTTAGCTCACCAGGTTCAGATTTGTAGAAGTTAAGGGGGGGGAAAACAGGGGCAATTTTTGGTAATTTTTTTCGAAAAAAAAATTTAATTTCTTTCCCTTTTATTTTCGCAAATATGTAGGTCAATCGTGTTCGCTATATTTTTCCTGTAATCTGCACATAAAACTGAAGATCCCTGCTGAATTTCAGCTCACCAGGTTCTCAGATTTGTAGAAGTTAAGGATGGGGAACAGGGCACATTTTTTGGTAATTTTTACGAAAAATTTAATTTTCTTTTCCCTTCTATTTCGCTAAATATGTAGGCCAATTGTGTTCGCTATATTTTTCGTGTAATCTGCACTTAAAACTGAAGAGATCCTTGCTGAATTTCAGCTCACCCGGTTCAGATTTGTAGAAGTTAAGGGGGGGGAAGAAGGGGCATTTTTGGTAATTTTTTCGAAAAAATTTAATTTCTTTTCCCTTTTATTTTGCAAATATGTAGGTCAATCGTGTTCGCTATATTTTTCCTGTAATCTGCACGTAAAACTGAAGATCCTTACCGAATTTAAGCTCACCGGTTCAGATTTGTAGAAGTTAAGGGGAGGGGGACAGTGTCATTTTTGGTTGTTTTTTCGAAAAAATTTCATTTCTTTCCATTCTATTTCGCAAATATGTAGGACAATCGTCTTTGCTATATTTTTCCTGTAATCTGCACTTAAAACAGAACATCCTTACTGAATTTCAGCTCACCCGGTTCAGATTTGTAGAAGTTAAGGGGGGAACAGGGGCATTTTTGGTAATTTTTTCGAAAAAATTTAATTTCTTTCCTCTCTATTTTGCAAAAATGTAGGTTAATCGATGTTTGCTATATTTTTCTGTAATCTGCACTTAAAACTGAAGATCCCTACCGAAATTTCAGCTCACCAGGTTCAGATTTGTAGAAGTTAAGGGGAGGGGACATGGTCATTTTTTGCAATTTTTTCGAAAAATTTTAATTTCTTTCCCTTCTATTTCGCAAATATGTAGGTCAATCGTGTTCGCTATATTTTTCCTGTAATCTGCACTTAAAACAGAAGATCCTTACTGAATTTCAGCTCACCCGGTTCATTTTTGTAGAAGTTAAGGGGGGAACAGGGGCATTTTTGGTAATTTTTTCGAAAAAATTTAATTTCTTTCCTCTCTATTTTGCAAAAATGTAGGTCAATCGATGTTTGCTATATTTTTCTGTAATCTGCACTTAAAACTGAAGATCCCTGCTGAATTTCAGCTCACCAGGTTCAGATTTGTAGAAGTTAAGGGGAGGGGACATGGTCATTTTTTGCAATTTTTTCCAAAAATTTTAATTTCTTTCCCTTCTATTTCGCAAATATGTAGGTCAATCATGTTCGCTATATTTTTCCTGTAATCTGCACTTAAAACAGAAGATCCTTACTGAATTTCAGCTCACCCGGTTCAGATTTGTAGAAGTTAAGGGGGGGGACAAGGGCATTTTTGGTAATTTTTTCGAAAAAATTTAATTTCTTTCCCTTCAATTTCGCAAATATGTAGGTCAATCGTGTTCGCTATATTTTTTCTGTAATCTGCACTTAAAACAGAAGATCCTTACTTAATTTCAGCTCCCCCGGTTCAGATTTGTAGAAGTTAAGGGGGGGACAGTGGCATTTTTGGTAATTTTTTCAAAAAATTTAATTTCTTTCCCATCTATTTCGCAAATATGTAGGTCAATCGTGTTCGCTATATTTTTCCTGTAATCTGCACATAAAACTGAAGATCCCTGCTGAATTTTAGCTCACCAGGTTCAGATTTGTAGAAGTTAAGGGGGGAACAGGGGCATTTTTGGTAATTTATTCGAAAAAATTTAATTTATTTCCCTTTTATTTTGCAAATATGTAGGTCAATCGTGTTCGCTATATTTTTCCTGTAATCTGCACGTAAAACTGAAGATCCCTGCTGAATTTCAGCTCACCCGGTTCATATTTGTAGAAGTTAAGGGGGGTGACAAGGGCATTTTTTGTAATTTTTTCGAAAAAATTTAATTTCTTTCCCTTTTATTTCGCAAATATGTAGGTCAATCGTGTTCGCTATATTTTTCCTGTAATCTGCACGTAAAACTGAAGATCCTTACCGAATTTAAGCTCACCCGGTTCAGATTTGTAGAAGTTAAGGGGGGAACAGGGGCATTTTTGGTAATTTTTTCGAAAAAATTTAATTTCTTTCCCTTTTATTTCGCAAATATGTAGGTCAATCGTGTTCGCTATATTTTTCCTGTAATCTGCACGTAAAACTGAAGATCCTTACCGAATTTAAGCTCACCCGGTTCAGATTTGTAGAAGTTAAGGGGAGGGGACATGGTCATTTTTTGCAATTTTTTCAAAAAAATTTAATTTATTTCCCTTTTATTTCGCAAATATTTATGTCAATCGTGTTCGCTATATTTTTCCTGTAATCTGCACTTAAAACTGAAGATCCCTGCTGAATTTCAGCTCACCAGGTTCAGATTTGTAGAAGTTTTAAGGGAGGGGACACTGGGTCATTTTTTGCAAATTTTTTCGAAAAAATTTAATTTCTTTCCACATCTATTTCGCAAATATGTAGGTCAATCGTGGTTCGCTATATTTTTCCTGTAATCAGCACATTAAACTGAAGATCCCTGCTGAATTTCAGCTCACCAGGTTCAGATTTGTAGAAGTTAAGGGGGGAACAGGGGCATTTTTGGTAATTTTTCGAAAAAATTTAATTTCTTTCCCTTCTATTTCGCAAATATGTAGGCCAATTGTGTTCGCTATATTTTTCGTGTAATCTGCACTTAAAACTGAAGATCCCTGCTGAATTTCAGCTTACCCGGTTCAGATTTGTAGAAGTTAAGGGGGGGGCCAAGGGAATTTTTGGTAATTTTTTCGAAAAAATTTAATTACTTTCCCTTTTATTTCGCAAATATGTAGGTCACTCGTATTCGCTATATTTTTACTGTAATCTGCACGTAAAACTGAAGATCCTTACCGAATTTAAGCTCACCCGGTTCAGATTTGTAGAAGTTAAGGGGAGGGGACAGGGTCATTTTTGGAAGTTTTTTCGAAAAATTTTAATTTCTTTCAATTCTATTTAGCAAATATGTAGGACAATCGTGTTGGCTATATTTTTCCTGTAATCTGCACTTAAAACAGAACATCCTTACTGAATTTCAGCTCACCCGGTTCAGATTTGTAGAAGTTAAGGGGGGAACAGGGGCATTTTTGGTAATTTTTTCGAAAAAATTTAATTTCTTTCCTCTCTATTTTGCAAAAATGTAGGTCAATCGATGTTTGCTATATTTTTCTGTAATCTGCACTTAAAACTGAAGATCCCTGCTGAATTTCAGCTCACCAGGTTCAGATTTGTAGAAGTTAAGGGGAGGGGACATGGTCATTTTTTGCAATTTTTTCGAAAAATTTTAATTTCTTTCCCTTCTATTTCGCAAATATGTAGGTCAATCGTGTTCGCTATATTTTTCCTGTAATCTGCACTTAAAACAGAAGATCCTTACTGAATTTCAGCTCACCCGGTTCATTTTTGTAGAAGTTAAGGGGGGGGACAAGGGCATTTTTGGTAATTTTTTCGAAAAAATTTAATTTCTTTCCCTTCAATTTCGCAAATATGTAGGTCAATCGTGTTCGCTATATTTTTTCTGTAATCTGCACTTAAAACAGAAGATCCTTACTTAATTTCAGCTCCCCCGGTTCAGATTTGTAGAAGTTAAGGGGGGGACAGTGGCATTTTTGGTAATTTTTTCAAAAAATTTAATTTCTTTCCCATCTATTTCGCAAATATGTAGGTCAATCGTGTTCGCTATATTTTTCCTGTAATCTGCACATAAAACTGATGATCCCTGCTGAATTTTAGCTCACCAGGTTCAGATTTGTAGAAGTTAAGGGGGGAACAGGGGCATTTTTGGTAATTTTTTCGAAAAAATTTAATTTCTTTCCCTTTTATTTCGCAAATATGTAGGTCAATCGTGTTCGCTATATTTTTCCTGTAATCTGCACGTAAAACTGAAGATCCTTACCGAATTTAAGCTCACCCGGTTCAGATTTGTAGAAGTTAAGGGGAGGGGACAGTGTCATTTTTGGTTGTTTTTTCGAAAAAATTTCATTTCTTTCCCTTCAATTTCGCAAATATGTAGGTCAATCGTGTTCGCTATATTTTTTCTGTAATCTGCACTTAAAACAGAAGATCCTTACTTAATTTCAGCTCCCCCGGTTCAGATTTGTAGAAGTTAAGGGGGGGACAGTGGCATTTTTGGTAATTTTTTCAAAAAATTTAATTTCTTTCCCATCTATTTCGCAAATATGTAGGTCAATCGTGTTCGCTATATTTTTCCTGTAATCTGCACATAAAACTGAAGATCCCTGCTGAATTTAAGCTCACCAGGTTCAGATTTGTAGAAGTTAAGGGGGGGGGGGGCAGGGGCATTTTTGGTAATTTTTTCGAAAAAATTTAATTTCTTTCCCTTTTATTTCGCAAATATGTAGGTCAATCGTGTTCGCTATATTTTTCCTGTAATCTGCACGTAAAACTGAAGATCCCTGCTGAATTTCAGCTCACCCGGTTCAGATTTGTAGAAGTTAAGGGGGGGGGACAAGGGCATTTTTGGTAATTTTTTCGAAAAAATTTAATTTCTTTCCCTTTTATTTCGCAAATATGTAGGTCAATCGTGTTCGCTATATTTTTCCTGTAATCTGCACGTAAAACTGAAGATCCTTACCGAATTTAAGCTCACCCGGTTCAGATTTGTAGAAGTTAAGAGGAGGGGACAGTGTCATTTTTGGTTGTTTTTTCGAAAAAATTTCATTTCTTTCCATTCTATTTCGCAAATATGTAGGACAATCGTCTTCGCTATATTTTTCCTGTAATCTGCACTTAAAACAGAACATCCTTACTGAATTTCAGCTCACCCGGTTCAGATTTGTAGAAGTTAAGGGGGGAACAGGGGCATTTTTGGTAATTTTTTCGAAAAAATTTAATTTCTTTCCTCTCTATTTTGCAAAAATGTAGGTCAATCGATGTTTTCTATATTTTTCTGTAATCTGCACTTAAAACTGAAGATCCCTGCTGAATTTCAGCTCACCAGGTTCAGATTTGTAGAAGTTAAGGGGAGGGGACATGGTCATTTTTTGTAATTTTTTCGAAAAATTTTAATTTCTTTCCCTTCTATTTCGCAAATATGTAGGACAATCGTCTTCGCTATATTTTTCCTGTAATCTGCACTTAAAACAGAACATCCTTACTGAATTTCAGCTCACCCGGTTCAGATTTGTAGAAGTTAAGGGGGGAACAGGGGCATTTTTGGTAATTTTTTCGAAAAAATTTAATTTCTTTCCTCTCTATTTTGCAAAAATGTAGGTCAATCGATGTTTGCTATATTTTTCTGTAATCTGCACTTAAAACTGAAGATCCCTGCTGAATTTCAGCTCACCAGGTTCAGATTTGTAGAAGTTAAGGGGAGGGGACATGGTCATTTTTTGTAATTTTTTCGAAAAATTTTAATTTCTTTCCCTTCTATTTCGCAAATATGTAGGTCAATCGTTTTGGCTATATTTTTCCTGTAATCTGCACATAAAACTGAAGATCCCTGCTGAATTTCAGCTCACCAGGTTCAGATTTGTAGAAGTTAAGGGGGTACAGGGGCATTTTTGGTAATTTTTCGAAAAAATTTAATTTCTTTCCCTTCTATTTCGCAAATATGTAGGCCAATTGTGTTCGCTATATTTTTCGTGTAATCTGCACTTAAAACTGAAGATCCCTGCTGAATTTCAGCTCACCCGGTTCAGATTTGTAGAAGTTAAGGGGGGGGACAAGGGCATTTTTGGTAATTTTTTCGAAAAAATTTAATTTCTTTCCCTTTTATTTCGCAAATATGTAGGTCAATCGTGTTCGCTATATTTTTCCTGTAATCTGCACGTAAAACTGAAGATCCTTACCGAATTTAAGCTCACCCGCTTCAGATTTGTAGAAGTTAAGGGGAGAAGACAGTGTCATTTTTGGTTGTTTTTTCGAAAAAATTTCATTTCTTTCCATTCTATTTCGCAAATATGTAGGACAATCGTCTTCGCTATATTTTTCCTGTAATCTGCACTTAAAACAGAACATCCTTACTGAATTTCAGCTCACCCGGTTCAGATTTGTAGAAGTTAAGGGGGGAACAGGGGCATTTTTGGTAATTTTTTCGAAAAAATTTAATTTCTTTCCTCTCTATTTTGCAAAAATGTAGGTCAATCGATGTTTGCTATATTTTTCTGTAATCTGCACTTAAAACTGAAGATCCCTGCTGAATTTCAGCTCACCAGGTTCAGATTTGTAGAAGTTAAGGGGAGGGGACATGGTCATTTTTTGCAATTTTTTCGAAAAATTTTAATTTCTTTCCCTTCTATTTCGCAAATATGTAGGTCAATCGTTTTGGCTATATTTTTCCTGTAATCTGCACTTAAAACTGAAGATCCCTGCTGAATTTCAGCTCACCCGGTTCAGATTTGTAGAAGTTAAGGGGGGGGGCAGGGGCATTTTTGGTAACTTTTTCGAAAAAATTTAACTTCTGTCCCTTCTATTTCGCAAATATGTAGGTCAATCGTATTCGCTATATTTTTCCTGTAATCTGCACGTAAAACTGAAGATCCTTACCGAATTTAAGCTCACCCGGTTCAGATTTGTAGAAGTTAAGGGGGGGGGGCAGGGGCATTTTTGGTAACTTTTTCGAAAAAATTTAACTTCTTTCCCTTCTATTTCGCAAATATGTAGGTCAATCGTGTTCACTATATTTTTCCTGTAATCTGCACGTAAAACTGAAGATCCTTACCGAATTTAAGCTCACCCGGTTCAGATTTGTAGAAGTTAAGGGGAGGGGACAGTGTCATTTTTGGTTGTTTTTTCGAAAAAATTTCATTTCTTTCCCTTCAATTTCGCAAATATGTAGGTCAATCGTGTTCGCTATATTTTTTCTGTAATCTGCACTTAAAACAGAAGATCCTTACTTAATTTCAGCTCCCCCGGTTCAGATTTGTAGAAGTTAAGGGGGGGACAGTGGCATTTTTGGTAATTTTTTCAAAAAATTTAATTTCTTTCCCATCTATTTCGCAAATATGTAGGTCAATCGTGTTCGCTATATTTTTCCTGTAATCTGCACATAAAACTGAAGATCCCTGCTGAATTTTAGCTCACCAGGTTCAGATTTGTAGAAGTTAGGGGGGGGGGCAGGGGCATTTTTGGTATTTTTTTGGAAAATTTTAATTTCTTTCCCTTCTATTTCGCAAATATGTAGGTCAATCGTGTTCGCTATATTTTTCCTGTAATCTGCACGTAAAACTGAAGATCCCTGCTGAATTTCAGCTCACCCGGTTCAGATTTGTAGAAGTTAAGGGGGGGGGACAAGGGCATTTTTGGTAATTTTTTCGAAAAAATTTAATTTCTTTCCCTTTTATTTCGCAAATATGTAGGTCAATCGTGTTCGCTATATTTTTCCTGTAATCTGCACGTAAAACTGAAGATCCTTACCGAATTTAAGCTCACCCGGTTCAGATTTGTAGAAGTTAAGAGGAGGGGACAGTGTCATTTTTGGTTGTTTTTTCGAAAAAATTTCATTTCTTTCCATTCTATTTCGCAAATATGTAGGACAATCGTCTTCGCTATATTTTTCCTGTAATCTGCACTTAAAACAGAACATCCTTACTGAATTTCAGCTCACCCGGTTCAGATTTGTAGAAGTTAAGGGGGGAACAGGGGCATTTTTGGTAATTTTTTCGAAAAAATTTAATTTCTTTCCTCTCTATTTTGCAAAAATGTAGGTCAATCGATGTTTTCTATATTTTTCTGTAATCTGCACTTAAAACTGAAGATCCCTGCTGAATTTCAGCTCACCAGGTTCAGATTTGTAGAAGTTAAGGGGAGGGGACATGGTCATTTTTTGTAATTTTTTCGAAAAATTTTAATTTCTTTCCCTTCTATTTCGCAAATATGTAGGACAATCGTCTTCGCTATATTTTTCCTGTAATCTGCACTTAAAACAGAACATCCTTACTGAATTTCAGCTCACCCGGTTCAGATTTGTAGAAGTTAAGGGGGAACAGGGGCCTTTTTGGTAATTTTTTCGAAAAAATTTAATTTCTTTCCTCTCTATTTTGCAAAAATGTAGGTCAATCGATGTTTGCTATATTTTTCTGTAATCTGCACTTAAAACTGAAGATCCCTGCTGAATTTCAGCTCACCAGGTTCAGATTTGTAGAAGTTAAGGGGAGGGGACATGGTCATTTTTTGTAATTTTTTCGAAAAATTTTAATTTCTTTCCCTTCTATTTCGCAAATATGTAGGTCAATCGTTTTGGCTATATTTTTCCTGTAATCTGCACATAAAACTGAAGATCCCTGCTGAATTTCAGCTCACCAGGTTCAGATTTGTAGAAGTTAAGGGGGGAACAGGGGCATTTTTGGTAATTTTTCGAAAAAATTTAATTTCTTTCCCTTCTATTTCGCAAATATGTAGGCCAATTGTGTTCGCTATATTTTTCGTGTAATCTGCACTTAAAACTGAAGATCCCTGCTGAATTTCAGCTCACCCGGT
The DNA here is from genome assembly GCA_032873175.1 of Leptopilina drosophilae. NCBI lineage: Eukaryota > Metazoa > Arthropoda > Insecta > Hymenoptera > Figitidae > Leptopilina > Leptopilina drosophilae. The sequence continues at coordinate 27,535,056 of CM065480.1, forward strand.
TCAGATTTGTAGAAGTTAAGGGGGGGGACAAGGGCATTTTTGGTAATTTTTTCGAAAAAATTTAATTTCTTTCCCTTTTATTTCGCAAATATGTAGGTCAATCGTGTTCGCTATATTTTTCCTGTAATCTGCACGTAAAACTGAAGATCCTTACCGAATTTAAGCTCACCCGCTTCAGATTTGTAGAAGTTAAGGGGAGGGGACAGTGTCATTTTTGGTTGTTTTTTCGAAAAAATTTCATTTCTTTCCATTCTATTTCGCAAATATGTAGGACAATCGTCTTCGCTATATTTTTCCTGTAATCTGCACTTAAAACAGAACATCCTTACTGAATTTCAGCTCACCCGGTTCAGATTTGTAGAAGTTAAGGGGGGTACAGGGGCATTTTTGGTAATTTTTTCGAAAAAATTTAATTTCTTTCCTCTCTATTTTGCAAAAATGTAGGTCAATCGATGTTTGCTATATTTTTCTGTAATCTGCACATAAAACTGAAGATCCCTGCTGAATTTCAGCTCACCAGGTTCAGATTTGTAGAAGTTAAGGGGGGAACAGGGGCATTTTTGGTAATTTTTCGAAAAAATTTAATTTCTTTCCCTTCTATTTCGCAAATATGTAGGCCAATTGTGTTCGCTATATTTTTCGTGTAATCTGCACTTAAAACTGAAGATCCCTGCTGAATTTCAGCTCACCCGGTTCAGATTTGTAGAAGTTAAGGGGGGGGACAAGGGCATTTTTGGTAATTTTTTCGAAAAAATTTAATTTCTTTCCCTTTTATTTCGCAAATATGTAGGTCAATCGTGTTCGCTATATTTTTCCTGTAATCTGCACGTAAAACTGAAGATCCTTACCGAATTTAAGCTCACCCGCTTCAGATTTGTAGAAGTTAAGGGGAGGGGACAGTGTCATTTTTGGTTGTTTTTTCGAAAAAATTTCATTTCTTTCCATTCTATTTCGCAAATATGTAGGACAATCGTCTTCGCTATATTTTTCCTGTAATCTGCACTTAAAACAGAACATCCTTACTGAATTTCAGCTCACCCGGTTCAGATTTGTAGAAGTTAAGGGGGGAACAGGGGCATTTTTGGTAATTTTTTCGAAAAAATTTAATTTCTTTCCTCTCTATTTTGCAAAAATGTAGGTCAATCGATGTTTGCTATATTTTTCTGTAATCTGCACTTAAAACTGAAGATCCCTGCTGAATTTCAGCTCACCAGGTTCAGATTTGTAGAAGTTAAGGGGAGGGGACATGGTCATTTTTTGCAATTTTTTCGAAAAATTTTAATTTCTTTCCCTTCTATTTCGCAAATATGTAGGTCAATCGTTTTGGCTATATTTTTCCTGTAATCTGCACTTAAAACTGAAGATCCCTGCTGAATTTCAGCTCACCCGGTTCAGATTTGTAGAAGTTAAGGGGGGGGACAAGGGCATTTTTGGTAATTTTTTCAAAAAAAATTAATTTCTTTCCCTTTTATTTCGCAAATATGTAGGTCAATCGTGTTCGCTATATTTTTCCTGTAATCTGCACGTAAAACTGAAGATCCTTACCGAATTTAAGCTCACCCGGTTCAGATTTGTAGACGTTAAGGGGGGGGGGGCAGGGGCAGTTTTAGTAATTTTTTTCGAAAAAATTTAATTTCTTTCCCTTTTATTTCGCAAATATGTAGGTCAATCGTGTTCACTATATTTTTCCTGTAATCTGCACGTAAAACTGAAGATCCTTACCGAATTTAAGCTCACCCGGTTCAGATTTGTAGAAGTTAAGGGGGGGGGCAGGGGCATTTTTGGTAACTTTTTCGAAAAAATTTAACTTCTGTCCCTTCTATTTCGCAAATATGTAGGTCAATCGTATTCGCTATATTTTTCCTGTAATCTGCACATAAAACTGAAGATCCTTACCGAATTTAAGCTCACCCGGTTCAGATTTGTAGAAGTTAAGGGGGGGGGCAGGGGCATTTTTGGTAACTTTTTCGAAAAAATTTAACTTCTTTCCCTTCTATTTCGCAAATATGTAGGTCAATCGTGTTCACTATATTTTTCCTGTAATCTGCACGTAAAACTGAAGATCCTTACCGAATTTAAGCTCACCCGGTTCAGATTTGTAGAAGTTAAGGGGGGGGGGGGGCAGGGGCATTTTTGGTAACTTTTTCGAAAAAATTTAATTTCTTTCCCTTATATTTTGCAAATATGTAGGTCAATCGTATTCGCTATATTTTTCCTGTAATCTGCACGTAAAACTGAAGATCCTTACCGAATTTAAGCTCACCCGGTTCAGATTTGTAGAAGTTAAGGGGGGGGGCAGGGGCATTTTTGGTAACTTTTTCGAAAAATTTTAACTTCTTTCCCTTCTATTTCGCAAATATGTAGGTCAATCGTGTTCACTATATTTTTCCTGTAATCTGCACGTAAAACTGAAGATCCTTACCGAATTTAAGCTCACCCGGTTCAGATTTGTAGAAGTTAAGGGGGGGGGCAGGGGCATTTTTGGTAATTTTTTCGAAAAAATTTAATTTCTTTCCCTTTTATTTCGCAAATATGTAGGTCAATCGTGTTCACTATATTTTTCCTGTAATCTGCACGTAAAACTGAAGATCCTTACCGAATTTAAGCTCACCCGGTTCAGATTTGTAGAAGTTAAGGGGGGGGGCAGGGGCATTTTTGGTAATTTTTTCGAAAAAATTTAATTTTTTTCCCTTTTATTTCGCAAATATGTAGGTCAATCGTGTTCACTATATTTTTCCTGTAATCTGCACGTAAAACTGAAGATCCTTACCGAATTTAAGCTCACCCGGTTCAGATTTGTAGAAGTTAAGGGGGGGGCAGGGGCATTTTTGGTAACTTTTTCGAAAAAATTTAACTTCTTTCCCTTCTATTTCGCAAATATGTAGGTCAATCGTATTCGCTATATTTTTCCTGTAATCTGCACTTAAAACTGAAGATCCCTGCTGAATTTCAGCTCACCAGGTTCAGATTTGTAGAAGTTAAGGGGAGGGGACAGTGTCATTTTTGGTTATTTTTTCGAAAAAATTTCATTTCTTTCCCTTCTATTTCGCAAATATGTAGGACAATCGTCTTCGCTATATTTTTCCTGTAATCTGCACTTAAAACAGAACATCCTTACTGAATTTCAGCTCACCCGGTTCAGATTTGTAGAAGTTAAGGGGGGAACAGGGGCATTTTTGGTAATTTTTTCGAAAAAATTTAATTTCTTTCCTCTCTATTTCGCAAAAATGTAGGTCAATCGATGTTTGCTATATTTTTCTGTAATCTGCACTTAAAACTGAAGATCCCTGCTGAATTTCAGCTCACCAGGTTCAGATTTGTAGAAGTTAAGGGGAGGGGACATGGTCATTTTTTGCAATTTTTTCGAAAAATTTTAATTTCTTTCCCTTCTATTTCGCAAATATGTAGGTCAATCGTTTTGGCTATATTTTTCCTGTAATCTGAACTGAAAACTGAAGATCCCTGCTGAATTTCAGCTCACCAGGTTCAGATTTGTAGAAGTTAAGGGGAGGGGACATGGTCATTTTTTGCAATTTTTTCGAAAAATTTTAGTTTCTTTCCCTTCTATTTCGCAAATATGTAGGTCAATCGTTTTGGCTATATTTTTCCTGTAATCTGCACTTAAAACTGAAGATCCCTGCTGAATTTCAGCTCACCAGGTTCAGATTTGTAGAAGTTAAGGGGAGGGGACATGGTCATTTTTTGCAATTTTTTCAAATAAATTTAATTTATTTCCCTTTTATTTCGCAAATATTTATGTCAATCGTGTTCGCTATATTTTTCCTGTAATCTGCACTTAAAACTCAAGATCCCTGCTGAATTTCAGCTCACCAGGTTCAGATTTGTAGAAGTTAAGGGGAGGGGACTGGGTCATTTTTTGCAATTTTTTCGAAAAAATTTAATTTCTTTCCCTTCTATTTCGCAAATATGTAGGTCAATCGTTTTGGCTATATTTTTCCTGTAATCTGAACTTAAAACTGAAGATCCCTGCTGAATTTCAGCTCACCAGGTTCAGATTTGTAGAAGTTAAGGGGAGGGGACATGGTCATTTTTTGCAATTTTTTCGAAAAATTTTAATTTCTTTCCCTTCTATTTCGCAAATATGTAGGCCAATTGTGTTCGCTATATTTTTCGTGTAATCTGCACTTAAAACTGAAGATCCCTGCTGAATTTCAGCTCACCAGGTTCAGATTTGTAGAAGTTAAGGGGAGGGGACAGGGTCATTTTTTGCAATTTTTTCGAAAAAATTTAATTTCTTTACCTTCTATTTCGCAAATATGTAGGTCAATCGTTTTGGCTATATTTTTCCTGTAATCTGCACTTAAAACTGAAGATCCCTGCTGAATTTCAGCTCACCAGGTTCAGATTTGTAGAAGTTAAGGGGGGGGATAGTGGCATTTTTGGTAATTTTTTCAAAAAAATTACTTTCTTTCCCTTCTATTTCGCAAATATGTAGGCCAATCGTGTTCGCTATATTTTTCCTGTAATTTTGCCCTTAAAACTGAAGATCCCTGCTGAAATTCAAATCACCAGGTTCAGATTTGTAGAAGTTAAGGGGGGGGGCAGGGTCATTTTTTGCAATTTTTTCGAAAAAATTTAATTTCTTTCCCTTCTATTTCGCAAATATGTAGGCCATTCGTGTTCGCTATATTTTTCCTGTAATCTGCACTTAAAACTGAAGATCCCTGCTGAATTTCAGATCACCAGGTTCAGATTTGTAGAAGTTAAAGGGTGGGGACAGAGTCATTTTTTGCAATTTTTTCGAAAAAATTTAATTTCTTTACCTTCTATTTCGCAAATATGTAGGTCAATCGTTTTGGCTATATTTTTCCTGTAATCTGCACTTAAAACTAAAGATCCCTGCTGAATTTCAGCTCACCAAGTTCAGATTTGTAGAAGTTAAGGGGAGGGGACATGGTCATTTTTTGCAATTTTTTCAAAAAAATTTAATTTATTTCCCTTTTATTTCGCAAATATTTATGTCAATCGTGTTCGCTACATTTTTCCTGTAATCTGCACTTAAAACTGAAGATCCCTGCTGAATTTCAGATCACCAGGTTCAGATTTGTAGAAGTTAAAGGGTGGGGACAGGGTCATTTTTTGCAATTTTTTCGAAAAAATTTAATTTCTTTCCCTTCTATTTCGCAAATATATAGGTCAATCGTGTTCGCTATATTTTTTCTATAATCTGCACTTAAAACAGAAGATCCTTACTGAATTTCAGCTCCCCCGGTTCAGATTTGTAGAAGTTAAGGGGGGGACAGTGGCATTTTTGGTAATTTTTTCAAAAAATTTAATTTCTTTCCCTTCTATTTCGCAAATATGTAGGACAATCGTGTTCGCTATATTTTTCCTGTAATCTGCACTTAAAGCAGAAGATCCTTACTGAATTTCAGCTCACCCGGTTCAGATTTGTAGAAGTTAAGGGGGAAGACAGTGGCATTTTTGGTAATTTTTTCCAAAAAAATTTCTTTCTTTCCCTTCTATTTCGCAAATATGTAGGCCAATCGTGTTCGCTATATTTTTACTGTAATCTGCACTTAAAACTAAAGATCCCTGCTGAATTTCAGATCACCAGGTTCAGATTTGTAGAAGTTAAGGGGGGGGGGCAGGTCATTTTTTGCAATTTTTTCGAAAAAATTTAATTTCCTTCCCTTCTATTTCGCAAATATGTAGGCCATTCGTGTTCGCTATATCTTTCCTGTAATCTGCACTTAAAACTGAAGATCCCTGCTGAATTTTAGCTCACCAGGTTCAGATTTGTAGAAGTTAAGGGGAGGGGACAGGGTCATTTTTTGCAATTTTTTCGAAAAAATTTAATTTCTTTCCCTTCTATTTCGCAAATATGTAGGTCAATCGTGTTGGCTATATTTTTCCTGTAATCTGCACTTAAAACTAAAGATCCCTGCTGAATTTCAGCTCACCAAGTTCAGATTTGTAGAAGTTAAGGGGAGGGGACATGGTCATTTTTTGCAATTTTTTCGAAAAAATTTAATTTATTTCCCTTTTATTTCGCAAATATTTATGTCAATCGTGTTCGCTATATTTTTCCTGTAATCTGCACTTAAAACTGAAGATCCCTGCTGAATTTCAGATCACCAGTTTCAGATTTGTAGAAGTTAAAGGGTGGGGACAGGGTCATTTTTGGTAATTTTTTCGAAAAAATTTAATTTCTTTCCCTTCTATTTCGAAAATATGTAGGTCAATCGTGTTGGCTATATTTTTCCTGTAATCTGCCCTTAAAACTGAAGATCCCTGCTGAATTTCAGCTCACCAGGTTCAGATTTGAAGAAGTTAAGGGGAGGGAACATGGTCATTTTTTGCAATTTTTTCAAATAAATTTAATTTATTTCCCTTTTATTTCGCAAATATTTATGTCAATCGTGTTCGCTATATTTTTCTTGTAATCTGCACTTAAAACTGAAGATCCCTGCTGAATTTCAGATCACCAGGTTCAGATTTGTAGATGTTAAGTTGGGGGACAGGGTAATTTTTTGCAATTTTTTAAAAAAAATTACTTTCTTTCCCTTCTATTTCGCAAATATGTAGGCCAATCGTGTTCGCTATATTTTTCCTGTAATTTTGCACTTAAAACTAAAGATCCCTGCTGAATTTCAGATCACCAGGTTCAGATTTGTAGAAGTTAAGGGGGGGGCAGGGTCATTTTTTGCAATTTTTTCGAAAAAATTTAATTTCTTTCCCTTCTATTTCGCAAATATGTAGGCCATTCGTGTTCGCTATATTTTTCCTGTAATCTGCACTTAAAACTGAAGATCCCTGCTGAATTTTAGCTCACCAGGTTCAGATTTGTAGAATTTAAGGGGAGGGGACAGGGTCATTTTTTGCAATTTTTTCGAAAAAATTTAATTTCTTTCCCTTCTATTTCGCAAATATGTAGGTCAATCGTGTTGGCTATATTTTTCCTGTAATCTGCACTTAAAACTAAAGATCCCTGCTGAATTTCAGATCACCAGGTTCAGATTTGTAGAAGTTAAGGGGAGGGGACATGGTCATTTTTTGCAATTTTTTCGAAAAATTTTAATTTCTTTCCCTTCTATTTCGCAAATATGTAGGTCAATCGTTTTGGCTATATTTTTCCTGTAATCTGCACTTAAAACTGAAGATCCCTGCTGAATTTCAGCTCACCAGGTTCAGATTTGTAGAAGTTAAGGGGAGGGAACATGGTCATTTTTTGCAATTTTTTCGAAAAAATTTAATTTCTTTCCCTTTTATTTCGCAAATATGTAGGTCAATCGTGTTCGCTATATTTTTCCTGTAATCTGCACGTAAAACTGAAGATCCTTACCGAATTTAAGCTCACCCGGTTCAGATTTGTAGAAGTTAAGAGGAGGGGACAGTGTCATTTTTGGTTGTTTTTTCGAAAAAATTTCATTTCTTTCCATTCTATTTCGCAAATATGTAGGTCAATCGTGTTCGCTATATTTTTCCTGTAATCTGCACATAAAACTGAAGATCCCTGCTGAATTTCAGCTCACCAGGTTCAGATTTGTAGAAGTTAAGGGGGGAACAGGGGCATTTTTGGTAATTTTTCGAAAAAATTTAATTTCTTTCCCTTCTATTTCGCAAATATGTAGGTCAATCGTGTTGGCTATATTTTTCCTGTAATCTGAACTTAAAACTGAAGATCCCTGCTGAATTTCAGCTCACCCGGTTCAGATTTGTAGAAGTTAAGGGGGGGGACAGTGGCATTTTTGGTAATTTTTTCAAAAAATTTAATTTCTTTCCCTTCTATTTCGCAAATATATAGGTCAATCGTGTTCGCTATATTTTTTCTATAATCTGCACTTAAAACAGAAGATCCTTACTGAATTTCAGCTCACCAGGTTCAGATTTGTAGAAGTTAAGGGGAGGGAACATGGTCATTTTTTGCAATTTTTTCAAATAAATTTAATTTATTTCCCTTTTATTTCGCAAATATTTATGTCAATCGTGTTCGCTATATTTTTCTTGTAATCTGCACTTAAAACTGAAGATCCCTGCTGAATTTCAGATCACCAGGTTCAGATTTGTAGAAGTTAAGTGGGGGGACAGGGTAATTTTTTGCAATTTTTTTAAAAAAATTACTTTCTTTCCCTTCTATTTCGCAAATATGTAGGCCAATCGTGTTCGCTATATTTTTCCTGTAATTTTTCACTTAAAACTAAAGATCCCTGCTGAATTTCAGATCACCAGGTTCAGATTTGTAGAAGTTAAGGGGGGGGGACATGGTCATTTTTTGCAATTTTTTCAAAAAAATTTAATTTATTTCCCTTTTATTTCGCAAATATTTATGTCAATCGTGTTCGCTATATTTTTCCTGTAATCTGCACTTAAAACTGAAGATCCCTGCTGAATTTTAGCTCACCAGGTTCAGATTTGTAGAAGTTAAGGGGAGGGGACAGGGTCATTTTTTGCAATTTTTTCGAAAAAATTTAATTTCTTTCCCTTCTATTTCGCAAATATGTAGGTCAATCGTGTTGGCTATATTTTTCCTGTAATCTGCACTTAAAACTAAAGATCCCTGCTGAATTTCAGCTCACCAGGTTTAGATTTGTAGAAGTTAAGGGGGGGACATGGTCATTTTGCGTGCCTGGGACGGACACACGAGTGATTTCATAAGGGTTCCGTCAGTACACCTACGGTGTACGGAACACTGAAAAACGGGATTTTTTGTTTAAACAATTATAACTTTTTATCATTGAGTCGAATTTGAAATTTTTTTCCATATTCTGAAAGAGGACACTCAAATTCATAAGAAAACCTTTGTCCCGATTTTTTTTAAAACCGGAACTCGTAGAACGGGAAGTTCGAACTTGTACTAAAAAACGGACATTTGGGACTAAATGGGTTAAGATCAGAGAAGAGGCAAAATGTGTGTATTGCGGCGCTGAAATTGACGATGCGGAACACACTCTCTTCTCCTGCGGGCAATGGAGTGAGCTGAGATGGACCATGTTTGACGCGGTGAAAACTCAATTCACCGCTGATAACATGGTCTCGATTATGCTCCAAAGCACGGACTCTTGGCGCCACATCGAGTTCTTCAGTACTTCGGTAATGAAGACAAAAGATGTGGATGGAAGAAGAGGTTAAACTGGAGAAACCGCTTGGGGCGATTTGCGGGAGGGGGAGGAGGAAATAGTTTTATTTCCTACTCCCGCGACTCCCCCCTGGTTATTAATGGAAATAATTGTTAAACACGACGGACAGGGAGGACTTAGAGAAAGGACTTTCACTTGCGAAGTAAAGCCAATAGGTAGTTCCGCAAATGGATTTGATGTCCTAGAATAAGACGGGGGTGGTTTTTAGTGGGTCGACAAGAACAAGAGCGGTCATCCCCACATAACCTAGGAATTTATTACTCAGGTATCTGAATTAGCAGATTTTTCACTTCCGACTACAAAAAATAATAATAATTATTATTGGTGGTAAGGAGGAAAAAAAATACAGAGAATGTACAAAATATTAAAAAAGATACAGTGCACACTCGATGCTATTAAAGAACACGTTACAATGTTCACGCCTATCTTTATTCCTTGGAAACCGCTATCGCATAACGTCATGGAATTAAGATAATCGGCGACTGGTGTTTTCCTTTTGGTTATTTTAATTTTTTGATCTTTCTATTTTGTCAGTTTTCTTTTGTCGGAGTACATATTCTACGTAGTTGGCGACCTTTATGAGGCTTATTGATTGGTAAGCATTTTTCCTACTATATTGTCGGGTGTTATTTCTCCTATTTCAGCTTCTAGCGTCGTTCTTTTGTGTACCCATCTGTCACATACAAAAAATGTATGTCCAACGTCGTCTTTCTTGTAGTTGCAGTAGCAGCATTTTGGGCTTCTTGTTTTACCTATTTTATAGAGGAACGCCTGGAAATATCCATGTCCTGTCAGGAATTGTGTTAGTTAGTAGTTTACGTCTCCAAAGTCTCTTTGTGTCCAGGATGTAAGATTTTTAATAAGTTTAGCTGTCCATCTTCCCTGGGTTGCGCTCTCCCATCTTCTCTGCCATGAATCTATCGTGACTTTCCAGGCTTCCTGTTTTGCTATAGTTGTTTCGACTTCTTTTTTCATACTGAAGATGAGTTTTCTTTCTAGCGCTAAGAGATCAACTGGTATCATCCCAGCGATGACGAGTGTTGCTGCTTCTGACACGGTTCTGTAGGAGCAGGTAACCCTTAGTGCAGCTCTACGTTGAACTCCGGTCGAACTTCCAGGTTGATGCGCTTCGTCGTAATGATTACTATTTCAGTTTTCTGTATGGCCAAGCTTAGACTGTGGTCCTCCATCCAGCTAGTCACTTTTCTCATCACTTCGTTCAGCTTCAATTGACACTGCTCAAGATTGCGGGCTGCAATTATGGCAGCTATGTCGTCTGCGTAGCCTACTAGGAAGGAGTCTTCTGGCACCTCCAGTTTTAGGATGTCGTCGTAGGTGGCATTCCAAAGGTCCGGTCCCAGAACTGAACCTTGTGCGGCTCCTGCGGTCACCTTTCTTCTGCGAGTACCCTGCATTGTATCGTACAGTAACGTTCTATCTTTGAGGTAGTTCTTAACTATACGGTAGAGACAGGGTGGGAGATGAAATCTATCTTTAAGGGCCTGCAGAGTGACCTTTCATCGCAGCGAATTGAAGGCATTTTTAACGTCCAGGGTAACCAGCAAGACTGTTGGACGGGAAAAATGGTTCCCCTTCTTCGTCTGGGTAACTGCATCCATGATCCTTTGGATTGAGCCCACTGTACTAAGGCCTTTTCGAAATCCGAATTGTCGGTCCGAGAGATCACCATCTTTCTTGATTTCTATTTACAGTCTAGATTTTAACAGCTTCTCAAATAGTTTTCCAGCAGTATCAAGCATGCACAAAGGTCGGTATGCAGACGGGGCATTTTTATCACCTTTGTCTTTGCTTATGAGGACTAGCTTCTGTTGCTTCCATCTTCTCGGGAAACATCCTGTTCTAAGACCTCGGTGAATAACCTTGAGAATTTCGCCTGGTATACCATCTGGACCTGCTGATTTTTGTCTTTAATTGATCTTACTGCATTCCTGAGTTCAAGAAAGTCGAACGGCGTTATTTCTTCCTCTATTAGATCCGGCGCATCATCGTTCTCCAGCTGATGGGTAGGAAACAAGGCTGAAATTATTTGCTCCATTTTCTTCCATTCTTTGATATTTGCGGATTTAGTTTTTCCTAATTTTTGAGTTACAATTTTGTAACCTTTTCCCCATGGATCGACGTCGACGTCTTCTTTTAAGGAATTCCAGCAGGCTCGTTTACTTGTCTTTATTTCATTTCGTAGCTCCTTCCTTGCTTGGTGGTATTCCTCTTGCTTCGTGGTGTAATAAATGTATTGGTGATCACTATCTGTGTAATCCTCCAGTACTCTCCAACTTTCGACTTGGTGTACTAATTCTTCCGTGGCGAAACTAATATCGATTATTGTTTCCTTACATCCTGGTCGTCTAAAGGTAGAAGTAGAGCCTGTGTTCAGGAGGATTAAACCTCTTCTAGCGGCCATCTCTAACACTCTTTTGCTTCTGCTGTCAGTATATGGGATGCCCCACTCGACAGCTTTTGCGTTGAAATCTCCCGTTAAAATAATTTGATTGTCCATTTCCTCAAGTTTATCTTCTAGTTCGTTTAATTTCTTTTGAAAATCTCCAATTCTCTCTCTTGGTGTAAGATAGGTACTAATAAGCACAGTTTTACCCATCTTTATCTAAACAAAACCGTTCCCAGCTCCGTGTTCATCTATTTGAACCTTGTTGGTATCGCGGACCAGTATGGCTTCTGTACCCAGGTTGTCTTTAAACCAATTTATGGTGTTTCTATTATCATATTGTTCGCTAAGTAACAATATGTCTATTTGTTTTTCTGCTGCTATTTGATATGATAAGTCGTTTGCTGTCTTGCTTCGGTGCAGGCTTCCCTGTAGAACTCTTATCACTACTTTATATTTGCTTTTGCCTTTTCAAGAGATTCTCTAAACACAACACACTTTCCTAAACCAGGCACATGGTTGGTTTGTGTGGGGTCTAAATTTCAGTGCATAGGATGCATCGTGGGTCTGCTGTGCAGCTTTTTCCTTTATGTCCAGTTTCTCCACATTTGAAACAGGCGTTTGTTCTGTCTGGACCGTCGCAATTTCGAACTAGGTGTCCATATCCGAGGCATTTGAAGCATCGTAAGCTCGTAAGCTCTTTGGCGTATACGGCTGTATATCCAACCTACTTTGATTCGTTTTAGGTTCAATAACTCTATCGCATGTTTTTCTGTTAGTTCTACTATTGCGCGTATTTGTCCTATTTTGTTCGGTTTAGTGAGCATCACTTTCGCGTCTGCTTCTACGGTTTTTAATTCTCTGTTTACAGCTTCTACGACCTCTGCGGTAGTCGTGATGGCATCTAGATCCGTGAATTCCAGGGTCATCTTAGGGGCACGGAATTCTACAGTTGCTGCTTCTCCTACTACTTTCTTTATAGCTTTCGTGAAAGCTTCTTGGTTTTTCGTTTTATCTCCTACTTTGACTAGAACGAATCCAAACCTTGTTTCCTGGATTTTACGTATTTCAGTCTTGGTATCTTCAGGGTTCACTTGACTACGTATTTTTGTCAATACGTCTTTGTACGTTTCATCATTTAGGGGTTTGATTAGTACTGCGTCTGAAAGTGCTTTTCTCTTTCTTGATATGATTTCCTCCGCTTTTTCTTTGGCTTTTTTTTCTTCTTTACCACTTGTCTCTACTCTGTATCTCTCGGAAGATCGTTTACTTTTTTCCCAATTCCCAATTCCCAGCTTCTGTGCTTTCCGCTGGACTTGTTGCCAGACGTTTTTAAAAGTCTGATTTTGGGGTTCTAAAGTTTTCGGCTGAATTACTTGGTTCTGGGGTACCGCTAGGTCGTCTCTCTGAACGACGAGATTGTGAAAGTCTCAAGGAGGTTAAATTTCCTCGTGCTTTCGTGTTTTTTGCTCTCTCCGATTCTATGAATTGCGTTTTGTCCATAATCTTGTTTAACTCCTCCTTAACGAATTTTAAGGCTTCTGAGATCAAATCTTCCGAAAGAGTGATACTTTTCTTGATTTGACTCCCCAGTTCTTCCTGTCTTTTGTTCATACTAGTTGTAGTAGATGTTGTCTCTGCCAAATTGTCGGCTTTAAAAGCGCTGTTGCCCCCCTGCATTCTGGGGCCACGGACCATCGTCCTCGCGCTAAGCGCTTGACGATCGGAGTCGATGAGAGATTTAGCATTTGCATTACCCTGCAGGTAATGGACAAACAAATTGGATTTGTTACAGTCGCTCATCTTGATTCTAGGGCCCGTATCGTAGACCGGTCCGGCGTATTTGTTTTCGGGGTTCCTTTCCTTAGGTAAAATACCAGGTTTGCACATATAAGGATGAATGGAAAAAAGTAATTGAGAGTGTTATGTAGGGACTCCACAATGAACTACCCCGCGAGGCAGGGTGCGCGGAGGTTTGTGAATGTGTGTGATTATGTGAGGCTTATATGTACGTGTAAAAGTGGATAGAGGTGTAAGTGTATGTGTTTGGGAGACCCGTAACGTCGGTTAGGCGAGCGTTAACTGGGTGCTACCACCTCGCCGGGGTGGACCCAAGACCGCCTCCGTTGGTTACACAGACGTTATAATAATAATAATAGACAGACGTGGTTATGAGCTCCCACGAATCGTGATAGACGGATTCGAGGTCAAGTGGAGTAAGCAAATTGAATATCTTGGTGTGGAGTTGGATTAAAGGTTAAATTTCCACCACCACATGGCTACGGCGTCAAATAAGGCGATCGAGTGTGCGGCAAAAGCCAAACGTAGGCGGACCCCGTGAACAAAAAAGAAGACTGGTGGCGAGTGTCGCTCATGCTAAAATGCTTTATTCAACACCAGCATGGGTCCCATCCCTAAGGAATAAAAGATGTGTTACCATCTATGAAAAGTTACTGTCAGCGCAGAGATCGATAACTACGCGTATCATCTCTGTATATAAGACGGTATCTACGAGTGCTGTGCAGGTCCTTGCAAGTGTCCTGCCAGCAGATCTTTTGGCGAGGGAAAGTGAAGAAATGTTTCTCTTTTCTAAAGAAAGAAGTTCCCTGAATGAGGAAATAAGACCAAGCAAGGGCCTGATACGAAAAGAAGCGAGGTACAGGCTCATAGAAAGATGACAAGAGAGATTGGATGGTGAGGAAAAAGGTCGATGGACTTATCGTCTTATCCCGGCACTCGCCACCTGGATAAATAGGAAATACGGTCAGGTTCCCTATTATTTGACACAGGCGCTCATGGGTCACGGGTGTTTTAACTCGTACCTGTGTCGCTTTAAATTACGCGAGAATGGGGTGTGTGAGTACTGCCAGTTCGCTGTGGACAACGCAGAGCACACCCTCTTCTCATGCAAAAAATGGGACCTGGAGAAGCGGGCCATGTTCGAAGGTGTAAACAGTCAAGTTACACCGGAGAACATGGTATCGCTGGTGACCCAGTCATGGGAGAATTAGCGGCAAGTCGAGAACTTCATAATCTCGGTCATGTCAAGGAAGGATCTCGACGGCCGCCAAAAAGCGTAATTTAAACAGCTTTTAATTTGTTTGTTCGTTTTTTTTGTATTAATTTATTTTGTGATTTATTTGTCTTTATACACTTTTATTTTAATTCGTGTTTTATGTGTCCTTATATAATTTTAACTGATTCTGTGATTTACTTGTCCATATACAGCTTTTACCTTTTTGACTTTATACATCTGTTTATTTTATATGTTTTTTGTTTTACACCTGTTGAATATTTTACCTCTTGACATATTTTACTCTTTTTAGTATTTGTTTTTTTATTATTGTTGTGCTGTTAATTCCGCTTGTATATTATAATAGTTTAAAATTTTAACTATTGACGCAGGAGAACCGCAGGTAAAGAACAAAGTCGCAGCAGCGACAGAGTAGGAGCGCCACCCTTGAAGGCTAAAGTCTTACGACAGTTCCGAGGGAGGGTAAAGGGCTCCAAAAGAAGGGTTACGGGTTTAAGTGGGTCGGGCTGACAGTAGGTCGCCAGTATTCTAAATTTATTATAATACTTATTTATTTATTAATTTTTTAATTTTCTTTTGTTTTATTATACCAACCCCACATAACCTTGGAGTGCGGAATCCAAGGTATCTGTAGGCAGATTTCCCAAAAGTCCCTAAATAATAATAATAATTTTTTTATTTGGGTTTGCGATAAAAAATACAGAGATTGTGGTACACTATCATGTCAATCATTCCATATAGAAAAACACGTCCCTTTTCTTCGCCTCACAGAACTCCTAGCACAGCTTTCGCATTTCATCAGGAGTGCAGGTCGTAGGCGACTTTTTGCCGTGCTTCGGCTCGTCTGCATGGTCCCAGCTTGGTTTTTTTCCTACTTAGTTCTTGTTTATCTGTTTATTTATTTCTTTTAGCGTCGAAATTGGTCTTGTTTTGTCGGAGCACTGACTCTACATAAGTCGCTATTATATCCCATTTTTTTGGACATTCTATCATCTTGCTCATGATGGTATCAGGTGTTATACTGCCAACTATTTTTTCTAAATCCTCTCGTTGTTCTTTCCATTTATTGCATTGGAAAAAGGTGTGATTAGCGTCGTCTCTTAGGTACTTGCAGTATATGCATTCCTCACTAGTTATTTTTTTGTAAAGGTATTTCCCAAATACTCCGTGATCCGTTAAGAACTGAGTCAGATAGTAGTTCGTTTTGCCGTGTTTTTTATTGATCCACGTATTCTATCATCTCTATAGGTATAGTTCCAGTAAGCACCATAATTGTGGGCTCAGAGACAGTCCTGTAGGAGCAGGCTATTTTCAGAGCGCCTCTTTTTTGCACAGAGGTCATCGCTTTGCGATATTTCTCGTATTTCAGGCTCTCTGCCCAATTTTCACTTGCATAGAGCATGATTGACTCTGTAATGCGTAGGATATGCGTATGTATCTTGCTTGGTAACGGTCCATTAACATTTACCATTAGCCTGTTTGGTGATGTTGTTACTTCTGAAGCTTTCTTCGTGCTTTTTTAATTTGTTCCCAAAAGGTTAACTTTGCATCGATCATTACACCTACATACTTTACGGGTTTTTCTACCTTTAACTGGTTCTCGTCTATTTGCATGTAGATAGGGTAGGATATCCTTTTTTTGTCAAGAGACATAGCTCCGTTTTGGCAACTGTAATAATTGTAATAATAATAATAACAAGATAGTAATAAAAGTAACAACAATAATAGTTAATAATAACAAAATAATAACAATTTGTAGCAATAAATAATAATATTTAAGGATAACAATAATATCAAAATAATAATAATTAATTGTAACATTAATAACAAACAATAATAATTAATTGTAACAAGATAGTAATAAAATGTAACAACAAAACAATAACTAATAATAATAAGTTAATAATAATTTGTAATAACAAAATAACAACAAATAATAGTGAATAATAACAAGATAATAATAAATTGTAACAACATAATAATTACCAAGTTATAATAGTGTAAACAATAATAACAAATTGTAATAACAAGTGAATAACAAACTGTAATAACAAGTTCATAACAAATTGTAATAACAAGTTAATAACAAATTGTAATAACTATAAAAAAATAACAAACAACATAAAAATATAATATTAAATTGTAAAAACATGACTAAAAGGATGTGAACACGTGCGATCTAAAAACTGAGCCAACACAAGTGTTTCTTTAACAATGGGTTTCTCAAATGCATGGCAATTTGTCTAGTTACCTCAAATACATGGTAAATTGTATAGTTGATTCAAATGCATGTCAAATTGTAACGTTTCTCCAAATACACAGGAAAATTTGGGTATAAAAAGAGCCAAACTATCAAATGATTTTCAGTCTAAAATTCGAAGTAATCAAAAGTAGTCACCCGGACTACAGTCTTAAAAATGTAGTCAACAGAAGAAAATACCAAAGGCAGTCTTAATTTTTTAATCATCACAAGTGGTTCTCTTCGCAATAGTGGTCTTATCCCCAGTATAGTAGTTGTCCTGATCATTAAGTGAATTTCTAAATTCAGTGAATCTTGATGCCAAATTGGGTGTTTAGAAATATCGTTCGAGTTGTGACAAAAGCTGAAAAAACATAATACCAATTCAACTGCCTAATTTACAAGTGTCGTAAATCATCTACCTGCACCACTTAGTAACCCATTAACAGACAATTGCCATTGTATCTCAACGTCGCCAGCCAGGACCAAAACCTCGCTATTCTCAGGTAAATAGAGAAACCACTTAAGACTCATTTTTAGAAAGCTAGTGTCCATTTCATCTTTGCATAATTTTGATATTTTTCAAATATACTGTGTTCAAATAATTTTATTCTTGTCATTTCTCCAACCTCGTTCCAACTTTAATTTTTCTAAATTAAAGTTAAATCGAGAAAAAGTAGGGAATACAATAATAAGGTAAGACATAACACCATATTGCATCCGTCATTTCTAATTTGAAAAATCTAATATTATATTCGTAATCAGCGACCCCAAAAATCCCTTAGTAACGATTTAATTTCAAATCCCACAATTTAAAAAAAAAATTTGCCGCCATATTCGATATGTCATTTTAAATTTTAAAAATCGAATGTCATATTCGTAATCAGCGACCCCAAAACCCCCCAGTAACGATTTCTCAATTTAACTTTAATTTAGAAAAATTAAAGTTGGAACGAGGTTGGATAAATGACAAGAATAAATTTATTAATATTAATTTCGGTTTTACCGGGGCGCATGGTACTTGTTCTATGCGTGGGGTTGCTAGTTCTCTATCGGACGCGTGCCAGGTCGCGGATAGGTAAACGCTTCCTATTTCTTTCGAGGAATAGGTGGTATCGAGGAAATCAAATACTCGACGCGGACCAAAACCAGCAAACAAAAAACATTCATCATGAGCGATTGTAAAAACGAGGAAGAGTACCTGCGGGGTAATGCTACGGCTAAATCACTCACTGGTTCCAATCATCAAGCGCTTTCGAGCGTGCGGGCAGTGGCCCAAGGATGCAGGAGGGCAACAACGCATTGAAGGTGCCACAGATCATCGTGGACAAGGTGGAGAGAAGAGGAAGCACAAGCAGCGTGACCAGTCAAGCCAGCTGTATTTCTATCTTCAGTAATGCTTCTGCGATTGACATTGCTAGCTGCAATGAAGATCGGGATGAATGCATTAAGCTGTGGAAGGAAGAGGCAGCAAGCATTCAAAAAATGGAGGAAGAGATTAGCAAGATGCTGAAATCCTGTGAGGTCCAGAAGAATGTCAACATGACGATCAAGGATGGACTGAGAAGTCTGACGTCGCTTCCAGCAGCTTCCAGCAGGAAGGTGACGGTCCTCGGACCAAAAAAGCGAGGTATGAAGCTCGCTGTCGTGGTCACCACCCAGGAGGACGCTGCCATATTGGAGAAGATGGGGCACATCAAGGTCGGTTTTGTGTCCTGCAGAGTCAGTAGGAGAGTTATGGTCACAAGGTGTCACAAGTGCCTTGACTATGGCCATATAGGCAGAGATTGCTAAGCAGTAGATAGGTCGGCTGCGTGCTTCAAGTGCGGAGAAGCTGGCCATAAGGCAGCAGGTTGTAAGAAGAGCCCATGCTGCTTCTTATGCAAGGCGAAGTTCGGCAAGAAGGAGAACATCCTTCATGTTGCTGGATCAGGAGTATGCAAGGTCTTCAGAACTGCCCTAGAGGAAGCTAAGAAGACCCTGTCAAGAACAAGAAAGAAATAGAGCGGCACGGAAGAGTCGCGTCAGCGACTAAACGGGACCTCCATCTACGAAGTCTGAAGCCACTAGGTAGTTCCGTACGTGGGCAGATGGTTCGAAACCCAGGGGAAGCAAGAAGAGGTTTTAGTCGGTATGGTGACTGCCGTAAAAAGCCCGACATACCCCAGGCAAGTGGGATCTTCCTGGGCATGCGTAACTGCATTTCCTCTTCACCCCCGTGAATAAAAAAAATGATTTTGAAAAAATTGTCCGCCATTTTGGATTTAGTATTTTGAATTTTAAAAATCTGACACTATTTTGTGAATGCTCTGTACATAAAAATCAATCAAATTTGCTCAACAACTGTCACTCGGGGGTTTTTTGGGTCCCTGATCACGAATCTAATGTTAGAATTGCAAAATTCAATATGGAGGATCCAATATGGCGGACGGGTTTTTTAAAAACTACTCGAATTTACTAAAGACCTGTCACTCTGGGGTTTTTTGGGTCTCTGATAACGAATCTAAAGTTAGAATTGCAAAATTCAATATGGAGGATCCAATATGTCAGATGAGTTTTTTAAAATCTACTCGAATTCACTAAAGATCTGTCACTCGAGGGCTTTTTGGGTCTCTGATCACGAATCTAAAGTTAGAATTGCAAAATATAATATGGAGGATTCAATATGTCGGACGAGTTTTTTAAAATCTACTCGAATTCACTAAAGACCTGTCACTCGGGGGTTTTTGGGTCTCTAATTATGATCCTATCGTGTCACATTATTTTTTAGTTAAAGCATAAAATGAAATAACTAATGTATATCAACATTTAATGTTACTTAGGAAAAAATGTTGGATATTTTTTTCTTCTTGAAATCTGTGTAGAACGGTGTGTAATGTTGGTGGAATACTGTACTATCGTATGAAAAGACTTCTAACATTAACAGTAGAATTAACTGTTTGTGAGTATAAATAGTGCTGTAATCCTAACTAAAGAGAACATTATCACACTTTTATCTTCTGAATTGTTGATTTGAATAAAAATAGAATAGAATTTTTGACGTACTATGTGTAAGTGAACTTTTTGTAACTTTTTGGTTTTAAAAAATGAATAAAAATATTCGAGAATGTACTTGACATGTATATAAAAATAAAGAAAATAAAAAAAAATATCATTCGCCATTTTGAGACTTCTGATTTTATCTAGTTATAAACTATATTTTAAGTTATTCGTGAATTATTTTAATTCCTTCTTCTTCGACATTTGGTCCTCTGTTTGCAGCATCTGATACGTGATTTAAGAGAGATGTGTCTGGATATTTGGCATTTTGTTGGTGTCTTGCAAATCCAAGGAACCAAATAATACTTGCTACGTGAGCGCATGAGCCAAGTGTTCTTGCCCCTGTCTGGCATGTGCAATAGTAACAATATATTTGGTCGTCGATGTCGTTTGGCATTAAATCTGCATCAAGTATTCTGTAGGAAATAAATGTCTGATGTCTTACTGCGTTTCTAAATCTGGAATATGTTCTTATTCTTATGATTCCTGGTTCGTTTACATGTCCGTCTATCTGAAACTCATCGTCATTTTCTCTCACTATTTTGTCTTGAACGTACGAAGGTGCTAGATTAACCTTATACACCCCTACTATTAATTCCTGAATGTGCTCTAAAGCTAAAATGGGAAATTCTGGGACATGATTTCTATTTAGACGTCTTCATTGTCCATTTCGCCTCCTGAGGTTTTCCTGTTCCACTCTTGCTTGAACAACTTTTGGCTCTAGGGATTGTTGCAACATTCGTCTTGCAACTTCATCGGTTGCATCTTCCATGAAAATCCGTGGGCGAAAAAGATTTACAATGGCTCCAGCAATGCAATAAAACTGTTCAGATTCTTTGCAGGACTAATATTAATAGTACCAGCGAAAAACTTAAAGATTAATCTAAAGTGTCCATTAATAGCTTCAACAATCCATCGATTTTTCGTGAGCAAGCGTGATTGGTTAGCATTTTCGGTAGTCAGTTGCCTTTCACCTCGATTCAGTACAGCTGGTATTTTAACATTTATTCCTAAACGTTCTAATAGTGGTATCACATCACGATATCCTATATCAACCAGTATTATATCGCCCTCTTGACACCAGTCCCTCAAAGTATCCGCATTGTTTTCAAATTCCTGTCGCAAGATTTCAGCATCATTATTTCTAGATTCTGAGAAGTGTGGACAAAAAATTGCCAAAATACATCCATTTGGAGCTACCATAATTGTAGGTTTCAAAAGATGTTGTCCTTTGTGAACAGAATATGACTGCCGTAGGACACGGAAATTGGAGCTTTTCGGAATGTAGGCGTATGTGCTATCAATTATAATAATAGCCTTTGACTCTTCCGGCTCAGTGTTGTACAAAAGATTAGAGAAAGATGTTACATGGCGACCTATATAATTCTGGCGTGTTATTGATGTTATTCCAATATTTTCGGGAACAAATTGTTCCATTAAAGACTTTCTTACATTATTTATAATTAAACTCACCCACTGCCTGCTCGGGTAATCAAATATAAGTTTTAAGAAATCGTCGGTCAGGCCTTGTCTCAACTCACATAGAAATGTCAATAAATGTTTTTTACTTACATACCTCTGGTTTCCGCCTTGCCTAATTGTATCACAATATCCATACAATTGTTGAAACTGAGCTTTTGTAACAGGAGAAATACATGCAAATTCTTCGTCACTCAAATTATTTGCATTTGAAAATCTATCCTTTTGATTACATGCATTCCTAAGACCTTGAAAAAATAATTGTACTTGACGTCCTGTAATAATGTAAGGTCTATTAATAGAACGAAAATGTGGACAGGATCTTACATTTTCGGGCATGTAAATATCTCTCAATATTAAAACTTTAATTATACAATTTTCGGACAATCTAAGAAGGTTATTTTGCGCGTTGCAAACAACCCAAGAGCTACTGGATGTTTGCGTTAAGACATTCAAACGCATGCAATTTGGATCTGCATTCTGCAAAGCTATTTCATTAGAAATTGATAAAAAGCAATTGAAACATAGTCGAGAATTTTCGTCTAACGGAAGTGGAGGATGTTCAAGCTGATCCCTTCGAGATATATCAATCTGACGTCTTATAATATTTTCATTGCCATTCATTAATAGCATTTGTCGCCCACCATATTGTGCGTTGCAAGTATAACAAAAGAAGCGTATTCTAAATGCCATTATTCTAAGTTTAACTGATATTTGGTTTAATAAATAATTTTATTTGTAAAAATAAAAAAACGTTTAACTGAAAGAAGTAAATAAAAATAAAATATAATAATAAAATAATCATAATAATATAATAATAAAAATATAATATAATAATAATAAATAAAAAATATAACTAGAAAAATCCAAAGAAAAAGTTAACTACATTAATAAACGAAATAAAGAAATTTACATTTCATAAAGGAAGAATTTCTTCAAATAAAAAAACAAAAAATAAAAAGCATTAAAATATGTATTTTAATAAGAAACAAAATAAAAAAAATCAGTAAATAAGTATGCAAGCGTCGTTAATAACCAATCTTTCTTTAAAAACCCGTATAAAATCAAAAATAATCTTATATGGAGATTCGCTTAAAAGTCACAGACTTCTCTCTGTATTATTCTAAACGACCTACAAACGTTCAAGAGCGCACAGAGAATGGTCGCAAAATACCTATTACATACGGTCTCTACTCTTTTTGCCTCTCTGTGTTCAAACAGAGCTGTCTCTCTCAATGTTTACTGCTACAGTGGAAGTCATTGCCTGGTATGGATTCTAACTTTAGATTCGTGATCAGAGACCCAAAAAGCCCTCGAGTGACAGATCTTTAGTGAATTCGAGTAGATTTTAAAAAACTCGTCCGACATATTGGATCCTCCATATTGAATTTTGCAATTCTAACATTATATTCGTGATCAGGGACTCAAAAAACCCCCGAGTGACAGTTGTTGAGCAATTTTGATTGATTTTTATGTACAGAGCATTCACAAAATAGTGTCAGTATTTTTTAACTTTGAGCAACTGTAGCTCAAAAATTGTTCATTACTTTTAATTTTGGCTTTAACATTTTTTGTTCAAAAGACCCTGAACTACAGAACTGTGAAGTTTCAGAAAATTTGACCGAAAGCCATTTCCTGTACAAAAAGTGTGGGGTCCTTTATTATAAATTTTATTTGTCCTTCAAGGATAAAAGTGTATGTGTGTCTGTGCGCGCACGTGTCAAGGAGGGGAAGCAGAATAGTTTTTTCTTGCATTCGTCAAACTTTTCTATTTTCTTAAACAGTTTCCGACTTTTTCAAAAACAGTTTGCCAAGAAGTGGGGAAATAGTAAATTACATATTTAAACAAGGCAACATTTAGTTCCCTGGGAACTACTCGTCGTATCCAAAAGTTACGAACAACGTTTCCGGATAATCGTCGAACTTTTTTTCCGTGTATAATATACAGAAGATTTTCCAGAAAGATCCGAAATGAGCCTGATGCATTTAGTGAGTTAACATTTTTTTTAAATCATGTGCAAGCCTTACAAAGGGGAATACTTTCCCAAGATATCCTTACATGCAAACTTTGAATTATTCTGATTAACAATGACTTTAAATTTTTATATATTTAAAGAAATCGAAAGCAACAATAGTTGAAATAGAAATTAGACAAAAATTCTTTGACTGAAACTGATTTTTACTCTTAATGCTTTAAAGATGAAGGGTAAATTATTATTTAGCTTACCTAATTAATACCGATTTTTATAACTTATATTTAAAAGTACAAGAACAGCAGTAGTGACAAATTCTTTTAATCAGGCAAAGTATTTTTTATTTCATATTATATTTCATTAGTCAAAATCACAATAATAACTCATAACTCTCCACAGCCTATGTCAACGTCTATCTTTTTCGAAATTAAAACTATTTCTCTCCATCATACCTACTGCTCCTGCTAGAGGTACTTTATGAAGCTGACACTGAAAAACCTAAGTCACAAATTTTGTGTACACCATTTCAGATTCCCGGCCAATAGTATTATTTTGCAATCCTGTTATATGTTTTCTTCACTCCTAAATGTCTTATGGATGGAATGGAATGAGTATCGTCTAATACACCTCTGTCTATGCTTATCTGGTATCATTAGTTTCCAACTACCTTCATGACCAAAAATAGGAGAGAGTAAATGATCACTAAGACGACGTTTTAAAAAATTATTCTTAATTTTCCAGTAGGATTCTTTAAATTCTTTAGACACTTAAGAGCTGTATGGTCAGTAATGACCTTGAACTTATATCCATCAATGTAAGACCGACATTTTTTTATCAACCAAATTAGTATTAAGCACTATCTTTTAGTCACAGAATAATTTTTTAGCCCCTGACAACAATTTTTGAGATGTACCTGGCTTTCCTTAAATTATCCAAGATGGAGTCAATAGTAGGCAGAGGGTACATGTTCTTAATTGTGATGTTGTTTACATCTTAATTAATCACCCTCAAATACTCTCCAGAAACCAGGTCCACTGTCTGTCTTCCCACCAATAGAGCTTCTTATTTGAGGTATTGCATGGCTGTAGTTGACTTCTATATGACTATATTCCAGGGCAAACAGTGCCTCATAAGATTTGTTGCCTATGTGCATTGGAAAGAAATATCGATTTTCCAATAAGCTACCTTCTACGTCCTTGTCAATGTTAAGGTATGGGTCAGTTCTGCACTTCACAACCTCTCCCCTGCCTTAGACCATTGAAGCTGTCTTGAGTCCTTCTATATATCAATTTTAGGACGGTTCTTTTAATAATAAATTACACTAACATGGCATGTCGGACGCCAGTTATTTTAATTCTTGGAAAACTAACAAAAACAATAATTCAACAATTAACAATAATTTTAATTAATGAAAAAGAATCAATAATACTTCACAAATCAAAAATATATCAGAGTAAACACGACGCGACGTTTTAATACAAATTACTTACTATTTATTGGCACAATATTCCTTTTTACAATCTCACCACTTCTTGGATAGGTTGAACAATAATAATTATACAATTCCCAATCAACCATTTATTAAAATAAGCTCTTATTTATTATAATAACTCTTAACACTTTACAGCCTATGTCAACGTCTCTTGATACGAAATCAAAACTATCTCTCTCCATGCGCCTTTGTCGTCTTCTATAAGATATAATATATATATATATATATATATATATATATATATATATATATATATATATATATATATATATATTTCTATGTATATTTCTATATATTTCAAAAATTAAAACATAAATGGGAGTTTCCACTTCTCACGAGTCGCAGAATTTTCCGCATAATGTGAAATAAAAAAATAAAAAGAGAAATAAAATTTACAATCTAATAATACAAATAAACTGCAGCAAAAATGTAAAGTCTGAAATGCTCTATAAAACTCTGTTTTTTTTAATCGAGAAAACTATTCTTTACTTCAAAGTTTAAAGTGAAAAAAATTGAATAATAGATTTCTCTTCAAAACAAAACAATGAATTTATCTACTTCTGCTACACCAATTCAGAAACAATCTCAACATTCCTTAATCACTCTTTTATTTTTTTATATTGAAAAAACTACAACTAAAATGTAAAAATTCCAACTTTATAATAATAAAGGTAAAAAACCACATTGTTTTTCAAAATAAAACAATACTTTTCTCTTGGGTAACAGGTTCAGTTGTAGACATAGTTTCGTTTTTGGCTCATAATTTGTGTCCTTGTATATATTAAGCAAACATATGTGTATGTATTTAAAGCTAGGAACTTTTGCTAACTACTCGTGAAGAAAATAAATTGATTCCTTTAACTAGAAAATTTTTATTAAAAATTCAATAAATTGGTCATTTTTCTAACATAGAAAATTTTGGTTCGGTTGTGGGTACTCTTGAAAAATCTTAAAAATGAAAGAAAATTAATTAAGTAACCATTCATTAACTACATAAGGATGATTCCTTTTAATTTTGACATTACATACTCCCCATGTAAGGGCATATAAGATTTCTCACTCTGAACCTGAACTGCCCAGTTACTACAATTACTATAACTGCGAACGACGTACGGACATCAAAGTGTCATTATATTAATTTTCGTGCTGAACCACGAAACTCATAAAATTTATAAAACACAATTAAATGTTGTAAGGAATTACTTACGATTATATCGACAACGATATTTCACGATTTATCAAAAATAAGATCAAACTTGACGATCATTTTAAAACATCACGAAGAAAATTTTGCTTGTGAACATTTTTGTGATACTTGGTATTGGATCATAAAATATAACATATTTACTGTGTAGATACACTTTGAACTTATCATTTTAATTAATTCACTTGAATTTGTTGAACATTTAACAATGTTTAAAAATACATTTTTGTTGTATTCAACTCGTCGAAAAATTAATTTATATATAGTAAAAAGCGCAGTTGTCTAATCACTTTTGTATTAGCATAGAAAACTACGTTAGGTCACAACATATACGTAATATTTGCCAGATTTGATAAATCTCATTTCTGTCAAAAATTCTGCGTGGGTGTCCACAACCGAACCATGCCCACAACCGAACCTCTTTCACTACTTCTTTTTTAACAACTCAAAAGCAATGTCAAAATTGCTCCATCACCCTCTATTTTTTTAAATTGAAAAATCTACTCTTAAATTTACAAAATAAATATTTAAAGTAAAAGTATGAAAAACAATATTTTTTTCAAAACAGAACAATAAATTTATTTATATGATTTAATAATTCTTAAGGCTGGTTCTAAATATTTGTTACCGTAATACACCACAAAATTTTATCAAAATCCGTCAAAGCGTGTGAGAGAAAATATGTTCACAAAAATTGGTGAAACTCGCACACACATTTTGTATATTTAAGGGTTTTTACAATTATCCGGTTCAATTGGGACCAGACCCGATCCGGATAATCGAAATGGGCATAAGAATTATATACTTTGAATAATAAGACTTCAATCTGCTATTTAAAATCACTTTATTTGCAGTGTAATGCCTCGTTGTCGGCTATCCGGTTAATCGGACGTCCGGATAATTGGAATCCGGATAATTGAAACTCTACTGTATAGAAAATTATTGTTTTGTTTCGAAAAACAATGTGGTTTTTAATTTTTTTATTATACATTTTGAATTTTTACATATTAGGGATAGTTTTTTCAAGTTAAAAACACAGGGGGTGATAAAGTAATTTTGATATTGCTTTTGAAATGTTGAAAGACACATGCATAAATTTACTGTTCTGGTTTAAAAAACAATGTGGGTTTTTACCTTTATTATTATAAGGTTGGAATTTTTAAACTTCAGGTGTAGTTTTTTCGATTTAAAAAAACAAAGGGTGATTAAGCAATTTTGACATTGGTTCTGAATTGGTGTAGCAGAAGTAGATAAATTCATTGTTTTGTTTTGAAGAGAAATCTATTATTCAATTTTTTTCACTTTAAACTTTGAAATTAAGGGTAGTTTTCTCGATTTAAAAAAACAGAAGGTGATGGAGCAATTCTGACCTCTGATTGTGATTAGTGATGCATGTCGAGCAAATAGATGTCATTTGTTTTTTCGTCTCCTTTCATAAAAGAAGTGAGATAAAACTATAAAATTCAATTGTTTTAATTGTTATTTTAACGATTTTCTCGACTTTGACGAGAAGTTGTCGATCGAGACTCGCTCGACATGCAACACTAATTGTGATGTATGTCTGGTTCAATAAACAGACAACTTTTTTTGTGTGCCTGTGTTATTAAACAGTATTTACAATTTGTATAATAGATTTACTTATACCGAAAAAATTATTAAAATTAATTAGTAATACGTACGCAAAAAAAATGGTTACATCTATTAGCGGATTATTATTGTTAATATAGAACTAGCAAATTTGATTTGTTGCAACAATTCTTTTTCTTTTGTTCGAAAATTCTTTATTCTTTACAACTATATCTTCCTTCATTTATCTAAATCAAAAAAAGAAAAAAGTAACTTCTCTGCAATGACAATTTTTATATTCTGTAATTTTTTTCTCTCTTCTACATTGGTAAAATGCACTTTAAGTGAGTGTAATTATCAAAATATTTAGAAGCCCTTGTCCTTTTATTCGATTCTTTTTACTTTATTCAAAGAAAACTCGACAAGGCCGCAAAAGCAAAGTCGGCAGCATGTGCAAATAACAGGTATGGAAGAGTACAGGAGTATATCTTTGTATGTTTATCCAACTATCTCTTTCCGGCGAAGCGTGTTGATATGCGGATTATTTTCAGACAAGAAAAGAGACTGACAGTTGGCTGAGGCAGAAATTTCTCTCATACAGAGTGGGAAATAAGCACTTCCATTGAAATACCCTCTCGCATAAAATTCCGCGATATAGGCAGTGTGAACTTTTTAATAATAAAGCATCATAATAACACGCGTATAAAAACTGCACTATAAGAATAAAACTCGCCAATAAAAAAATAGATAATAACTTTATTATTATCGTCGTCAATTTATATTTTCAGTTCTAATAAACTAATACAGGTACAGTCAAAATGAATAATTTTTAATTCGTATTATTATTACTTGAATAATTTATTTATTTATTAAAATATTATCACTGTTGTTCTAAGCATATCAAATTGAGATACAAAGCGAATCAAAACGTTGCTTCACAAATGTTTTGATTCGTTTCTTGTCTCAATTTGATACAAGGGCTCAAATAGGGATATTTTGTGCATCAAACAGTTTTTTGACTCAATGATTTATTAAAATTCAGAATTGAAAGAAAATCGACTTTTAATATATCTTGTGGACATCCTTTTGAAAGTTACCTATGAGTTAGACAAAAAAAAATTTTTGTCTGAATTTTAGTCATTAAAAGTCGTGCACAAAATTATCCCCTCAGATGGGGCTACTTTGTGCATACAACTATGCCTTTTTCTAATGTTGCCTGATCATTTTTTCATCGTTTCTGCTGTATTCAATCTGTTTTCTAGATATTTCTGAGTAAATTAAAAAAAATAAGCTAGAGAACATTTTTTCTAGATATTAAATAACAAAATATAAAATAAAGCACTAAA
Source organism: Leptopilina drosophilae (assembly GCA_032873175.1). NCBI lineage: Eukaryota > Metazoa > Arthropoda > Insecta > Hymenoptera > Figitidae > Leptopilina > Leptopilina drosophilae. The sequence goes on from CM065480.1 coordinate 27,563,933, forward strand.
GTTTTGCTAAAATCTGGATTTACTAAAAGTTAACAATCTTCCTTTAAATTATATATTGTTATCCCACATGCACAAAAGTAGCGCTTTTACAAAAAACATTTTATTTGCTAAATATTTTCAGAGATTCTTTTTAATCATAGAGCAATTCCATACTAAGTGATCATAGAAATTTCCTTCTAGTGTAGGATTTGAATGAAACTGTGCTTTATTGCTCTTTTGGTTACCACTAACGAAATAGTGAAACTTTGATGGAAAAATATTCATAAACATAGAAGATATATGGGCAAATCCACGAAACTTTTAACTTTAATGATACTTGAATCGAACACTTAAAAGTCCCTATTATTTTAGATTGAAACTTATTGTTTAATCATACTTTCCTTAATTATATACTAAGTAACAATTTTGTACAATATTAGAACAAAATATTAATTTGTCAATTAATTTTATCAGTTTAAAATTGAAAAAACGCTTAAATTTCATTTGAAACTCTCAGAGAAGTATACATTTTTAACGTTTTTATTTTTGCGGCGTGTAAAATATTAATTCAGCTACAAGGAAAATTGCTAACAGACATATGTTTTCAAACTTTTTTCACTATCCTATTAGTGTGCTATGACTGTAAGAAAAGATATGAAGGTTTGATTGAGTGATAACACTTTTTAAGAAAATTTAATTAAACGTCTTCTTATAAAAATACCTAGTGCGGCGTAGAATAAAAATGAAAGTTCAATAAGTTTCTAAATATACAATAAAATAACGAACATTTTAAGACCTTTTTCGTCAGTGTGCCTGTATTTGTATTCCTGTAGAAACAATTTAAAGATGTTAATACAAATCGTGATTTTATTTAAATTTATACATTTTTTAAAGGCACAACTACAATTTTACTTGAAACAAGTCCATGTATAGTGTGATCGAAGCATTGTCTTACAGATATTTAAAAAAAAGTATGCCGCTTAAAGGATTTTAAAAATATCATTTTTATTAAGTTAAGAATATGCTTAAAATTTCAGAAGTTAAATTCTTAAAAATCAAAAACTTTAATTATTCATTTTTAATTTAAAATAATTAAAATTTTAACTTTAAATTCGTAATCAGCGACCCCAAAACCCCCCAAATAACGAGTTTCAATCAAATCCAACTATTTAAATTTTTCATCCGTCATAATGGTGCCGCCATTTTGAATTTTGAAAAACCGACTTCAGATTATCCAGCGGCGATCCCAAAAACCTTAGAGTAAAAAGTTTCAACTGATTTAATTGATGGGAAGGTCTTACACATTTTTGGTTCAGTATACATTATTTCAGTTCCGGAAGGGGTTAATAATAAGTGTTAAACATTGGCGGCATGAGTTAAAAATGAATCACGCATACGAATTTGTAGTGCTAAAACATTATTGAACACGTATGCAAAGTGATATCTATGTGCATACAAATTGAAAAAAAATTTTTTTTTCTTAAAAGTTAAAAGTTTTATGGATTTGCCCATATAACGTTGAAATTTTTTAGCTATTTTTCTTTGAAACTCCATAACTTTTTTTCAGATAAAGATTTTTAGGTAAATTATTTTTTAAATTGTCAATAAAAAGACACTTTCATCTAAAGAAATTTCAGATGAAAATTTATTCAATACTTCATTAATATTAAAGAAATAAAAAATTATTTTCGATTTTTGAAAAAACTCCACTTTTATTCTGATTAATTTTTTTTGGTGCTAGTACATACTTACCTCTAAGTGCTGCCTGAGTCTCAAAATGGGATCTGCATTACTTTCCGAGAAATATATAAAAATGTTCAATTCTGTAGGTTAAAATTTTAGCTTTTACATGAAACAAACGAACATCACTAACAAGATTTTGAAGATGAGTCATATTCGCATTGTATAAAACTATAGTTTTGACCTACAAAATTGAACATTTTATTTATTTCTCGAAAAGTTATGCATTATTTTGTTTTAAAAAGAATTTTTTTTACTTTTAAGTGATCTGTTTGGGAAATTCTGACTTCTACTTTATTTTTATTGCAAACAAAATTTTTTTTCTACATGGAAAAAAGTACACTCAGATGCATTAATGCTGTCCTTCCGGGTTGACTATATTTTGCAAAGTCGTATGATTTCTGTCAAAATGTTTTCACTTCATGACATATGAGAACATTCGCATGCCACGAACTAAGAATATTTCATACAAATGACACGACTTTTCAAAATTCCATTAAACCGGAAGGATTAATGCACTTTAAAAACACACAGAAAAAAGTTATACCATTTTTTTAAGAAAATATATATTATATAATATATATAGGGTATATAATATATACCACTATTAGAACGTTTAGGAATAAATGTTAAAAACCAGCTGTACTGAATCGAGGTGAAAGGTAACTGACAACCGAAAATGCTAACCAATCACGCTTGCTCACGAAAAATCGATGGATTGTTGAAGCTATTAATGGACACTTTAGATTAATCTTTAAGTTTTTCGCTGGTACTATTAATATGAGTCATGCTAAGAATCTGAACAGTTTTTATTGCATTGCTGGAGCCATTTTAAATCTTTTTCGCCCACGGATTTTCATAGAAGGTGCAACCGATGAAGTTGCAAGACGAATGTTGCAACAATCCCTAGAGCCAAAAGTTGTTCAAGCAAGAGTGGAACAGGAAAACCTCAGGAGGCGAAATGGACAATGAAGACGTCTAAATAGAAATGATGTCCCAGAATTTCCCATTTTAGCTTTAGAGCACATTCAGGAATTAATGGTAGGGGTGTATCAGGTTAATCTAGCACCTTCGTACGTTCAAGACAAAATAGTGAGAGAAAATGACGATGAGTTTCAGATAGACGAACATGTGAACGAACCAGGGTTCATAAGAATAAGAACATATTCCAGATTTAGAAACGCAGTAAGACATCAGACATTTATTTCCTACAGAATACTTGATGCAGATTTAATGCCAGACGATATCCACGACCAAATAGATGGTTACTATTGCACATGCCAGACAGGGGCAAGAACACTTGGCTCATGCGCTCAAGTAGCAAGTATTATTTGGTTCCTTGGATTTGCAAGACACCAACAAAATGTCAGATATCCAGACACATGTCTCTTAAATCACGTAACAGATGCTGCAAACAGAGGACCAAATGTCGAAGAAGAAGGAATTAAAATAATTCACGAATAACTTAAAATATAGTTTATAACTAGATAAAATCGGAAGTCTCAAAATGGCGAATGATTTTTTTTTCTTATTTTCTTTATTTTTATATACATGTCAAGTACATTCTCGAATATTTTTATTCATTTTTTAAAACCAAAAAGTTACAAAAAGTTCACTTACATATAGTACGTCAAAAATTCTATTCTATTTTTATTCAAATCAACAATTCAGAAGCTAAAAGTGTGATAATGTTCTCTTTAGTTAGGATTACAGCACTATTTTTACTCACAAACAGTTAATTCTACTGTTAATGTTAGAAGTCTTTTCATACGATAGTACAGTATTCCACCAACATTACACACCGTTCTACACAGATTTCAAGAAGAAAAAAATATCCAACATCTTTTCCGAAGTAACATTAAATGTTGATATACATTAGTTATTTCATTTTATGCTTTAACTAAAAAATGATGTGACACGATAGGATCAAAATCAGAGACCCAAAAACCCCCGAGTGACAGGTCTTTAGTGAATTCGAGTAGATTTTAAAAAACTCGTCCGACATATTGAATCCTCCATATTAAATTTTGCAATTCTAACTTTAGATTCGTGATCAGAGACCCAAAAAGTCCTCGAGTGACAGATCTTTAGTGAATTCGAGTAGTTTTTAAAAAACTCGTCCGACATATTGGATCCTCCATATTGAATTTTGCAATTTTAACATTAGATTCGTGATAAGGGACGCAAAAAGCCCTCGAGTGACAGTTGTTCAGCAATTTTGATTGATTTTTATGTACAGAACATTCACAAAATAGTGTCAGTATTTTTTAACTTTGAGCTACTGCAGCTCAAAAACTGTTCTTTTTTTTAATTTTGGCGTTGCGTCCTGCGTTATCTTTGCCATGTAGATACAGCATCAGGCTAGAGTCCCGTGATAGCGTTTTGCGTTGCGTTTTGTAACTAGACCATGAGTGTGAGAGAGATTCAGATATATGTTTGCTTTATTTGCACTCATAGCCTACTTACAAAATACAACGCAAAACGCTACCATGGGACTTTAGCCTTATACTCCTAACAGCTAGTTATAAAATGCAACGCAAATCGCTGCCATAGGACTCCAGCCTCAGGCTGGAGTTCCATGGCAGCGTTTTGCGTTGCGTTTTGTAACTAAGCCATGTGTATGAGAGAGATGAAGATATATGTTACCTATATTTGCACTCATGGCCTAGTTAAACTTAGTGCAGGCAACGAGAACAGACCGAGACGCATGACTTTCCCCAAAAGGCCAACGCAGAATAGAATCTTTAACCGGAACTGCAATCGTAAGCGTAACCGTAAGAATGAGTTAAAGAAAGATAAACAATATACCTATCCTTCTTTAACTCATTCTTACGGTTACGCTTACGATTGCGATTCCGGTTAAAGATTCTATTCTGCGTTGGCCTTAATCGCCAAGTGGTCGAATACCATAACATCGAATTGTCAACTGGTCGAATGCTAAAAACATCGAATTCTCAAATCGTCGAATCGTCATTTCGTCAAATTGTCAATTGGTCGAATGATAAAAACGTTGAATCGTCAAATGGTCGAATGGTTCGACGTTTTGAGTATTCGATCAATTGACAATTCGACGTTTTGAGCATTTGACGATTTTACGAAATGACGATTCGACGTTTTGAAAATTCGACCATTTGCCGATTCGATGTTTTAGCATTCGACCAGCTGACAATTCGATGTTTTTAGAATTCGATCATTTGACGATTCGATGTTTTTAGCATTCGATCATTTGAGAATTCGACGTTTTTAGCATTCGACCATTGGACGATTCGACGTTTTGAACATGTGACCATTTGACGATTCGATGTATTTAGCATTCGACTTGTTAACAATTCGACGTTTTAAGCATTTCACCAAACGACGATTCGATGATTTGGTATTCGACCACTTGGCGATTATGGGAAAATCATGCGTCTCAACAGACCTATGGTTTGGTTACAAAACGCAGCGCAAAACAGTCTCATGGGACTTCTTGAGGAGCTTTCTACAACAGCTTTTTTTCATCGAAATCAGTGTGAAAACAATGCGCGCGCAACTATTTTGCATGGTGCATTTTGCTCTTGTCGTTGAAAAAACACACCAGGTCATGGCCAAATATACAGGCGCAACGCCAGTACGAGCCAACGTTAACTATAATCTATCTATCTATTTTTTGTCGTTGAAAAAAAGCTGTTGTAGAAAGCCCCTGAGTTGCACGCATCTGTGCTTAAGGCCAACGCAGAATAGAATCTTTGACCGGAACCGCAATCGTAGCGTAACCGTAAGAATGAATTAAAGAAGGATAAACAATATACCTATCCTTCTTTAACTTATTCTTACGGTTACGCTTACGATTGCGGTTCCGGTTAAAGATTTTATTCTGCGTTGGCCTTTAAGGAGAGAACAGAATGCCTGCCCGTCAACGTCAACGTGCTGACGTCACAATGTTATTCAAGACACCTATACATTCCATGGTACGCAACGTGAACGTGTACGTTCCCCCATTTGATTAACATTGTGAAGTCACACGTTCACGTTCACCTCAATGTATAGCCACCTTCAAATGGGTCACGTGACCACGTTCACGTTAACGTACACGTTTTCGTAGGCATTCTGTTCTCTCCTTTAGGCCGATAATTCGACCATTCGAGTTATTTTGAGATTCAGGGAGCGTTTACAACTTCGGTAAAAATTTCCTGTACCGGAAGTTACACCTTACCAAAGGTGTAAACGCACTCTTCAAACTTTTTAATTCGAGATTTTTCGATCATGCTTTGTTTTATATTTTATTATTATATTATACTAGCGGCTCAAGTCCAATGCACAATAGTTCGCGAAAGTCGCTCGCGAACGAGATGCATGAGTTAGAAAAGAATATATATATATATATATATATATATATATATTTCTAACCCATGATTTGCGTTTGCGAACATATTGTGCTTAGGCCATCAGACAGCCTTCTTCGTTGCTTCTACAATAACTTTTTTCTTATCGACATGAACAAAATGCACTGTTAAAACCATGCAAAATAGTTGCGCGCGCATCGATTTTGACTTGTCACTTCGGTAAGGAGTCGGGGAACCACTGCGGATCGGTAGACAAGTTCTAATGTTAATTTTTAAATTTATGTTTTTTTAAATAAAATTCTATTTTACTCAAAATATTTTTAAGTTTAAAACTTTCTATTAATTTAATTATATTTTTAATTTAACATTATGTTATTTATTGTACTTTTTTATTTATTTTTATTTAGTAGTAAAAGAATAATTTCAATGTTATTATGTGTGAGAGAGAGAGTGAGAGAGAGAGAGTCAATGAAGACTCCTTGTTGCTGTCTGCTCAGGCAAGCAGAATGCGGAGGTGTGAATGCCGCTTTACTGTTCTTCTGCGAGTTCTATTACGTATTCGAGTTCGATGTTCGAGTTTCGAGTATTTCTCAGTGTCTTTTTTTAGAAAGAAAAGGTTACATAGAAATATTGTGTATAAAGCCTAGCCATAAAGCAGGAGGAATATAAACAAATGAAAAAGTGACGCTGTTCTTTTAATTCAGTTATGTGTTAATTTAATTAATTTAATATTAATTTAGTTGTGTGTTAATTTAATTAATTTGATTTGTGTGTTAACATCGAGAGGAAACAAATTGCTAACTGTCAGGTATGTATTTCTGTTTTATAAATTATTATTTAAATTCATCTTACTTTTAATTGAAGAATGAAATGCATAATTATATAAATGAAATTTTAACCTGGAATTAAGGAAAAGAGTTTTATTAATTTCATGTTTATTGAATGAATATTTTTCAAATTTATGGAATAAAATATGTTGGTAGTCAAAGTTCACAATTCATATTGTTCTATTTTAATGAGCACTTCCTGTTATACATTTTTTTTGTCTCAATTTTTTAAAATTCATTATTATTTAATTTATTAAACATCAGGCTTCTCACTCATTCTTCATTCACTAAAACCTTCTCTTTACTACTTTTTCATGATTTGCTGCTACTTGCATACTTTTTTCTACATTTGAGATACTAAAAACTAATTTTATCGCATTTCGGAGAAGTTGTACAATTTAAACTCGTTGACAGTTAAAACGAAAAAAATTCATACTTATTTTATTCATAATAAATATGAATTCAGGAATAACACATTCATCTTGTTTCATTATTACAGAAAAATATTGTACTAAATTTAACTTTATTAATCCAATATAATCTACTCTAATCAAATTTAAGTCGATTTAAATTTCCTTTGATTTCAGTAAAATTATATTTAATTTAGACTTTTGCTTACATTCTCCTCATTTTGAAAATAACAATTTTCTCACAGAACAGAAAAATAAGAAAAATTAGGAAATTCTACCTAAATTACCATACTACAACTATCTGATAAGAATTGGTTTAAATCGAAATGTTTACTATATAATATTTAAAAATTATAAATAATAAATAATATTATTAAATAATAAAAAAATGAATTATTAGAAGACTTATAGTATGGATTTTTAAAAGTAATGAAAAGTGCAAATATATTTAAATATTTGTTTAAAAATATTCGTGGATTTATTGTTTATTTAAATAATTATAAATGTTTTATATAATTTTGATTAAAAATTCAGAAAAGTAATAGTTCTTGAAGAACTAAACTAAAAATAACTGAAAATTTGGAAAATAATAGGATATTATCAAGATTAATAATTAAAATTATTATCATGATAAGGAAAGAAGTTAATATTCTTTCTGGAAGTCAGGAAAATACTTAATTTTTTATGATAACTCTAAATAATATAATAGAAAAATAATAATTTTGCGATAACCTACCTTTTTCAATACCTGAAGCAAATTTATTGAAATAATATTTTTTTAAGAAGTTGTTACCGTCAACTAGAACTATTTTATGAATGCGAGATTTATATTTTTTGCAAACATTGTTCGATTACAGGACAACGGAAAGCTCAAATTGTTATTTTTAAATTATTTGCAAGTTATTAACAGAACGCTAACTTTCTATTTATTAATTTTAAGAGAAGTCTAAAAATCAGGAATTTAAGGCTTTTTTGTGCATTAAAAAAATTAATTTTTTTCAAAAATAGTGTTTCGCAAGAAGTAAATAAGATTCTAATGCATCATTTTTATACATGTTTAGTCAAACAACTATATATAAGTAAATTGAAACTAGTAAAATTTTACCCGCTTGTAAAATTTCCTAAAAAATTAACTTTAATTAGAAATTATAATTTGTTAAAGTTAATCAATTTCAGAATTAAATATGAACTTAAAAAAATTGATACAATACAGTGGTTGAGTAGAGTCTCCAGTAGCACGGAATATTACAGCAATATTAAGAACACTACCTTAACATTCCTAATATTGCCTCAATGTTCTCGATGTTACAGGAATATTACTGGAATGTTCTCAACATTACGTTTTACTGGGGGTGGTCCTAAGTCGGTATACAAAGTTCAGTCGAAAATATTAAGAAAATCAGATTTAATTACGTTGTGAAGTGTATTTTTTATTAATTTTTTTATACACCCGTCTTCAGTCTACAAATCGATGGTTCCTAAATGAAAACATATTATTCGTGAGAGGGTTTATAAAACACGTAACTCACGAAAACAAATAGAAAATATGCTTATTTAAAATGACAGTTTTTTGAAGGCTATGTACCAATTTCTAATATTTATTATTTTTAAAGTGTAAACAAATGGCAAAAAAATTAGTTAATAAAACTGTTTTATTACAGATAAATTAACTTTGAATAATAAAAATTCTTTATTTGGCATTTTATATTGGCAGAAAATAAAAGACAAATTTTTTTAAAAATTAGCCTAAAAACCATTTTAGATGAATAACGCTTTTTCTATTTTTTTTGAGTTACGTGTTTTCTAATTTCTCTCGCGAATAATGTGTTTTCATTTAGGATCCATTGAAATCTACAGGTGTTTTTACATAATATTTTTTAACAATATTTCTTACAATCCAACTTTAGTCTAATTGTTTTCGCCCACAGAACGTCTTAAATTTAGGAGTACTCGCATTTGCCTGGACTACCTATGTAATGGGTTTTCTTTCCATAGGAAAGGGAAATGTAGAAAACCTCTCCTGTACACAACCGGTTTATAGCCAGCCGAGTTCTAATGGTGTGTACCGGATAATTATCGACAGTGCACATCATTATACCTCGAGGTCAAACCTTCCTCTCAGAATTAAAGATGATGTTCAAAAGTGGATTTAATTCAATATGTCGAACTGTTGAACGTATTAAACGTTGGGGTAAATAATATTAATTTATTGGAAATTTAACAAACGTGAACAGGACGCAACCATGAAATAAAGAATGACGGAAGATATATTCATCATAGCTAAACTGCAGGTCGCTTGGTCAAGAATTATGAGCTCCAAGTGAGGAAAATTCACTTTTTGACTTTGACTTTTCTCTTATATACATTTAATTTTTAAAAAAATAATATTTAGTAAATCCAGATTTTAGTAAAATCTTCATTGGTGTTTTATTTTAGAATTTGTTAAACATTTTCTACCAAAAAAAGATTCATCAACTTTGTTTTTAATTTAATCTGGAATATCTACGAAATACATTTAAAAACGCAGAAACGATCCGACAAATGTGACGCGTCGCGAAGAGAATAATCTAAGAAACAAAAAATAGATTCTCGGATTATGATTGTTTCAGATAAATTAAAGACTACTTTTTAATTATGAGATTACACCTCTTTGAAATTTTCAAAAAATTGAAAAACAATTTTTTCTTAAAATACTCTTTGTGGACACCAAAATGATATGTCATTAGTTATATATTGATATCTTAAATAAAAAGACAATTTTCAACTGTTCAAGCAGTGTTACACGCTAACGTTTATTTACATTGTAATGAAAACTTTAAACGCGTTTTTCTCAAAACTGTATTTTAAAAATCGGTGGACACTCTAGCTGCCACAAATTTCAATCGATCCTCTTACTTTTTTTATTTTGTTTGTGATATAATTGTCTAGCGAAATACGTACGGATTTATTGAAATATTAATATTTCAATTTTCTAGACAACTTTAAGTAACGAAATTTAGACAAAAAACGGACTTTTTCCTTCAAATCGATACCATTTTGCAGGAACTAAAGCTTTTTTACTTTTTGGTCTAGCTCAATTCTGGATCGAGTTATGGTGTCCACCGTACGGCGATGCTTTTTAAGAACTTTGACATATCTATCAAACCGACAATTGAAAAAAATACATATATATAGTTTTTTGGTAGTTCAAGAGTAGTACCATATACCCTACTGTCATTTAATTTTCCAAAAAAATTTTATTCTTCAATAAAAATGGTTGAAAAAGCTTATATTTTGGACTGGTCAAAGTGGTATAACCCCTTAACTGAAGTCAAAATTAATTTTTATTAAATACTTTTCTGCAAGACTTTCGTAATAAAGATTTTAAAAAGAGCAATTTCTGCTAAAAGTTGATTATCTCATTATTTTTTTCCTCCATTTGTATAATTTACGCTTTGCTTCTTAGGTGCTTTTCTTTGCGACGCGTCACAAATATTTTACTTAACATTATAAACAAGTTATTCATTTCATGACTACTTAGATTCTTCAATACAATCAATTTTGTAAACAAGTCTATGACAAATATAATTTTTAAACCTGTTCTCGAATCACTGATGAAATTAAAACTTTAGAAATGTCAATTGCTAAATTTTGTATTACATAATAATTATCTCTAAGTAACGCTATCCTTCGCAGGTAATCAAACTTTTCACCATCATAAATTAGTTCAAAATTGTTATAAAATGCCAAATTTTTTTTAGAATGTTCATTAGAATTTCTACACGGAAAAAAAAGTTTATCCATTATTTAGGTATTATTTTCTAACTCTTGGATACGTCGTAACAACTTTGAAGTAGCGACGAACATTTAATGGTAATCAAAGAATTGAAAGAAATTTGGGAACTGTATTAGAAAACGCTGTAAATAGTCCGATAGTCTTTTTTTCGTTACTTCCTCATGTAAAGTTCATGGCACTGGCCGCAACTGTTTCTGAAAGTTTCAAGAACTAGTCAAGCAATCTTGGTGCGCAGAAACCCAGTATGCACCAGTCTCAACAAGTCTCACAGCCGGTAAGACTTGCGTGCGTTTTATATTTATTTTATGCTGAGGTATTTAACGCGCCTGTTTAGCTCAGGGGTAACACGCCGAATTTATATTCTCGGGTACGTGAGTTCTGTTCCAACCGCCGTCGATTTTTTCTCTAATATAGTTTTTTCTATTTCAGAAACAATAAAAATTGTATGTGACTTTCAAGGATAAAAGCGTGTGTGTGCGTGCGTATCAAGGAGAGAAAGTCGGAGTGGGAAAGATGAATCGAATTTTTCTTGCATCCACCTAGCTCTTCGTTTTTCTTGAACAGTTCCCGATAAATATTTTAACAAATATTTAAACAAGGCAACCTTTAGTTCTCTGTGAAGTACACCTCGTATCCAAGAGTTAAGAACGAAGTTCCCGAATAATCAGCGAACTTTTTTTTCAGTGTAAACAACCAATAGGTTTTACTGACAATAGGCACACGGAGAGAGATTTTGTATTAATATTTGTTAAAATTGGTAATAGAATTTAATATATTTTTTCAATTTAGGGAAATCGTGTTTTATATTAAAAATTAATATTGTCCATATTAGTAGGCAGCTCTTAATATATTTTAGAAAAATTAGTAAAAGAATTATAATTTTTTAAAACATACATATAAACTTAACCGATACAAATAAACTCAATGTCGCACGCACGCTGTACATTGGGAGATACAGTTCTCAACTTCCTTATATACTAAACTTAAGAAATTTTCTGAACTTGCGAGAAAGTAATATTTTCTCAATATTTTGTTAAACAAAGTTCTTAATTTATTTTAAGTTATAAATAAATAATTTTGTATTCTGGGTCAAAATTTTATTGAGAAATGTTCCTCATAATACTGTTTTTAAAATGGTTTGTTTCTGGAAAATGATTTCTATTAAAGTTATATCCAATTTTAAGTTATTTGAAAAAACTCATCATTTAATTTATTGGCATAAGAATTTTTATGCATTTTACATAAAATGCAGCATTTCTTAAATCACTTTTTAATATCTTCTAATGAACTAGTTTAGTTAAAAACTCTAAAAAATTGAATTTTGAAGAAGTTACAAATGATTGCAAAAATTAAATTATTTTCAAGGCAGTAAAACCATTTTTATAAATAATAAAACTCAACACAGAATTTTAATTATTTTTGACACAATTTTAAAAAAATTTTTCGTAGAAATTTAATTAATTTCAATAATTTATCAAAATTCCATTATTTTTAATATCTACTATTTTAATAAAATTTTGCAAAAAATCCAATTATTTAAAAAGAAATATATTATTAAAATTCGTCTTAAGAATTTAATATTATTTTTCAAAGCAAAAGATAAATTCCTTCGCAGAAATTTAGTTACAGTCAAAAAAATTAAAAAACTATTCTCATCAAAATTTCATTTATTTTTATAAATAATAACATTTTTCTCCAAAATTGAATTATTTTCAAAAACTGTTCTCAAATAAAGAGTTTTTAATATATTTAATTGTTTTCATAAATAATAAGAATTCAATAATTTTTTACAAAGATTTAATTATTTTTTATATAATTTTCATCAAAATTTCTCTAAAAATGAAATTATTCTTAAAAATTTTATTAAAATTCGACAAAATAATTCTTTAAGAGTTCAACAACTTTAAGAAACATTTAACTATTCAATAAATTATTTATTTTTGTATTTAAATAATTGAATTTTCTTAGAAATTTCTAATAAAAATTAATTTAAATATGAATATTTTAGTTAAAATTTTTAATAATAATTGAAAACTCTCTAAATTAATTAGTAAAAATATTGACTAATTTGAATTGGCAACTGTCTTTTTGCTTTTATAGATAGACGTTTCCACTAATGTTAATTGTAAATTTTTACTTATTTATATTTAAAGAGAAATTAAACTTAAATGTCCGAAATGCCATGAAGTTTGGCTCGGATAGTTTCGGAACTGCGCGACTAAAATGTTCGGCTAATCTCGGACAATTTCGTAACCACTCTTCGACAGCCGAAAGCCTGCTATTAGGCTGGTCATAATTTTTAATATAGTCGATAACACTATTCGTTACTAAATTTACAATTTATGCAATACTTCGATAGTATTTAGTATAATTCTCTAGTAATACTTTTTACTATTGTAGACTTTCTTACTTATAATATTAAAATTTCTTACTGTCTATTCTAATTTCTGTTACTTCAGAATAATACAAAGTAATAATTTGATTATAAATTTTCTTAAAAATGATAATAATAATTAATAAAAGTGCATGATTTCCCCAAATTGCAATCGGTTTTAGTAAATACTAATATAATAATACGAAATATTAAAACGAAATTTCTCTCCGTGCAGTAAAACTAACTTCCATTTTCTGTTAATTAGTTAAATAAAAAATTATTGACAAATAAAATCGAGTGTGCACGGTCAGTCCCATACCTAACTTCGCTTAAAAATTCTAGACATTTGCTGCTTTCAAATAAATTACACTCAATAACAAAATACTTTATTTTATATTTATCTTGATTAAAAAAATTTTTACTATAGATAAATTGCAATACCAATGAAGGTATTGTAAGTATCTTCTGGCCTAATATTGCAAATATAACTGCTTACTACAAAGCTGTAAAGTCTGAAATGGAACCAACTTCGAAATGGACAGAAATTAGTTTTATATCAGAAATTACTTCTGCAAGTAAAGAGAACTTTTATTTATTTCAAAATAATTATTTGAAATTACCTTCCTTTTTAAAACATAATACATATAGAACGTGTCTATGAACCTGTTTACTTTTCAAAAGTAAAAGTTAAACTCTTTGACATCTTAAAGACATGATATCAAAAGTTTTCTTTTTGCTTCTAAATCATAATCATTAACTTTTTGTGGCATTTAATTCTGTATATAAAACTTAAATCCATATAAAAATTTTACTTTCGTGAAGTTCTAATAAATGAAATATTTCCATAAAAATATATGTTTTTATATGTGGTAATATTAAGTTTAAGAGTTTTTTATTTATAGATACTTTTCAAAGAGCCATGGATAAGTTGAAATCATATGAAAATGATTCTGAAATTAGTACAGACCCTGATGCTAAATCTAATAGAAAATTTAAGAAATTGAAGACACATTCTAATAGCGATTTTGAATACAGTCAAAATAAAAAAACGAAAGAATTAAAAAGCTATTCACTCACGCCATTCAAAGTTTCAAGTATTGACGAAAGTAAAAAGAATAATTTACCTTCATGTCCGAAATTGAATCATCCAAAAAAAATTAAAAAATCCTTCCATTGTAAAATGTGAAAATGTTTCTTTGCCGTTTTACTTGCAAAACAGAACAAATCATGGAGGCCTTGCAAGAAATTGGTCGTTACATACGCTAAACAAGAATGTTCCCACTACCAAACCGCCGTTTAAGAATTTATTTCCTGGAAACTCAACTGAAAAAATCCTTCACCATTGCAAACAAAGTCTGCAAAAGAAATCTTAGATTCAACTTGTGCTCAGAGATCAAATATGAATAATAAAACCTCACAAAGTTTTTCTCTTACACATAAATTAAGTAAGGAGTATACTATTCCATTAGATTCCCAGATGTTACCAACTACATCAACAACAGCAAAAGGCAATTTGTAATTGCAAACACTTGGTTCTGATCAAAATATTGCTCCACAACAGTTCTTTGAAAATTATAATATTAAAGGTAACCAATTTTTTAAATTGGAAATTTCTTTTATATATTCCACAGTCAAAGGAAAAGGGAGGTAATAGATTGAAGTGTGCAAATTAAAAGTTATTTAGTAAGAGGGTTTTATTAAATTATTATTATTGAATATTATTTCTATGTAAAACACGTTCCTTTTTAAAAAGCAGTTTGGATTTTTTGTTTCGTATTTGTCAATCTTGATATAAACTGTTCGCCATTGGACAATGAACATTTTGGAGGTTCGAATTTGATGCTATCTGCAGATAGTGATATTAAATAAAAATTAAAAACAAACTATTATTTTGATTTTCCAAATATGTAATAAGATAGCTAAGAAGTTTTTTTACATATTGATAATAAAAGAGTTAAAAAAATATTAAAAACTATGTCTTTTAAGAAATAGTTTTATAAGTCACATACATTATTAAACGTACAATATTATTATAAAAGTGTACGTATTACTTGGATTTTGTTTCAATTTTGCTGTTCTTATAAATTTATTTTTAAATTTTTTCATGTCACATTATTACTTCCTGTATTATTCTGTAAAGCTAACTCATTGTCTTATGTAAATGTCAACCATTTACAGTTATTGGTTCTTTTTCTTATAAAATTATATTTTTTTAATGTGTCATTTCTTGTGTTAAATTAATTATTAATTCATGAAAAGGTATACTACCGGCAGAAATTGTCGCTACGAACGACGGGCGAGCTACGAAAAGTTGCTGCCGAAATTAAATTAACATATTTTATTATTGAAAAATGATAGAAACTTGGTTCTTGGATCGTTTGAAAGCCAATTAAATTCTGCGTCGTTTGATATATAAATGAAAAATATTTCATATTTTTGAGAAATTTTATCACCTAAAAGATTTTGAAAAAAAATTTATTAATTTTTCTATTCTTGTGCACCATGTTTATGTGGCTGCATAATCTAGAAAAATTTAGAGAAAAATTTAGAGAAAAATTTTTAACTCTAGCAACATAATCTTTAAAGTCTCAGCTTTTATTTGAGCCTTGAAAATTGAAAATCCGTTCAGTAGTTTTTGAAATATCTACAAAAATGTCCAAGCATGTTGTTTTATAATTTAGGCGGTGAAAATTTATACGTAGAAATAAACGACTATTTGATCATGAAATATTAAATCTAAAATGACAAAAAACTTAAAAAGGACTCCAAATATGACCCCCACTCTATATGCCGCTTATTCGGTCCTGCCGCAACGAACCAGGTGAGCAGCGAGAGTGCAATAAGTGTGTATCACCGCTTAAATTATAAAACAACGTGCTTGGACATTTTTTTAGATATTTCAAAAACTACTGAACGGATTTTCAATTTTCAAGGCTCAAATAAAAGCTGAGACTTTTAAGATTATGTTGCTAGAGTTAAAAATTTTTTTCTTAATTTTTCTAGATTATGCAGCCACACAAACATGGTGCACAAAAATAGAAAAATTAATAAATTTTTTTTCAAAATCTTTTAGGTGATAAAATTTCTCAAAAATATGAAATATTTTTCATTTATATATCAAACGACGCAGAATTTAATTGGCTTTCAAACGATCCAAGAACCAAGTTTCTATCATTTTTCAATAATAAAATATGTTAATTTAATTTCGGCAGTAACTTTTCGTAGGTCGCCCGTCGTTCGTACCGAAAATTTCTGCCGGTAGTGTATGTTAAAAATTTTAACAAAGAATTTACAATAGTTTTTTCAAGTTATTTATATTCTGTACACTTTAAAATATTTTTTCCCTTCTTTCTGTGTCAGACATATTTTTAATAAATTTAGTTAAATCTTGTGTCATTATAGATCGACTTTTTCGTAAATCTGTAATGAAGATACTGACGGAAATTAAATTTCTACTAGCAACTGTTAGTGAACGTCTTGACGATTCTGAGAAAGACATAAATGAAATAAAAAATTTAATGCAAGAAGGAACTGTTAATGAAACAGGAACAAGGAATTCGGACAGGATAATGAAAATAAAAACAATCTTTCCACTTAAAGATATCCACCAATTAGTTGATCTAGAAACAAATCTTGTTGCAGAGGAGTATCAAAAGGATGTTGTAAGTAATGTGTTTCATATTTGCAAAGGAAGGTTCAAGTATACTTAACTTGAATGAGAGAATTTACTATTTTAAACAATTTCCTTAATTTAATTTATTAATTGATTCTGCTATCATGTGAAATAGCCTTGTTGTGGCAGCCATATTAATATTTGTCTTTGTTATACTTATGAAAGCATTGATTTAAGTTTTGAATTATTTTGTAACAGTCAAAGAATTACAAAAGTTTTTCTTAATTTCCTTGAATGCATTTAATATTTTTAATATAGGGGAGAGTGGGGCAAACCGGACCGTTGGGTTTACAAATTTAAAACAACCATGTTTAGTATACCTTATTTTTTTAAATCTGACAGTTTTAGTCTGCGTTTGTACGACACAGGGAGCAACAGTTTTTTTTCTTACTTTTTTACACACTTTTGAAAATTATTCTTAAGGCAATTTTGAAGGAATCGTGTAAACATTGATGAATTTGCAAAGCATTTCTTTTTGACTAACATTTATTCTCAAAATGGGCCTGTGGGGCAAACCGGACCGTTTAGGATATTTCCATTGAATTAAAGTATCATAAAAATTATTTTTAAATAAAATGTTTCTTTCATTAAACTATTTACTTACAATGAAAAAAAATTGTCTTCCAATGAGATAATTCTCTGATAATGACAAACATTTTTATTTGTTTATTAAAAAAAATATTTATTTAATTAAAATTCAATACCGTATTATTATTTTCATAATTATTTTCATTACTGCAACCATTGTTTACATAGTTCTTTATGTTTTTTTATTATTGTAGATTATGTAAATGCAAAATTATAAATAAAAAACCAAACGGTCCGTTTGCAAAATTTTTTAAAGTTAGTACAGTAACTAAACAATAAAAGTTAAAGTATAGGTGTCTCTAGGAGAAAGTTGCGCAATTAAATGGTCTTTCAAACAAACTAATGGAAAATGAAATCGGTTGGTTCTTTTACTCACATGAGTAAAAAAACCGTTAGGGGGTCTGGTTTGCCCCACTCACCCCTATTAAAACAACATTATTTTACTGTATCGCAATGCTTGCAAATGAAACTATTTTTATTAATTTTGGCACATATCACGTTCCGGGTGCACCGCTGATATTCGCACTATTTATTTCACGTTTCAGCTGTTAGATAAATTAACAGTTTAGGCGGTCCACTCAAGGTGACATTACCCTACATAAATTGCTTTAAAAGTTATGTTTAGTTTAATTTTCCATCTCCTAAAAGTCACCCAAAAATGTTCAAGTTTTTCAATTATTTAGTAACTTTTAAATCACATCCTGTGTGGAAAAGAGGTGTGGGCTCCCAGCGTGGCCTTCATGGATTTGCCCGCATGGATTGCCCTCGTTGACCCTTGCTGGGGGCCCTCACCTCATGTAAGCGTGATGGGGGCTTTTTCCACACGGGATAAAGCATTAATTTATTCAATCAACCAGTTCTAACTTTTTCTGTGACTCCAAGTATTGGGAACTGTACATCATCCAGAAGAAACTAGGTTAAAGTAGGACTCACGTCAGGAAATAAAGCAGAATCACATGAAAGTTAAAAATTTGAGATATTCGAAATTCATGTTATTATCATGTCCTTTCGTGTAAACATATATAGTGACATTGAGTTGATTGTAGATGCTACTAACATTAAAATTTTGTTGAGTTCTGGGTATAGATGCGGACCACCTTCCAAAGTTAATATCGATGACTCCTAAATGAAAACACATTATTCGCGAGAGAAATTATAAAACACGTAACTCGCGAAAAAAAATAGAAAAAGCGTTATTCATCTAAAATGGTTTTTAGGCTAATTTTTAAAAATTGTGTCATTTATTTTCAGCCAATATAAAATGCCAAATAAAGAATTTTTATTATTCAAAGTTAATTTAGCTGTAATAAAACAATTTTATTAACTTATTATTTTGCCATTTGTTTACATTTTAAAAATAATAAATATTAAAAATTGTTACATAGCCTTTAAAAAACTGTCATTTTAAATAAGCATATTTTCTATTTGTTTTCGTGAGTTACATGTTTTATAAACCTTTTCGCGAATAATATGTTTTCATTTAGGAGCTATCGATATAAATTATTTCCACACCTTGTATAATTTTATCCATGTATATTTTCCGTTAGTCTAATTTAAACTTAAAGCCATCCGGGAAAAAATAATGGTTTCCTGATCGCACTCTCATTTTAAGAGCGTTCGACGGTCTCTAAAATTTGTAGGTTATGTGCGACTTACAGTTATCGCCCAAGAAAAACGGCACATCCTGTTTGAAATTACGTGAAATTAGTAAACAACCGTTTTCGAACTAGTGTTTCTCTGCACACAAGCACTTTTTACAAAATCTGACAACGTACATTTGTCAAAAATGTTTTTAATTATCTAAATTCAAAAGATTTTGTTAATCCATGCAGAAACGCGGTTTCAGGATTGGAAATACAAAAGTAAAGTAATGACAGGCGACAAAATGATTTGCATTACATTGCTATGGTAATTCCAATGCTGCAACCGTGTTTCTGTATGGATTAACAAAATCTTTTCAATTCAGACAATTAAAAAAATTTTTGTCAAATGTACGTTGTCATATTTTGTAAAAAGTGCCTGTAAACAGAGGTAATTTTGTTAAATTTTGATAAATAATTGTCAAAAAAAATTGATGAAATTTGGGTTTGAACGGTTTGGTATCGCGGTCTTATTTTGAAAGGATAAAATATTTCGAGTTTATATTTGGAGGGGTGATAGAGGAAGGCCCTCTAAATCCGGCTGCTCTCCGTGTTTGCAATAATTTTGCAAGGAAATTATTTTATACTTATTTCAAAAATTACTTCCAAATTTCGTGAATATTATTTGTGGTCGCGAATTTTTCTAATTATCCTGATAAGTCTAGATATCTCTAATTATTTAGGAGTGAGACGACAAGCGGGAAAATACTTTTTGGGGCATTTATTCCCGGATGCCCTTAATAGAATATTTATTTAACGAAAATTCGATTTAAAAGATGATTTAATAAACATTTATTTAATTGTAGTTTAATTTTATAAAATCCATATTTAACTAAATTTACTTTAAGAATTAGTATAAGGAGTCTTAAAGGGACTCCTAAGTCGAAAAATGTAAAAAAGGAACTTTTATTTATTGGATTATTTTAGAGTAGTCTTAATTAGAAACTGATAAAGACTATTTAGAACGTTTTCCGATAAGTAAAAGTGTTTAATGTAGAACATTTAATTATTTTGAATGTCAAGAGTTTTTCATAAATTTTTAGTAATTATAGTTTCCTAGAAAATTTGTCTTTCTTGTACATGTTTCTTCAAAACCTGTAAACCAATTTTAAAGTTTATTTTAATTTATTGAGTAAGGTTTCTAGATACTAATTAACCCCTTAACTGCCGATGGCAACGATGCAATTTGCAATTTCACATGAGAGAAATACATTGTGTCACATTTAGTAAGGACCCTCCCCTACCCCCTAAAGCGTGACAACATTTGTGAACGCTCCTTTAGATCCGTCATTTTGAATTTTAAAAAACCATGATGAGATTTGTAATCAGCGACCCGAAAACCCCCGAGTAACAAATTTCACGTAAATTAGATCGATTTTTAAAAAAGTCGCCACCATATTGGATCCGACATTTTGAATTTTGAAAAACTGATTTCGGATTCGCAATCAGCAACCCCGAAAACCGCCGAGTAACAAATTTTAGATAAATTGAATGATTTTTAATTTCTGGCATTCTGGGCATATTTATTGTTTTTAAGTCCACAGTTAAGGGGTTAAACAGTTTGATAATGTATTAATTTATGTAAACAGAGATATACACCAAAATATGAAGAAAATTGAGTTATTTTTGCATTTTGGTTTGAATATTTATAAAAACAGTTGTAAATCTTCTCATGTTTTGTAACTATATTATTTGGAAACTTGATTATATTTGCGATCGAATGAGACAAACGCAAAGTCATTTGAATAAATAGGTTTTGAGAAAGGTGTATCGAAAGTTGGCTCTTGTTGCATTGTTTCAAGGCGACTTACAATTAAGTAATTAATTTAATTATTAAGTCGTCCCCTTAATGGGATAGAAAATTTTTTCCCAGTATAAGGCAATGCCTATATGACATTATCCGGTGGAAGATTGTTAAGTACACCCATCTTTAAAACATGTTAAACTATATAATGTCTTCTGCTGTTAAAGCAGGCAGAACTATTTACATATTTTACAGTGACATAGTCATTGCTTAATTATATTTTTTGAAAAAATAAATTAAATAAATGAGGTTGCAGCTCAATTTAGTTTGTTAGGGTGTAAAGAAAAATACAACTTCTCTATGTTGGAAGTAACTAAAGTGATTATGAGTAAGTTTAACAGTTTTCATATTGTAGTTATAATAATGAAAATAATTGCGATAAATCAGTAAATTCTGATTTCCTAATCTCTTGCAACCTAAAATATCGAACTCCTATTCCAGTTGACCAAATAGTAATTCAAAACAAATTATTTCAAAAATAAAATTGAAAATAATACTTAAGGATAATACTAATAATAATTTTCTATATTTAAATTGTAATTCCATGTTTAAGTCAAAATCAGAATTTGTTGACTCTACAAATAGGTACATCCTCATCAATTGGTAAATTTACCCTAGATACGTAAATTAAACGCTCCGATTTCGAGAAGAATAATCTTTTGCGTAATCCACAAATAATAAATTCAACTTTTACCTTAGTGTATAACTTCCCTATATTGTTTTTAATCTTATCTTAAAGTGATGGCTTGTTTATAGAAACAAAATAATTTTATGACCTATTCTTTAAAATAAATGAAAAAAATGTGATTTTGAAGCACACATCGATATGATTAACTGTTCAGAATCATGAAATAAGTGTATAAAAAAAATTAAATTTTTTAAAATTTTCCGAAGCATATTTATTATAATTGTTATGTCCCGAGCAAAGAAAAGGCTTTTAATTAAATTTAGTTATTTAGTTAAAAGAGGTTTTAAAACCAGTTAGCTGATTAATCAGGTTGGTAAGGCCTGATCTTTATTTTTATAGTAGGATCGTGATCACTTGTCAAAACTATGGGTTTTGCGTTAAAAACAAGAATAATATTCCTTTTATAAATTTATTGTTTACAACATTAATTAAAAGTACAGTTATTACAATTGGTTACTTACGTTTATTGGACAATATTCGTTGACAAAGTATCGCAAAGTCGTTATATTTGGTTTCTTGATTTGTTTCGTTTCAAGTGAATGAAACTTAAAGTTTGTTATGTTACACTTATGTAACTTTCACAACTTTGTAAGAGTTTTGCTATAAATTAACAGTTTCACGTTATCTAAGTGTTAAATTATTTATCTTGCACCTTTTACGGAAAGAAACTTGTTTCTAAGTGATAACAATTTAGCTTGCACCTTTTACGGAAAGAATTAATGAAATTTACACTGTTAATTTTGTATAACAAATACGACAGTTAAAACAACAAAATTAATGATTCTAAGTGTTAAATTATTATCTTGCACCTTTTTACGGGAAAGAAACTTGTTTCTAAGTGATAAATAATCTAACTTGCACCTTTTTACGGAAAGAATACAGTAACTCGCGTTTAAACTGAAGGGTCGCTCTACAATGATATTATTCGCACTGAACTACACCGGAACTTTTGACAATCGCTCTTGATTTTGCATCGGCTTATATAGGACTTTTGGTCTATGTATCGTGTGGGGAAATTAGTAAAAAAACACGTTTCTGACCAAAAGAGCATGTAACACGTTTCTAGCCAAAAGAGCATTTGTCACGTTTTTGTCTAAAAGAGCATTGAGCACATACAGATGTAATATGATCTTTTATTTTTCCTTCTAGTTTCTATCTATCTATTATTGAGACTTATAATCAATGCTTGAATTGATATTTATTGAATTCAAACATTGATACGAGTTTTTGCTCTACTAATCGAATCGACAGTCGATTATCGATTAGTCGATTGTCGACTATCGATTAATTTTTGATTCGACCAATTTAAAGGAATTTTAAATTAATTGCTTGGTAATAAACGCAATTTAACAATATTTGCAAGTTATTAGTTATTTTAGATAATTGTTCTTAATAATATTAACTAATTTCATAAATTGCATTTATTCTTCTGTCATTCTTTTCAATCATGCGTCATCTTTTTCATTCATAGCTTTGACACTTGTCGCAAGGCATAGTACGTTGATTCCGTTTACAATTTCATTCATATGAGTAGTACACGTGCTAATGACTCATATGAATGAAAGATTATAATACTTAGTTATTAATTTTATTTTCTGTTAATAATTTTAGAATTTTGTGATAAATAATGCATTAAAATGAACTATGCCTTTAGACAATGTACAAATATTATGCGTATTGTTTTTGTTTAATTAATAAATTAACTGAATTGTGTAATTTTAGAAAATTAACTAAATTTTTAAAATATATCAGGATATAACAGTCCTCCCTCCTTAAATCGTTCTTCGTCCTCGAAGGACCAAATTATGAATGTTCACATTTTTTACGTTATGGTGATTTAAGTGAATTTAATAAGTTTTACAATAATTTAATGTGCTGACATGGTAAGTTGACATTTTTAAGTTTTACTTTGGAATGTAGTGAACGTGCTTAAAATGAGATACATAAAGGATGAGGTAAGTTGTTATGAAAATATTGGCGAAATGTCCCACGGTTTCGATGTTCTTCTTGAGACAAAGGATTTGCTGCTATCGTCAATTTTGAGGGCTGGTGATCTCAGGATCCGCGATGTCCATGTCCATTATTCTCCTCAGTTTCCTTTTGATAATGAGCGATATTGGATCGGTAAGCGACGCATCCACAATTGACTTTCCTAGTCATTGTGTGGAAAATATGGTATCGATACCGTCTTCACTTTTCACGGAAGTTTCATTTGGTGAGGAATTTTAATGCTTAATTTCCTCTTTCTCCTATGTTTCTTCGTTTTCTTTATAATGAGTGACTTTAATTTAAATGACATTAGTGATAGTGGCAACGATTATATTGAACAATTTAATCTGGATTTGTTTAACGACTCTGTGATTCATGACGAAAGTGTGCGGGATTTGAGTGACACTTCGGAATTAGTGGAAAATTCTAGTGTAATTAACCGATTTGTCGTAGAAGAGACAATTGCATTGCCTTCAACCTCATCGGGACCAAGTGTTTCCAGATTGTCATCTGAATTTTCCGCAGAAGTTGGTGCTGTTTTTCCTTCGACAAGTGCTGCCTTTAATACTGAAGTTCGTAATTACGGTAATTTAACTAGGCCATTGGGACCTTCGATTTCTAGTTCTTCGATATTTCACGTCTCTCAACATAGACTCTTGGGGTTGAGAATTGTTGATATTGAAGAGTCATTGGGCATTTATCAATTTGCCATTTGGAGAGTGCCTTTTGGATCTGCTGCCAGAATTATCTGCGATTTGTGCTCGTCAATCTTTGAGTCTCCTTTTAATATCAGTGAATTTAAAATAATTAGGCGATTGGATTCTAAACGAAAAGGGGTGATAGTGCGTGTCCCTAGTGCGGAGTTAAAAAATTCAATTTTCACCTTAAAGCATATTTTTTTGTATAGAGGATATCACATAGATAATCTGTAATTTATTATGTAATTAGTCCCCTTTTGTGTATTTTTGATGCATGGGTTTTGTTTATAAATTTTTAAATTTTCTCTCCTTGTATTTTGTTATAGATTCCATCAATAGTGCCTTTATTCGTCGGCCCTTTAAGCTGAAGTTGTTGGCTCAAATCCTTTTTGGTGTTACCGAGTTACACAGGATATCTCGGGAGATAAAAGGTTTAAGGTGTCCACGAGGATTTGTTCCAAATTATCGAATAATAAGTCGTCCTGATTCGCAGTTAAAGATGATTTTCCGTAAACTATCGGCTTCTTGGTCGGTGGTGAAGGGAAATTCGAAGGCGGTGCGGAAATTGAAGAATACTAAATCGAAGTTGGAAAGGAAATTGATGCGTTTGGTTGTAGCCCTTAGTGTCTCGTCGCAGAATAGGGCGAGCCTCGTAAGGTAATTTGGAAACTATATTTATTTTCTTTCTTACTCTTTGTGAATTATAACTTTTGTAATCGATGGTTTTCCTTTTCTTTTTAGTTTGCAGGGAAAGAACGGTCGTTTTTGTCGTTGTGGGAGGTTTATTCCTATCAATCGAAGAAAATTTCCGTGCAATTGTGGTGTCAATGCAATTGAATCCGAGGAAGAAGAAATAGATATAATTAATTAATTATTACAATTTTTCATATATTTAATTTTTTCTTTGTTTTTGCATACACATACATAAACATACATACATACATTCATACATATACCTCTCTAAACAGTAATTGTACATTATTTCGTATTTTATAATAAATTGGTTGTTTTTAATATAACATTTCTGTGTTTGAATTTACCTGTGCTTGTTTGTCCGAATTTTATTACAATTTTTGCAGTTTTTAGCTTTTCCTTTGATTTTATTAGCTTATATTAAAATTTGTGAACTCCAATCTATTTTGACTTGAACATTATATTTATTTGTGGGTTTATCGATAACTATTGACTAATTTGGCAGTCTAAATGACATTCAATTTTCTCACGTAATTTTGTTAAATTATTAATTGCCTTTAATTTCTTTTATACAAATTTTTGTTAAAATCGATTTATTTATTGATTAAATCAATATTTCAAGTAGAATACGGCGAGAAAAATATCAAGGAAGCATAGTTGCGCAGGGAGTATATTTATAGGTTTGAGCGGAGATCGAGCGACTTTCAACGCCTGATTCATCGGTACGGTCGATATACAATCCCATATGGACCATGAAACTTATAATTTCTCTTAATTTGGTTAACAGTTTCCTTTAATTATTAATAAGTTTTCCCTTTTTTTTTATTTTTAATAATAAATTCTATTACGGTTTAGTAAAAGTTTATTTGAGTTTTATTCTTTATTCAATAATGATGATAAAATTTTAATTAAAGTTTATAATTGTTAATGGAAAAATAATTAAATTATTAGTTAATTAATAGTGTAATCAACTTTATAATTATTTATTCATTTACCTATTTGTTATTAATATATATATATATATTTATTTTTATTTAATTTTTGCAAAATTGACTGTATGTGATAATACGATTCATTTTTGTGTTTATTTTCTATCAATCATTATTGATAATTCGACAATATTAAGGTTTTTAGAGCAGGAAACATAGCAAGCGAACATGCGTGGTAAGAGTGTACGCGACAACGAGGCCCGTATGCTTTGGAGACTTTAATGCCGCTCGATCTCGCCTACTGCATAGGGGTGTAAGCGACAACGAGGCCGTATGCTTTGGAGATTTCAATGCCGCTCGATCTCGCTTACTGTGTGAGAGAGACGAGGGCCTGGCTATACTACTATTGGGCATGAGGCGTGGCAGTAGTATTAGCCACGCAGCTCATACTCCTGCCCCGCAACCATCCTCTGTTGCTTTCATGCTTCCCTGATACTTTCAGCTTCGCGCGGAGGCTTTTATTGGCATTTATTATTAACAATAATTGTTAATAATGTCATAATTAATGTATTATCTTGTAATTTAATTGATTTTTATTAATATTCTTAAAATTAAAATGTTTCTCATTTTATTCTATATTTATTCTTAAAATTGGACAATAATTAATTAATGTAATATTAATAAATTATTGTTTAATGCGTTATTAGTTAATTATTTTAATATTTTATTAATAATCATTAATTTGGCCAATAATTTACCATTTAATTCATACTTATATATATATAAAAAATTTTTGATTAATTTAATTGTTTGTAATTATTTTTCTAATCTAGTATTTGTTAATTATTTGTTTAGGAATTACTAAATTGTTAATAGAATATTTTAGTTAATAATCATTATTTAGTAATGAAAAGCTTAGTTATTATTATTTTAATTGTTAAATATATGTATGCATTTCTGTTAATGTTGATTAATTAGGATTTGTATAAGCATATTTAGTATTTATAAGCATTAATGTAATTTTTATTCGATTTTCATCGTGAATAGCGAATTTTAAAATTTGAATTTGAGTTATTTGCCGCTTTTTCATGATGGGTGCCGAACAAGACATGCGCGATATATACATAGCTTCAGGGTCGATTCATGCGATCGATGTTTGTGAGCTTAAGGTTTTCAGCGCGCTGATTTGAATTGTGTCGCCTCTTGGCGGTTCATAGTAGCCTGGTTATTTCAACTCTGTTAGTGGCTCTATTTCTTTAAATTTTTCGGGATTTTTGGGCCTGGTCCTCCCTCCTTAGAGTTTACATTGTCCCTAATGTATGTGAGCTCCAATTGGACCAATAATCCTTATACATTTGATCGATTATTATTCGATCTTTGTCTTCTCTTTGTTACGACTTTATAAAATACGTATAGGTTTTTAACTACTATCAATGCTATCAATAATAATAATATTTTGAAAGCTATTGATATATAATTAACCGCGTCAGATATGTGTCCCAAAAATGGAATTTCCATCTGTAACATCAAATTTATTTTAGTTTTTATTCTTATTTTAGTTTTTATTAAAATGAGGAGGAAAGAAGAAGGCGACCGCCAAATCCCCTTCCTTCTTTTAATTTTTATTTATTGATTGATTGGTAATACATATGGTTTTATAATATTCTTATTGCTATAATATTGATTAAGGGTATAATATAGTGATTATTCGTATTTTATTGGTATATTATGGATATACATATTTTTAATAATATTGATTATATTTATTTATTATATTTATTGATTATATTTCTTAATTAAAGTTTGAAGTAGTGTTTTTATCTGATCCAAGTGTTTTTTCTCCTTCATGGTTTTTATTAATAAGTTAGAATATTGATTATAATATAGGTTATAAAGGTAAGTTATGATTATTTAATATTATTATTGATTAATTATATTTAAGAAATTAATAAGGATATTATCTAATTTTTTATAATATCAATATGTAATTCTTGGTGTAATGTATTAATTCTTGTAATTATTGATTAAGCATAGTATTGATTATAATTGATTATAATTTATATTTTAAGTAAATATTTGAATATAAATATAATATTTAGTGAATATATGTTTTGTAATAATGTGATTTTCATAATTATTTACAACTTGATAAACATTTTGTTTATTATTCAATAATCACATTATTTATAAAGTTATTTAAATTTATCTTAATTATAAGGGCGAAATTTGAATTTTCGTTTCTCATTAACAGTCGGTATATTAGATAATTAGCGGTTATATTATCTATATTTTGACAGTTGGTAATTCATTATTTCATTGTTTATTATTTGAATTTTTAGTATTTTTTTTTGTTATTAATTAATGGTATTTTTTTTTTAATTTTAAAATATTACGTGTTTCATTATTAGTATGTATTTTATTTATTGGTTGTTAATTTGATTTGGATTCTGTGTTTTTATGATCTCATCTAAGGGCTTTTATCGCGTTATGATTTGCAAGGATCAGCAATTTTTGAAAATGACTCATTTGGAAACAAAACATCAAGATGAACGGAGGTAAGTGACATTTGGTTTGAATTATTTGTATATTTTTTTTTGTAATTTTCTGTTTTAAATTTTATATTTTATTATAAGCTTGTGCTTTTATTTTTCAGAAAACAGTAATAATGATGGAGAAAATCGTCGGGAGACTCACGCTGGTCCCAACGAAGGGGGTAAGCTAATTTTTTTTTGATTAGTTTATTTATTTAATTTTTGCATTAGTATATTAAAGTGATTTTGGCGATAATTATTATATATATATATTTTTTTTTTGTTTCAGAATATGGGTACGAGAATTTGCTGGTGACCCGGTTTTTGGGAGGGGGGCGGTTATTTATTCGCCCCCCGTACATAAATTTAAAAATAATTGTTGCCGGGGACGGGACCCGGTACGTTCTTTTGCCTGGGCAGGCAAGATTTGGGCCCAGTTGTTAGTTTTAAGGTTTATTTTATATTTTAATGTTAAGTTTTTATAATAAATAAAATTTTTTTTTTATTTGATTTATTGTGTTTTATTTATTTAAGTGTTTATTTCCCTTCTTTTTTTTTCAATGTCCGTATTTGTGGGCTCCGTAGGTTGAGCACACAATATGGACATGAATAATCACGGCCCGTATTTATGGGCTTTATAAGCTGGGCCCATATTTATGGGCTTTATATTTTACTTGAACTTGTGTGCATAAATTTAAATTCGGGTGGGGAATTTTAAATTTTTATTAAATCTAGGGATTTTTATTTTCAGTGGGTTTTAACCTGCTGGTTACTAAATTTGAATTTGGACACTGATTGTATGCATATAGATCTCGTGGTGAATCGTACTATATGTTTTCATCCTTGAGAGACTATGTTTGAAGACAAGGATAGGTATATGTTTTCATCCTTGAGAGACTGAATTTGAAATTTTTATTTTTATTTATTTATTGTGATATTGCAATAAAATATTGTGTTTTGGACTTTGATTCAATAAGATTTTACTTATTTGTTGCTATTTTGATACATTTTTCTAACCTGTTGGTTATTAATTTTGAATTTTTGTCATTGATTATATGCATATAGATCTCGTGGTGTAAGCCTACGTAAGTTCGCGTTGAGCAGTTTCTCGTCGCTACCTTTATGTTTGATATATCGATATGCGATAATTCTACTTAAAATGCATATTATTGCTTAATTTTAACTTGTTTTTAATAAAATTTACTTATAATTAACAGAATTATTAATAATTATTTTCCTTTTTGTCATTTTATTTATTATTGAGAGGTAATTTTTATTAATAAATGTAATTATGTGTTATTAGAAAAGGACAGATATATTCCGTTTTTCTTCGTTAATTACTATAATTTAATAAATTTTTGGGTTCTGTTTTTTGATTTAATAAGTTTTTATTTTATTGCTTCTGTTTAATTATACTTTTTGAATTTTTACTTAACAATTTGTTTATTTATAAGAATTTAACCTTTTAGCAAAGGATAGATATACTTTGTTTTCTCCTTTTTCTGGTTGAATGAGTACTGTTATTGGTTAGTATTTATTATTTTAAGAATTTGTTTATGTTTTTCAATAGTCTGACCTTAATTTGTGTTGTAAATTATGGTCGGTTTACAATAATTTTTAAATCATTTGTGCGAATTTAAAAATTACGTTTTGTTAGAAAGAGTAAAATTTGATTCTTTCGGAAAGTTATGGTTAGAATTTATTCATTTGGTATTTGATCGAAAGTTAATGTAATAATCAACCTTAGAACTAGCTGTCATCATCATGATAAAATAACATTTTCAACATGAAAATGTGTTTTTAAAAAAAATTTTTTTTTTATTTTAGGATTGATTATTATTAATAATATTTTTAGTTATTTAACTAAGTAATTTTTAATGTTATGTTGCATTGTTCTTAATTGTTATAATTAATTAATTATTTAAATGATTATTAGATTTTTAGTTGGGTAAAATGAGAAAATTGAATTGTTTTATAGACTGTTAAAGAGAAACTTTAATTTTATGGGTGTTTTAATCCCATGAAAATGTGGGTCCGGGTAGCTCCCAAAATTCGTCTGAATCATCATTTTTATCATTGAATGGGTTTTGTTTTTGTAAAATTTTCTTATTTCTAATCACACTAAAGCAATGTTCTTTGGTATGTCCTCTTTTATAACAATATTCGCAGCAATTTTCCCATTTATACAATTTCAATTTTATTAGTGATGGTTCTTCAGGTGTCATAACGTAAATTTTGTGTTTTAATGATTGTGGTTTCTCTTCTTCGCTAAAATAATACGTTTTCTCTAATTCTTTTAGTATCATTTTTGCAGCTGAATGTTCTGATTCTCGAATGGTTCTGCAACTTTCTCCCGTTACGATGAATGCATTACTATTTTTATCGTCCGTGACGATGCATTTTACTCTCCACAGTTTTCCGAATTCAGGACCAGTAGTTTTATCAACTGTATAGGCTGGTTTAGTTAAATTATATTCTGCAGTCAATTCCTCTAGTATTCCTTTTGGGTAATTAATACTTTCTATGTTACCCTTGGGGAACACATAATTTCTTACCAACTCTCCTTGGATTGGTGGAGTGAAAATGATTGATTTTGACATCTAAAAATTAAAATTGTATTATTATTTTATTCATGTGATAGTTTTAACTTATCTACGTGTTTTTGGAACCTATTTTCATTATTATTTACAAGGATTACATTGTTTTTATCAAGGATATCCACAATTGTATATGGACCATGATAATGGGGGTCAAATTTTCTTTTCATACCTTCTATTACGACATAGGCTTTGTCGCCTATTTTTCCTTAGAAAGGTTTGATTGATTTATCGTACCTTTGTTTGGATTTTGTTTTGGAGTCTATTAAATTTTTGGCTGCTAAAATTCTTATTTCAGTTAGTCTGTTTATGAGCTCTGTTAAGTAGGAACCATAGGTTTCTAATTTTTCCTCTTGTGGAAAAGAATTAGGAGTACGGGCAGTTTTACCAAAAACTAACTCGTATGGGGTAAAGTTAGTTGCTTCGTGTACAGAGGTATTATAGGCAAACATTGCAAAAGGCAATAATCTATCCCAGTCGTCACAGTCTGTGGTGTATTGTTTTATATAGTCTGCTAATACAGCATGGCTGCGTTCTAAAGCTCCATTAGTTTGTGGTCTATAACCTGAAGTTGTTACTTGTTGGACTTTGAATATTTTTGATAGTTTTGACATTAATTTGCCAATAAATGAAGTGCCTTTATCGGTTAAAATAACTTTTGGTGCTCCGTAAACTGAAAATAATTCTTTGGCAACTGCGTGAGCAATAGTAGTTGCTGAAATGTCGGGTATTGCTACGGCTATGCAGTATTTAGATAAGTGGTCTTGCATAGTTAAAATATGACAATTTCCGTCTGGGGTTGTAGGAAGTTTTCCTACAGTGTCCAATGAAACCTTGTCAAAAACGTCCAAAGGTGTGTCGGTTATAATCATTGGTTCCCTGGTTTTTGCTCTAACTAGTTTTTGAGTTTGACATGTGGGACATCTTCTCACAAATTCTGTTACTTGTTCTTTAATTCTAGGCCAGTAAAACTTTTCGCGAATTCTTCTGTAAGTTTTTACTATTCCTTTGTGTCCCGCTATTTTACTTCTATGAAATTCGCTGATAATATCTTCTCTGTTTTCTTCTTTTGGGACAGAAACTTGTCCATAACAGATAGTTATATTAATATCGCTTTTATAGAAAATTGATTCAATTATTTGCATTAATTCTCCTTTTCTTAATTCGTCAGTGAAGTCACCGTGTCGAGAAATTCTTACTTCTTTTGCCTTTTCTTTATGTAAAAGAATTTTTAAATCCTGTATTCCGGAAATTAGATCTTCCTTTAATACTGGATCATAATATTTATATTTCACTATTATAGAATATACATTATGTTTTCCTCTTGGGGTTACAAGAATTTGTCCTTTAATGGGCTTTTTACTTTTAATTTCTTCTGGATCTATTACTGCAATATCTATAAGCAATCTGCTTATTGGAGTGGTAAATTCGCAATCAGCAGATAGGAAATGCACGTAATTATTTCGATAATAAGTTAGATTTTCTCTGTGACTGGCTATATTCGAGGATTTTTCAGGTGTTTTCGCATAACATGAGGGCAAATCTGGAGGAATACTTTCTAGGAGTGTTGTTCTTAAAGAAGTTGATTTAATTTTATTTTCCTTAATTTCATTTTCAGCTGTATCGCTTTCTTCTTCGTCGTCTGTTTCATTTTCTGATTCGACATCTGTTTCATGTAATGAAGTGTGATAAGGTATTGACATAGCTTTTGGAGTTTTGAAGGTTACAGGTGTGTTTGGCTCTAATGATGTGGACCTAAAAGTCACATTTTTATTTTTATTTTGGTCTATATCAATTTTCGTTGGTGTTTGGCGTATTTCTTGTTCTGGTTCTTTGGCTTCTTTAATTGATACTTCACTATCTGAACTTTCATCTTGATCGTTTTCCCATATGGACTCGCCTTTAGCATAGTCCCATTGAAAATCTATTTTATGAGAAAATTCTGTATGGTCTCCTGGAATTAATTCATTGGCTGCTTTGTGAATACCTTCATCGTCGTTTCCGTCGGAAAGAGTAAGCCAATCTCTAGGGGACTGTGGTGAATCCATTAACCAATCTTCATGTTGTTTTACGGATTGATTAAAACGAGATATGGAATTTCCTAGGTCCTTTGCTATT
The DNA here is from genome assembly GCA_032873175.1 of Leptopilina drosophilae. Classification (NCBI taxonomy): domain Eukaryota; kingdom Metazoa; phylum Arthropoda; class Insecta; order Hymenoptera; family Figitidae; genus Leptopilina; species Leptopilina drosophilae. Next base: position 27,597,311 of record CM065480.1, read on the forward strand.
TCTCTTCTGCTTAAATGTGTGGTGTTATCTTCTTCTTCCGAACTTTCTTCGCTTTCACTAATTGGTGGGTCTACCGTTAGTACAGTTGTTTCTGGAATTGGAAATTTTACAACTTTGGATTGCGTTTCTGGAGGTGCACTTTTTGGACCTGGTATATTCTTGATGGCCGCTGGCGGAAGTTTCAAACTGGGGAGCACGCTTCTACTTGCCTTTTGAATAGGAGGAATTGGCGTCTCTCTCTCTTCATCAGTGCTACTTTCAGATGTCTCTTCATCTATTGTCTTTATTCTAGGTTGTAGTGCTCTTCTTTGTGATACTCTTGAACGAATAGTACTTTGGTCTAAAGTAGATTTTGAAGTGGATGGCTTTAATATTGATTTTGGAGGTGGTAATTTCGATTTTTTTGTTGGAATTTTAGAATTTTTGTCAATACGCTTGTTGATCAAAATTTTTACTTGTTTTTTATCATTACTGGTTTCAGAGTTTTCGTCGATATTTTCTTCCATAACATTTCTGGATAGGGCATCGGCATTTGTGTTTAATTTTCCTGATTTGTGTTGAAATTCGTACTCATAATCTCTTAATTTTAATCTCCATCTTATTAATCGTTGTCCTGGATCCTTTATAGTGTCGATCCATCTTAATGGCTCGTGGTCGCTGACTAAAGTGAATTTCTTACCATAAATATAAGGTCTAAAATGATGAACTGCATATAGAACGGCTAGACATTCTTTTTCAGTTGTGGAATAGTTTAATTCTGGCGCATTTAGTACTCTGGATAGATAAGCAATAGGCAGGTCGAATTCATCTTTTTCTTGACTCAATACTGCACCTATAGCATAATCAGATGCATCTGTTGTTAGTGTAAAAGGTTTTTCATAATCTGGGTATTGTAAAATTGGGCTAGTGCATAAGGCTTCTCTCAGTTCTTTGAAACTGGCTTCTTGTTCTTGTTTCCATTCGAATTTTACATCCTTTTTGAGTAGATTGGATAATGGTTTGGCTTTGGCTGAGAACTCTTTGATAAATCTTCGATAATATCCTGCTAATCCTAAAAATTGCTTGACATTTCTTGGAGTCTTTGGAGTCGGAAAATTTTTGACTGCCTCGACTGTTTTAGGGTTAGGTTTTACTCCGTCGCTACTTATTATATGGCCTAAATAGGCCACTTCTTTAAAAAGAAACTCGCATTTTTCCGGTTGTAACGAGAGATTGGCATCCTTTAGTCTTTGCAATAGTCTCTTTACCTTTTTCCCGTGTTCTTCTAAACTATTTGCATAAACGACAATGTCATCTAGATATACGAATAATTCGACTCCTTGGAGTCCAGTTAGAACTTGATCCATTAGTCTTTGGAATGTTGATGGTGAGTTTTTTAATCCCATGGGCATTCTGATGTATTCATAATGTCCATGCGTGGTGGAAAATGCTGTTTTCGATCTATCGAGGGGATCTAATTCTATTTGGTGAAATCCACTGGCTAAATCGAATACTGAAAAGTATTTGGCTCCTCCCAAGGTATCAAGTATACTAGTGATGTTTGGCAATGGATAGCAATCACCGATTGTCTTCTCATTTAATGCTCTGATATCAATCACGATTCTCCATTTTTTCTTACCAGTTCCATCGATCTTTTTGGGAACTATAAGCAATGGTGAATTGTATGGAGAGCAAGAAGGACCTATGGCTCCTTCTGTTTTCATTCTGTCGATAACTTTATCAATTTCTTCCTTTTGAGATGGAGAAAATCTATATTGTTTAACATGAATGGGTATTTCATCCTTAGTAATAATTTGGTGTTGAACTTTATGGGTTGGGGTCAGTTGTTCTTCTGGGAGATGAAAATTGTTTGGAAATTCTGCAACTATTTGTTCTACGTGTTCCTTTTCTTCTTTATTTAAATGATCCAATCGTAGATATTCTAATATCGATGAAACTCTATTTATTGGTGGTGTGTATTCTTCTTCTGTGGAGTAATCGTCAGAATCTTCGCCTGGTAATTTATAAAATTCAAAGGGGATTAATTCCTGGGGCGGTATGTCAATTTCAGCGTCTTCAGATGTCATATTTATAGCATAGATGTGACAAACTCCATCCTTATTGGTTAGTACGCCTTCTCCTACTAATAATCCTTCAGCTGTTTTTATTAAAGGTAAATATCCTTCTTTTAATTCCGTGTTTAGGACATCGATTGGTATTACCTGTCTAGTTCTGGCCTTAATAGTTACATTTCTTCTTTTATTAGCCTTATTTTCTGTTAAAGCATCTCTGGCTTCAGTTGATTCTTTGTCTGCGAAAAATATTGGTTTTATTGGATTTGAGTGTGTAACAATTGTGTTATGCCAAAAAGAAATTTCAACCTTTTCTTCGCGCAGGTATTCTCGACCTAATATACCGTCAGATTCTATAGGGAAATCTGTGGGTACTACTTGGAAAGTTATTTGTTTCGTATTTATTTCAATTTGAACGGTTCCCATCGTCAAAATTTTTATAGGGACGATACCGGCTATGTGTATAGCTTCTTCTCGGATTATATTTAAATCTGGTAATATTATGTTTTCCTTGATTATGTTTACATCAGCTCCTGTATCTATTAACAAGGTTGCTGAAGATGTTTGAAAACTTGGAGAATTTATTATTATTAATGGAGATTCTCTTGAATTTCTGTCGTGGAAGATGTGTTTTGTAATGATAGAATCCTCGCATTGGCTGGACGCTCTTTGTGCTCTCCACTCGTCGTCGCGTCTGTCCGTCGAGTTGTGTTTGAGTTTAAATTATTTCTTTCGAATGAATGAGGGGATTGAGCACGGGGTGGTGTTCTATTTCCATCTGGATTTTTATTAAAGTATCCTTCTTGTGGAGGAGGATATGGATAGAATGGGTATGAAGTATAAGGCATATAAGCATTAGGAAATTGAAAATTAGGTTGATTAGGATATGGTTGTGGGTAATGATTGCTTTGCATATATGGGGGATATGGATTTCTCAAAATTCCAGTGGGGGTGGGTGAATGGGAACGATATCTCGTTTGATCATAAGGGTATGAGAATTGTACTCTATTACTAGGGCTTCTTTCTCGATTTCTATAATCTTGTGATTGATGTCGTGAATAATGATAAGCATTATAATCAGGTTTATAACTTTTGTGACGTTGTTCACATTGTAAGGCAATGTCAAATGCATCTTTAAGATTTTGAGGGTTTCGTGCCTCTATTACAGTTGACATGGAATCTGGAAGTCCTTTGATAAAAGATTCCAATGCACAGAGATTTAGAGGTTGCATTTGTATTTTAGCATTAGGAGCTCCATAAGAACTGGCGAGTGTCGCATTTGCCCCTGCTAATAATTGAGATAATCTGTCATAAAATTCGCTAACGTTTTCGTTACGATTCATACGAATTGTGGATATTTCTTGCAAATACCATGCATAGGATTTGTGAGTGGAGTATCTTTGTTTTAAGTGATCAATTAATTCGATAATGGTTCCAAACGACTTACCTTGAGTACTGCTTCTAGCAGCACCTTTTAATTTAGCAAGAATAGATTTCAAATACTGATCCTCACAATTTTTCAGAATGGATGATGCAGCATTCAAAATATCATCAATAAAATCCTTAACCGGCATATTATGCCCGTCATGTACCGTCTCTTAAAAAGTATTTTAGTACACGATTTATTCCTAGAAAGGGGTTAACTTTGTCTTCTTTAATTAAGTTTATTGGTAAAGAGGGATCTAGTATAAATCGGCCTTCGTTACCAATAAAGAATGACAAGTTCAGTAACAATTGAGGATATAATTCGTTATTCTTTATTAAAAAGTGAAAATATGAATTCATAAGGAAGTTTAGGGTGGTGGTTTACTAGCAGAGTCGCGACCGGCTTAAGGTACGTGTGAGAATTGCCTTTAAGGTGTACGTCTGACTTGCCTTGCGGCGCACTACTTGTAGCTTTCGCGTGCGAAGTCAATGAGTAGTTTAAGTAAATGCAAAGATGATTAATATTATTAACCGCGCAATTTTAATTATGACTTCTTATATTAATGTGCTCTCCTAATACTTTTCCTTGCATGAAAATTGTTTAAATCAATATATCTGTTAATTTATTGATTTTAAAATTTTTGAAAATGTGCCAAAATTTTAAACACCAAATTAATGAAAAGATTGCTATAACAAAAATTGTTGTTATTAGAGAAAAATATTGCATATGTTAGTATCGATAATAATTACAATACAAATTCACTAGGATCTGTATTTAAGAATGCTAATCCCAATATACCTGTCAATTCGTTTTGTCTACTATTAATATAACTTCGAAATTCGATTGGTTTATTTGCAATTATTATTTCTGTTGTTCCAGAAGTAACAAAAGAACCTGAATTTAGAGTGATTGATTCTGATCGGTCGATTACAATTCCTGGTGCTAATTTTCTCTCGTTTATTAAATTAATGTTTAAAGCAGGATTTATTAAGAAAAGACCTCTTTTTTCCTTTAAATTGGGTGATGATATGTGAATATTTGGAAAAATATCCGTATTAAATTCAATATTATTGACGTAACGATTCATGGATATTTTCGGCACGACGAATTTCGTATTATTCTACAAATGCGTCTAATAAATCGTTGTCTAAATGTATTTTCTCTCCTTCGAGCTCTTCTATCGTATTCTCTAGCAATTCGACTAAAGTGATAAGTTTCGAATAATTGATCTAAGAATGGTGCGCCTAAAACACCAATGATTTCGGAGTTACTTTCGTAATCGATAGTTTCAAATTTCAAAGAAAAATCGCAAAATTCTACTATGGCACTACCGTTGGTGTGAATTGAGTTATGTCGAAGTGTGTATCGATTGTTTCTATCGATGTTAATAAATGAAGACAATTCTGTTTCTTTTATTATATTTAATCGACTAGTATTATCGATAAGAAATATACCTTTGTGAGATGTTAAATCTCCTGAGATTAGTTCGATTTGGGGATAATTAAAGTTGTTAATTATGTCAAAATATCTATTCACTTAGATTCCGATTATATGTATATATTTTTTGTTAAATAGATGACTTATTGATCAGCTTATTGTTTATTTGATTAGTTTTATTTCAATTTTTCCTTTTTGGACTTGTATACCAAATTATTGCAATTAATATTAGGTATACTATTATCATACAACAATAAACAAAGCACATTAATTTTAATAAGAGTTTATTTTGTTATTTATTGAATTTTAATTACACTTTTTATTTTCTTAAAATTTGCTCCGTTTTATTTAGTAATTTTTCGAAAAATTCAGAAAATTCTTCCTGTGTTTTTAATTCTCTGAGGTTGTTTTTTGAATGAAAATTTTCTACAAATTTTTCTGACTCTAGTGATGATTCGATATTAAATCTCCTTTGTGCTTTGATTCCTCCTCGATTTTTAATTTTCTTTGGTGTTGGAATTTTATCGCACATAATTTTTTAACTGTAACCAAATGACATTTTTATGTATTTAATGTTCTTATTGAATTTATTTATTTAATAATTTAAATTTTCTCAAAGCAAATTATTATTTGTTGTGAAAAATCAAGGAATGTTAGGAAGTTTTAAAAGAAACAAATAAAATGACAATTTCGCCGGACGGCTCAAATGTCGTTTGATCAATTAAAATTCGCCGGACGGCGCAATAATAATGTCACAATTTTATTTAAAAATGAAAGAGAGGAAAATCCCTATTGAACGGTCTCGCCGGACGGCGTAAACTATTCTTAAATTAAGCCAAAATTCGCCGGACGGCGCAAAGACAGCCCAATTATAGGATTATATGAAGGAATTAGGAAATTGTTTATTAAATTATAAACAATTAGGAGTTGGTTGTGTGGAGTTGAACGTGGTTATTGAGTTTAATGTTAATTTTGACTCAAAAATTAAAATTGTAAAAAAAAATTTTTTTTTTGATAAAAATTTTTTTTTTTGGAAATTAATTTGTTTATAACAAAAGTGACAATCCCACCGCTGCCACCAAATCAGCTGTTATGTCCCGAGCAAAGAAAAGGCTTTTAATTAAATTTAATTATTTAGTTAAAAGAGGTTTTAAAACCAGTTAGCTGATTAATCAGGTTGGTAAGGCCTGATCTTTATTTTTATAGTAGGATCGTGATCACTTGTCAAAACTATGGGTTTTGCGTTAAAAACAAGAATAATATCATTTTTATAAATTTATTGTTTACAACATTAATTAAAAGTACAGTTATTACAATTGGTTACTTACGTTTATTGGACAATATTCGTTGACAAAGTATCGCAAAGTCGTTATATTTGGTTTCTTGATTTGTTTCGTTTCAAGTGAATGAAACTTAAAGTTTGTTATGTTACACTTATGTTACACTTATGTATGTTAAATTATTTATCTTGCACCTTTTACGGAAAGAAACTTGTTTCTAAGTGATAACAATTTAGCTTGCACCTTTTACGGAAAGAATTAATGAAATTTACACTGTTAATTTTGTATAACAAATACGACAGTTAAAACAACAAAATTAATGATTCTAAGTGTTAAATTATTATCTTGCACCTTTTTACGGGAAAGAAACTTGTTTCTAAGTGATAAATAATCTAACTTGCACCTTTTTACGGAAAGAATACAGTAACTCGCGTTTAAACTGAAGGGTCGCTCTACAATGATATTATTCGCACTGAACTACACCGGAACTTTTGACAATCGCTCTTGATTTTGCATCGGCTTATATAGGACTTTTGGTCTATGTATCGTGTGGGGAAATTAGTAAAAAAACACGTTTCTGACCAAAAGAGCATGTAACACGTTTCTAGCCAAAAGAGCATTTGTCACGTTTTTGTCTAAAAGAGCATTGAGCACATACAGATGTAATATGATCTTTTATTTTTCCTTCTAGTTTCTATCTATCTATTATTGAGACTTATAATCAATGCTTGAATTGATATTTATTGAATTCAAACATTGATACGAGTTTTTGCTCTACTAATCGAATCGACAGTCGATTATCGATTAATCGATTGTCGACTATCGATTAATTTTTGATTCGACCAATTTAAAGGAATTTTAAATTAATTGCTTGGTAATAAACGCAATTTAACAATATTTGCAAGTTATTAGTTATTTTAGATAATTGTTCTTAATAATATTAACTAATTTCATAAATTGCATTTATTCTTCTGTCATTCTTTTCAATCATGCGTCATCTTTTTCATTCATAGCTTTGACACTTGTCGCAAGGCATAGTACGTTGATTCCGTTTACAATTTCATTCATATGAGTAGTACACGTGCTAATGACTCATATGAATGAAAGATTATAATACTTAGTTATTAATTTTATTTTCTGTTAATAATTTTAGAATTTTGTGATAAATAATGCATTAAAATGAACTATGCCTTTAGACAATGTACAAATATTATGCGTATTGTTTTTGTTTAATTAACCCTTTGCCGTACATAAGCTTTCCCCACCTCAGAAAAAATCAGTTTGACAGTGGAATCACGTGGATAATATCAGGGCCGGAAATTAGTTTGATTTTGAGGTTATGTTTACATTGGTTATGTAGATTTGATAAAAGTCTTTAATAATCAAATATAGCTATGTTTAAAAAGTAATAAATTGCAAATACACTTCCACTTTATACAAAAAAACAGATTTTTAGGTGTTAAATATTATATTGAAATATAATTTATTTTAAAATATAAATGGATTCATTTTTTAATTAGGTACGTTCCTGCAAATTCAGAACACTTACATTCTCACACATAACTAATTTATCAACACAAGCATACCGCCTTTTCTCATTGGTTGTTCCCCCAGAAAAGACTCTAAACGACATTTCGTAACACAAGAACGGCAAAGGGTTAATAAATTAACTGAATTGTGTAATTTTAGAAAATTAACTAAATTTTTAAAATATATCGGGATATAACAATAATTAATGCGAAAAATTTGAAAAACTGCACCGATTGCAACGAAACTTAAGGATATTTATAATTTCGTCATACTTAATAAGAATATATCGTAAAATTTGACAGTGGACAGCTGTCAAAGTAACTATCAATTTTATCAAAAATGAGTAAATCTGCACAAAAATAACTTCTAACAGGTTTTGAGACCTTCTGAATACAAATTTTATGTCGAATTTAAATTTGACAGTTGACAGCTGTCAAAGTGACTGTCAATTTTTAAAAAAATGAGTAAACCTACATCAAAATTTTACCTATAAGATTTTTAGGCTTACTGATCTCGAATTTCACGTAAAATTTATAATTTGACAGTTGACAGCTGTCAAAGTGACTGTCAATTTTATCAAAAATGAGGAAATCTGCACAAAAATAACTTCTATCAGGTTTTGAGACCTCCTGAAACCAAATTTTATGTCAAATTTAAAATGTGATAGTTGACAGCTGTCAAATTGACTGTCAGTTTTATAACAAATGAGTAAATCTACATAAATATTTTACCTTTAAGATTTTTATACCCACTTGTCATGAATTTCACGTAAAATTTATAATTTTACAGTTGACAGCTGTCAAAGTGACTGTCAGCTTTGGGAGCGTTCATAAATAATGTCACGCTCCAGGACGGGATCTTGTCACAAAACGTGACAAGATGTGACATAGGCAATGGGGGGTCATCCTAAGTGTGACATCACATTTTTAGGGTTTCGTGGCCAAGGGCCAAAGCCCTTATAGTGAGTCTTCGGTGTCCGTCGGTAGTTTTTACTTCTTAAGTCTTAAGTCTTAAGTATTCAGTCTTGAGTTTTAAGTTTTTTTTAAGTTCTTATGTCCTAAGACTTAAGACTTAACTTCGGTATAAGAAGGTCTTAAGTTCTAAGTCTTAAGTCTTACGTCTTAACAACCGTTGCCATGGCAACTTCGGTATAAGAAGGTCTTAAGTCTTACGTCTTAACAGCCGTTGTCATGGCAACCGTTGCTATGTTAATGGTTGTCATAACAGCCGTTGCCATGGCAACCGTTGCTATGTTAATGTTTGCCATAACAACCGTTACTATGGTAATGGTTGTCATAACAACTGTTGTTAGGGTAATGGTAATGGGTAATTTACATAGTTCTACAATTTTTGCATATTGCTAAAAATAAATTATTAAATTCTTAATTTGTTAAAGTTATACTTTTTGATAATATATTTTAAATCACTCCTATTCCATATTTTCATTGAAAACATAACATGGAAGAAAGTAGTTTAATAATAACATATTTTTTTAGGACTAAAATGTAAGAAATTATTTTCATATTACTTTCTATCTTTTAGATTTATCAACAGATATATATGAAAAACCTTTGAATACCAAATTTCGTAGAAACTAAACAATTTTTAAAAAAACTTGACCCCATATTGGAACCGTCATTTTAAAATTTTTAATATTAATTTCACATTTATCAAGACACACAATAAAAAACACTCGTAAAAAATACCTACCATAAATTAATTGAATATTTAATGTTATAATCCACTTTTTGTCATTTTGAACCACTGTTGTAATTGGACTCGGTCGTACTTTTTTTGTATACCTTTTTAAAAAAAATTATTCAAATAAAAAGCTATATTATAAAGCAATTGATATTTTATTAACAAATTTTTTTTTAGTTACAATTATTCGAAAAAACATCTTTTTCAGCGTGAGAAATGACATAAAATCGTTAAACATTTTTAATATTGACTCCTGGAATACGAAAATTTGTTATTCAAATAATTGAAATCTTTTACTAATCACTAATAAATAAAAATTTTTTTAAATTACCCTGCCTCTTGAATATTTTGATTTTACGTTTATTGACTCCATTTGGCATATTAATCAAAAAGAGATTGTTTTAAAGGACAGAAAAACTGTGTACTGTTGGTCTATTATTAACAGGAGTTAAATAATTTCCAAATATTTTAATCAACCTGTTCGAAAAAATCAATTGTTATAAATACATTTTTAATTAAATTTTTTTGAAAGAATGCAATTATTCTTTTAGATTTTAATAAAATTCTTTACAAGATTCAATTATTTTCATAAATAAAAGAAAAAATTTAATAGTTTTAAAAATAATTGAATTCTTGTCATGAATATTGTTATATTCATCACAAGAATTCAATTATTTTTAAAACTATTAAATTTTTTCTTGAAAATTCCATTATTTGTCAAACATAGAATGGAATTTTTTTAGTTCAATTTTACTACTGTTTTTAGTTTTAGTCACGTGAAAACGTATTGAATGAAACTCACCACCGACTCTGTTTGCTCAAATTCAAATCTGCTTTTTACTGGGAAGCTTAGATTTGTTGAATTAATCGAGAAATCATAGTTACAATGATTAAGAATCCTAATTAATCTAATTAGATTAGGATATACTATGTATACTCAGTTAAAATAACATGCAGGTTTTTCAAGAGTAAAATAGAGCTTTTATTGTCATGTAGTAGCGTAAGAAGACAGATCTGCCTGCTTTTGATATGGTCACTTTTTTAATTTTTGAAAATACGTTTTTAAAGGTTAATGAATATAATTTTTATATAGTTGAAGTTAGATTGGCATTGATAATAATAATATATTGAACCAACTTCAACTTAAAAGAAGTTGATTTCATTAACCCTTAAATATTATACTATTTTCAAAACATTTATAATTTCTGAACTGGGACCGGGACCGCGCAAATTATAAAATCTTTTTTTATTAGAATAAAATCTGAGATGATTTAAAGTTAAATGTTTTCAATGATTATTATATGTATGTACACTGATTATTTTAATTGCGGCATATTGCCATTTATGTCTGGATATGTGTGGTTCCTGTCCAGACATTTTTCATTACTGTCTATTTTATTAATGTCTAAGATATTATTAAGTCCTGTCTGGACAGGAACGGTTCCTGTTCAGAAATCAAAGAGTGCTGTCTAATCGAGAAAAAAAATTTGGACAGGGATCATTACTGTCCGGACAGTACCCAGTTATGTTTATGTTTCTCAGTGTGGTTGCTGGAAAAATATAAAAAATAATCAGAAAACTACAGGATATCTATCTTCTTATACTACTCTATAGTTGTCGTTGAAATGTTATATGAATATCCAAAAAGAAATCTGCACAAAAATATGACTATTTAGACTATTTAGACTATTTAGACTCCCTGCAGAAAGATAAGAAATGGACGGAGAGCATTATTATTCAAAAAATTAAGGATTGGTTGCGTCACGCACCACAGCGTTTTAATGCTGAAAGTAATAAGTTAAATCCCGAAACAACCATTGTAGAAAATGATCACCTCCTTGAACTTGATGAAGAACGATTAGATGATAGTGAAGAGCAGAGTGACGAGATCAACGACCGTCTTTCTGAAAATATTGAGATTGAGAGCAATCAAGAAACTAACCACGAAGGTGACAATGAAGAGATTGAATAAATCATGTAAATACGTTTCTAAAGTCTACAGCTTTGTAACACGTACATTACTATTTTTCATACTTATTAAAAATGGCAGTAAACAGAAGCAAATCTTTTACAGACCTTATGTTTCAAAATTTAGTTCAAACATCTTAAAGATATGCACAAGCTTTTGGAAATATATATATCTCTAGGATGTCCCAATAATATTAATAAATATCTATTCTTCAGAATAATTTATGTGACATGGACCGTAAAAAGAACCGGAATCAGTTTTTCAAAATGTTAAGGATCAGATTTAACTAACTAGATAGTTAGATTCGATTAGCAATTTAAACAGAAAAGTTTTAGAGGCCGCGGATTAAATACGTAATTGTAATGTATAAATTATACGTAATCTCGGCTAAAAAACCACTGAGTAAAATCCATTTTTACTGTCCACATCACATAGAAATAAAAAAGTAAGTTCTGTAAAAAGTATCAAAAGTTTTATTTCAAGCAACATTGGTAAGTTTCTTCGATTAATCAAAATTAAGAAAAATTTAATGACTTGCTGGCATTATTAATTACCTTATCAGACATTAACAAATTAATTAAGGACGAATATGCAATAATGTCGGACTTAAGAGTAGCCAGATCTAATCCTAGAGCTCAAAGTATTATTATTGCATAGATACATACAATAAGACCAATAATATATATTAATATTTAATTAATACATATTTTAATTTATTATACACTGAAGTACGCACAGGAACCGCTAAAAAGTCGTCAGATTTCTCAAAACGAGGTATTTGATTTGCCTCTAGAGATCTTAAGAATTCCCAAATCGTGGGTTCACATGAAAACTGCAATTAATAATGTTTTGAGGAGTCTGAAGTCCCGTAATTCTCTAAGTGTATTATAAAAATTATAACATTAAACAAATTGACTTGGTCAACTATCCTTATTCCTATAAATTCCTTTATAATATCACAATTTTATTTCTGTTGCATTTTCTTTTATTATTTGAATATGATATACATTCAGTGTAGCTGTGCGAAAAAAGTCTTTAAAGATGAATCAAAAATTAGCAGACAAATGATCGAACAACGAGTCTATGATTAACGATATATTTAACGTGTCAATTTAATGATTAAATTTCTATTCTTAAATCAAAATTGAATATTCTATTTGAATTGAACTTATATTTTCATTGTTTCACAACTCAATTAAGATGTTTCTTTTTTCTCTTTGCCTGCAATATCATTTTCCTATTTGTAAACTGAATTATACCAGAATCTGTATTATTTTAGGGTGCAGTCCTATGCTGAGCAGAAAACAGAATGCAAAGCAGTATTTCGTGAGTGCAAGAGAGATAGTCAGATATCACTATCCTTTTCACTCTCACGAAATTCTGCATTGCATTGTGATTTCTGTTCAACATGGGACTGTACCCTAAGTGATTGAATCGATTTTTTGTCACTAAATTGAGAATGGCGTCATAATCTAAAACTCGTGTTCTTATTGGTGCAAATAAGAACATCTTTGGGCGCTGTGTCCTCTAATTACACAGGCACACAAAAAAAGGTCCAAACCCAGAGGACACATCACCATATTCTTATTTTTTTGTGGTCGCTGAAACCGAATATGACAATAAAAAAATTTTCATCTCCCATTTTCCCGCTACCACCCCGTTACACCAGCTCACGTAAATGAGGGGGTTGGAATTTCATTTTAAAAAAAGTCAAGTAGGATATCTATTCCTATGTTTTTTGGGTTGCTGAAAGCGAAAAAATCCACAAAACACAAATTCGTCCCTCGCTTTAACCCCTAGAACCCCTTAAATATACCCTTGGAGGGGTTTAAAATTACGATTTCCTCGAAAAGGCGAATTTCCCAAAAAAAATTTTATGGTCATATTCGTGTTCAGCGACCCCAAAAACATAGGGATATGGGGGTGTGTCCTCTGGGTTTTGACCTTTTATTTTTTTGTGTGTCTGTTATTTAATTGTATTATTATTATTTATTATTATTTAATTTGAAACAGACTATTTAAAAAGAAGTAATTTATTAAAATGAACAAATAAATAAATACATAAAAAATTTATTTATTTTTCAGGTTAAAGTCACAAAATGAAGAGGAAAAGGCTTAACGATTTAACGGCTCGTCAATTTCAAAATCGAATTAATCAGTCTATGCTTCAATATTCTTTCTTGCATGCAACTTTAATAGACTCAACGGATACAACGGTTGCACAAAATTCATTTTCCACGGAGGCACAAAATTTAATTTCTACTGATGCTCAAAATTCATTCACAGATAATAACCTTCTAAACCCAGATGTGAATGATTTATACCATTCTTTACTGAATGACAATGATGTGGAAATGGAAACCTTAGCTTCTGTATCTATTTCTTCCGGAGATGCATCAAACGTTACTGAATCTGATATAATTGATATGAACGAAATTTATATGGAAAACTGTGAAACGGAAAAAGATCCTGAAAATATTAATTCGTTTCTAGCAACATGGGCCACAGATTACAGAATAACACATTCTCAATTAAGACCATTATTAAACAAATTAAAAGAACATAATTGTTTTCATCAGCAAATACCCAAGAACATTGCTAGGTACTCCTAAGGGAACAGCGGCTATAAAAACAGTTCATCCAGGAGTGTATCATCACTTTGGCTTAGGCATTGGAATTGAAGAAATTCTCACTAAATATAACAACATTCCATTAAAAAATATTAATTTAAAAGTAGGGCATTGACGGTGTTCCACTAGCAAAATCTTCGAGTGCTCAATTTTGGCCAATTTTAGCTTCTTTAGTTGCATTTTCTGACATTTTCCTAATTGGTGTTTATTACGGACATGAAAAACCGACTTATGAAGAAGAATTTTTAGAAGATTTTCTTACGGAAGTTGAAGATCTGTGCACTAATGGCTTTAAATTTAGAGAAAATGTTTTGACTTGCAAAATTGATTGTATAATTAGTGATGCACCCGCTAAATCGTTTCTCTTAAACGTGAAAGGACACACTGGATTTTACAGCTTTCCAAGATGTGTAATACGAGGAAAGTGGAGAAGACACCGAGTTTGTTTTCCTCATACAGGCAAATTATATAGAAAAAGGACTGATGTAAACATTCGCTATCTAATGCATAAGAAATATCAATTGGGTCCCTGTTGCTTACGTCGGATTCCAAATTTTAATGTTATTGATGATATTCCTTATGATTACATGCATTTGGTATGCTTAGGTTGTGTGAGAAGATTGCTTTACTTTTTGATAGTTATTCGCTCACCATCTCGATTAAGAAAATGTCAGGTAACCAAAATTTCGTCACGTTTACAAAAAATGAGAAAATATATTCCACAAGAATTTTCAAGGAAACCTCGTTCTTTAAAAGAACTAAAATATTGGAAAGCGACTGAATACCGACAATTTGTTTTATATACTGGCAGTATCATTTTTAAAGGAATTATATCTCAAAAATTGTATACTCATTTCAACACTCTTCACGTTGCTATGCGAATTTTATGCTCAAAAAAGTTGGTAAAAATGATGAATTACTTAAATTACGCGAATGAATTATTGTCATACTTTGTAAAGTTCCTTACCATTTTATATGGTAATTTCAGCGTTTCTTACAATATGCACGGATTATTGCATTTAGTTGATGATGCCAGAAACCGAGGTTGCCTTGATAACTTCAGTGCATTTGAATTCGAGAATTATTTACAACACCTTAAGAAATGGATGAGGAAAGGTGAGAAACCTTTGGAGCAGTTAATACACAGGTATACCGAATTCAAGAAAAACAGTGTGAAACTTACAAAGGCACAAATAAACTAAATTAAAATCAATGAAAACTCCCAGCATTGCAGCGGCCCTTTACTTGAAGGATGCTCTTCGCCTGAATATCACAAATTGACTATTAGGGGATTCAAATTAGATGTTTTAAAAGTGGGTGATAGCTGCTTCGGTTTATTAAATAAAGACATTATTTTAATTTTTAATATTGCGCATCATGCAGATTCAAATGAAATGGTTGTCATCGGAAAAAAATTTCAAACTGTTCGCAATTTATATTCAAAACCATGTGAATCATCTTTTCTAAACGAGTTTATAGTCAGTGATTTATCAAATCTAAAAATGTGGCCATTGAAGAAAGTGAAGAAAAAGTTTATGATTGTCCCGTTAAATGGAAGTGAATATGTAGTGTCTTCATTGTTGCATACTGATTAATTTTGATTTTAGTTATGGGAAAGACTGCTTTAACTATTCAGTAAGTTAAAATTTTTAATTTCTTACTAATCAGATTTCTGCTGATTTTGAATAACAAATCAAACTTCTTTAATTGAATTTTGTCTTTTAATATTCAACGTTGGCCCTTGCCACGAAAAAATATTAGAAATTGTTTAAGTAAATTTTAATTATAAAATTTCATCCAAAAACTAAGTTGTTATCATAAGCACTTTTTTGAAACTTATATTTTAATTAATTTGTTCATTTGTTGATTCTTTATGCCAAGTCAAGCAACTCACTTGCACTTTGGCATTTAATAGTAATTTAATGTTAAGTTTTTTTTATATCAAAACAAATATTTTTTTATTAAAGCAAAAAATAATAGTTAATAGAAACGGAAATTAAATATAAAAATGTATTGTTTATTTTCTTGACAATTAAATATGTTTAAATTACACATAGATAGATGATTTAAAGTTTATTTATCGAGTTTTGCATTAGCAACCGTTAGAATTTAAATCCGTTAAAAATCTGTTTTAAATAGTGTCAAACTTATGAAAAAAAGAATAGCTTATTATTTTGGCTGTGAAAATGTGAAATTTTTAACGTTTCTGATTTCCAAGAATGAGAATTAATTTCCCGTTCAGTTTGACGACATTATTCTACTATAATTTGATTATATATTCACTTACAATGCATAGTATTAAAAAAATAATGATGCATTGAAGCATTCGCAGAATAAGGCATTGTAATATTTCAAGAATACTTTATTGTAGTATTCGAAAAATACTTCTTTGTAGAGCTGTGCAAAAAGCTCGAAGCTCGATCGAATATTTTCGAGCTTTTCATTTTTCGAGCCGAGTCGAGCCTCATAAAAAGCTCGAAAATTTTCGAGTACTCGAATGAATTCGAGCACTAGATTATTTCGAGTCCTCGAATAAATTCGAGTACTCGATTGTTTCGAGCATTCGACCAAATTTGAGTACTGGATTGTTTCAACAAATTAACAATTGCTTAATGATTCAAACAAAAATTGTTGTTAACATTTTTCCGAAGTTTTTAAGATTTTCTTCATGAATTATAAGTGTTGTTTAAGTTAGTCAAAATTTTTTGAAAATATTGCAATTTAAACATGGGCTGACCGATGCCGGATGTGGTCCAAGCAAGTGAAGGTTATAATTACCTATATAATATATTGCGAGAACTCTAATTCACTCAAGTGCTCGAAAAAGTCAAGTATACTCGAATTTAGTCGAGTACGGCTCGGCTTTTCGAGCTTTTTGCACAGCTCTACTGCTTTGTAATATTCCAAGAATACTTCATTTTAGTATTTAAAGAATACTGCATTATAATATTCAGGTAATACTGCAATTTAGTATTCAAATAATACTGTGTTGTAATATTCAACAAAGATTTGATTGTAATATTTAAAGACCTCCACGGAACAACGATCTATGGAACATTTTGACATCAATGCAATTGTAATGAAAATATGTGCAAGTATCATTGAATTTTGAGCCTAAATGAATGAAATCGTGTAGTTAAATAAATAGAGAATATATTTATTGGTTCTCGTTAGATATTGTGGTAGCAATAACGATTTATGGCAATTCAAAGTTAAAAATTGTAAGCATTTTTAAACGTGCCATAGATCGTTATTCCATGGAGGTCTTCATTTAAAGAATACTGCATTTTACTATTTAAAGAATACTGCACTTTAGTATTTAAAGAATACTTCATTTTAGTATTTAAAGAGGTTTTGAATGGTTTGGTATCGCTGCCTCTTTTTAAGAGGATAAAATATTTCGGGTTCATATTTGGAAGGGTGATAGAGGAAGGCTCTTTAAGACCGGCTGCTCTCAGTTTTTGCAATAATTTTACAAGGAAAATATTTTATTAACGATTGAAAGTGCTGCGTAATTTGAGGTTGAGACATTTCTTTAGTTCAGCCGCGGCTACTACTCGATATCTCTAATTATTTAGGAGTCAGGCGACAAGCGGGAAAACTCTTTTTGTGACCTTTTTTCTCGGATGCTCTTAATCATATTCATAAGATATCTCCTTAGATTTCCAAGTTATCTATCAAATATCCCTGTGATCTCGTAAATATATCCATAATATATCCCTGTGATCTCGCAAATATATCCATAATATATCTCTGTGATCTCCCAAAGATATCCATAAGATATCCCTGTGATCTCCCAAAGATATCCATAAGATATCCCTATGATCTCCCAAAGATATCCACAAGATATCCCTGAGATATCTTTTTGTACAACCAATCATGAGGAAATTTGGATATCTAATGGATATCTTATGGATATCTTTAGACATCCATGGGACATCTTAGGGACTTTTCAAGATATCCTGTGTCTATGACTGATATCTTATGGATATCCTATAGATATCTTTTTACTGTGAGGGTTAGATTAGGAAAAAACGTGTTTTGAACAAAAATGTATTGACACTTTATTAAAAATGTAACGTCCACATAATTAATTAGCAAAAATTTATAAGCCCAAACAACTAAGAAAATTTTTCAGACCAACAAATTAATGTTTATAATGATTATAAACAATAAAAACTGCATTTTTAATGAAAATATATTCCCATTTTTTTAATAAGAATATAAATATTAATTTATGAAAATTTATCGTTTATTATTGAGTCAGAATTTCTTAAACGGATCACCTGAAACTAAAAAATTTTCTTTTTGAACCAAAATAATTTTTTTACTCTTAATACGGTTAAAAAAAGTCCCTAAAAATATTAACCAAAAAAAAAATTTTGTAAAAGTTATTAATAATCCTATTTTCAAAATCATTTTTTCTATTTGTTGGTTAAGTTAAACAAAATGAAGAAAATAATTAATATTTGAAAAATAAAACATATAATTCCAACCCCAAAAGAAAAAATGGTTGCTTCTTTGGGCCAATAAAAAACAAACTTCTCCTATTTTCAAAATCACTTTTTCTATTTGTTGGTTAAGTTAAACAAAATGAAGAAAATAATTAATATTTGAAAAATAAAACATATAATTCCAACCCCAAAAGAAAAAATGGTTGCTTCTTTGGACCAATAAAAAACAAACTTCTCCTATTTTCAAAATCACTTTTTCTATTTGTTGGTTAAGTTAAACAAAATGAAGAAAATAATTAATATTTGAAAAATAAAACATACATATAGGGTGTTTTCGGTATGCCCACGGATCATGATCCGGATCACTCAGTGGTGCTGACTCGTTTCAAATTTCGAAAGTGATGAATTTCGAAAATCCTTTATTCTGATTGGCGCAGAATTTGAAAATTTGATAAAAAGTGAAAAGAGCTTTATTTTCTAGACAAAATGTTACTAGGCGAGGCCAACGAAAAGAGTACGGATACAGGAAAGGGCATTAGAAAGAAAGAGACAGACAAACTATAAAATTCCCCAAAAAATCACTAGAAGTTTTGGATCAAGATCTGCTTTGCTAGCAGGATTATACTTTCGGATCATTAGCACCTGTTGGACCGCCTCGCGGTCGACTTCGATGCTTCTATATTTTTAATTCAGTTTTACATTTTTAATTTTTAAATTATTATTATTTATTTCTCGTTTTTTATTATTTGGTATCCTTTTTTTTATTAGAAAAAGTTTGATTTTATTATTATTATGGAAAATAAAATAAATTATATATAAATCAATTTATTTATATTTTTGTTACATTTATATTAATCTTTTTTTATTGAAAAATTAATTGTATGTTTATATTTTTATGTTTTAAATTAAAATGCACATAATTTACAAACACATGTTTATAATTTTTTTGAGATAATCCCAAGACAGCTCCATCTATTTCGTTTCCATTTAGACTGTGAGGTGTGCTCTACAATCACTCTTTTTACTATCATTTATGAAGTGGCAATTTTTATTTTAATAAACTTAACATTAGAGAAACTAAAAAGTTTTGGTAATTTTAATTGAGTCTCAATACATAATTACTTATGGTGTATCAATACGACTGACGATCGAAAAAAAATGTACCAAAAAAGTCAAAATTGCCTTCACACTAAGCTAGAAAGGTGATTCTGCAATAGCTTAAAAATGAATTTTTTTGTCTGATTCAGAGCAATTGCACATCCTGCATATAAATTTACGATAATTTTTTTGTCATAGGAGAGAAAAGACAAGAATGGTTTTTACATAATTCGTGTGACCGCATCCTTAGTGTCTAGAACATAAAGCTCTTTTCACATACTATCTAGTTTTCGAAATTTAAAACGAGTGAGCACCACTGAGTGATCCGGATCATGATCCGTGGACATACCGAAAACACCCATAATTCCAACCCCCAAAGGAAAAATGGTTGCTTCTTTCGACCAATTAAAAACAAACTCCTCCTATTTTCAAAATCACTTTTTCTATTTGTTGGTTAAGTTAAACAAAATAAAGAAAATAATTAATATTTGAAAAATAAAACATATAATTCCAACCCCCAATCAAATATTAATTATTTTCTTTATTTTCTTTAACTTAACCAACAAATGGAAAAAGTGATTTTGAAAATAGGAGGAGTTTGTTTTTTATTGGTCCAAAGATGCAACAATTTTTTCTTTTGGGGTTGGAATTATATGTTTTATTTTTCAAATATTAATTATTTTCTTCATTTTGTTTTACTTAACCAACAAATAAAAAAAGTGATTTTGAAAATAGGAGGAGTTTGTTTTTTATTGGTGGAAAGAGGCAACCATTTTTCTTTTGGGGGTTGGAATTATATGTATGATTTATTTTTCAAATATTAATTATATTCTCTATTTTGTTGAGTTGAGTTTTTTAAAACTGTAATCGTATTGTTTATTAGCAACCCCAAAAACTCCTAAGGAACTAGTTTTAAGCGATTTGTAGTTGATTTAAATAAAAATTGTATGCCATATTAGATCCGCCATTTTGATTTTTTAAAATATAACTTTGGATTTGTAATCATCGACCATAAAAACCTTCGAGTAACAAGTTTCGGACAATTTCGATTAACAATTTTACTTTTTTTAGGTATTTTTCACCGTTTATGTACTTTTGCCTTTTACACTAAATTTCATAATTTCAATCTAACTTTACAAAAAATTTGCCCATTTTTTTGGATTTTGCCATTAAGATTTTTTGTTCGGACTGCCAAAAACTACAAATCTACAAAATTCCAAGAAATTCCACCAAGACATTTTTACAATGTATTTTGTGCGGGGTCCTTTCTAAGAGATCCCAATAAACCAATTTTTAAATTTTAAATTGTTAATATATTTTTGTAAACCCAAAGTGAACAATTTACAACATTTTTAGAAAAAATCATGTTTCTTTTTATATTTTCATTGCAGATGATTGAAATCAATTTAAATTAGTCCAGATGACCACCAGACAAATAATAATGTATAATACAATTTATTTAAATTATTGCAAACAATGTTAATTAACAAATAGATAACGTTGGTTCTTTTTTATGAACAGAATTTTTTTTGCAGACAAGTTTATATTTAATGTGGTAATCTATGTAGATTTTAATAAAAAATTATTGAATTTAAAAAATTAATATTGTTATTAACAATCATCATGAACAATAATC
Source organism: Leptopilina drosophilae (assembly GCA_032873175.1). NCBI lineage: Eukaryota > Metazoa > Arthropoda > Insecta > Hymenoptera > Figitidae > Leptopilina > Leptopilina drosophilae. Next base: position 27,618,523 of record CM065480.1, read on the forward strand.
TAGTTATCATTATTCAAGTAGAGCTTTACATGACTTTAAACTAGTTAAGATATAAAAAAAATTTCTTTTTTGCAGAAATAAGCCATTTATTTGTTGAAAAAGTTAATTATTTTATTTACAGCAAATGTAATTGTTTGTGCTAACACATTTTTTAAGTTTCTGAAAGAATACAGATATTAAATAAACACTTTAGGTTTGAAAAATACCTAAAATGTTTACAAATGTTTAAGAAACTAGATTATTGTTCATAATAATTGTTTATAACAATAATCAAAGCAGACATAGATTACTTAAATTATTATAAATTTTGTGCTGTTATTTTGTTTGGATTTAAAATTTTAGTGTGATATATTGTTTGATAATCTCATATATTCCAAAACAAAGAAAATTCCTTACATATGTATTGGATAATTTTTAATTCAATATAATATATGTTGTGCTGTTATTTTGTTTGGATTTATAATTTTAGTGTGATATTATATTGTTTGATAATCTCTTAAATTCCAAGACAAAAAATTCCTTGCATATGCATGTGACAGTTTTTTTCTTTGTTTTGGAATATATAAGATTATCAAACAATATAATATCACACTAAAACTTAAAATCCAAACAAAATAAAACAGCACAATATATATTATAACGAATTAAAAATTATCCAATACATGTGCAAGAATCCAAGGAATTTTCTTTGTTTTAGAATATATAAGATTATCAAACAATATATTACCACATTAAATATAAATTTGTCTGCAAAAAAATTCTGTTCATAAAAAAGAACCAACGTTATCTATTTGTTAATTAACATTGTTTACAACAATTTAAATAAATTGTATTATACATTATTATTTGTCTGGTGGTCATCTGGACTAATTTAAATTGATTTCAATCATCTGCAATGAAAATATAAAAAGAAATATGATTTTTTCTAAAAATATTGTAAATTATTAACTTTGGGTTTAAAAAATATATTAACAATTTAAAATTTAAAAATTGGTTTAGTGGGATCTCTTAGAAATTTTGTCCCCTTTAATTTAAGAACAAGCCCATGAAAATGCGATAAAATTATTGGTTACAGACAATTTTGAACAGTAAATTGTAAAAAATGCCAATGTGCGCGGGGCGAGTGTTACGTTATATAAGGCCCTACACAGCTGCAGTTTTAAATTAATAACTTTTTTTCTAATTGAGGCTCATTTTTTTCGAAACGGTTTTACACTCGGAGATATTTAAGGAATAGAATGCAATTTTAATTTTTTTGTTAGGACGTGAAGAACATATTTGTTTATTAACATTTTATAAACAAATTACATAAAAAATTATAAAAAATAAAAAAATTTAAAAACAAAAAATATAATTAAATAGGGCAATTCAAGGCGAAAAACCCCATATTTTAATTTTAAAATCCGTCAACTAGAACTCGAGAAAAAAATTTGTTAATTTAGCAGTATTAAAAAATTCAATTATTAATAACTTTTACAAAAAATTTTTTTTGGTTAATATTTTTAGGGACTTTTTTAACCGTATTTAGAGTAAAAAAAATTATTTTGATTCAAAAAGAAAATTTTTTAGTTTTAGGTGATCCGTTTAAGAAATTCTGACCCTATTCTATTACTAATATTGTTATTATTATAAAACTATTTATTTATCTGTTACGGTGTAATGGTGTCATTAAGTGCTTTATTGAATCATTAAAGCAAATCAACATGTCACTGACAATAAAACGTTGGTATTAAGTTAGGTTCTATAACATAGTGAATGGGGTGTTAGTCTGGTAGTCTGTAGGTCGTTGGTTCGATTCTCGCGTGCATCTGAGATTTGATTTGTTTCGTAGGTTTGCGACTATTCCGATTTTTCTGCACTGTTTACGTATAAGTATGAACTTCAATAAATATATTGTTACTCTTAGGTTTTTGCGGTCGCTGATTATGAATATGATGTCTGTTTTTAAATTCACTCCCGTGGGGGTCCCGGGCGCAGAATAGGTCCCTTGCGATCGGCTGCATGTCGTAAGAGGTGACTAAATGAGGCTCGGAGTGGTGTCACTGCTTGCGGTTAGTTCTTGGTTCGTCCCAGGTTTTCTCGCAGAGTTATGGCTTTACGATGACGATGGTCAGTGCCGTGACGGCCCGGTAGGACTAATATTGACCGTCAAACCTAACTTGCAATGGTGGTAAGACTCTTAATCTGTACTCACACCAGAGTACTAAACGGTACTAAGGGGACCGGTCCGAGTCCGGGGGACTTGTCGAAAGACTTGTTTCCTTCCGGTCATTGGGTTGGACTCGTGGGGGCAGTGGTTATATCCTAAATCGCTTGAGGCTAGGGGCGCTATAAACAGACCCTTCGGTCTGTTTATAGACAGACCGAAAATAGTTTATAGACCTTCGTCAACGGTCTTAGTAACTAGCGCCTCGACGTGTGAGTTGTGGTGCTAACTCGGGTGGTTACCTGCAGAATATTCAGGGATTGGAAGGGTCCCGTCCTCCACTGAAGGGCCGCAAAAGTTCTTACTCAACTTTGCGGAGATCGGTAGATGGTCACTTGTTGACCATCGACGTTGGAGAGCGTGATCTCTCCCTGTAAAGGCCTTTCTTCAATAGGTTTCTAAAACTCTGCGTTTGTCTGCGAATGACTGCGTTGCGTTGATTTTAGCATATGTTGCCATAGCAACCGACGCAGACGAAGAGTTTTATGAACATATTAGAGAAAGGACATTATGACCGTGGGCGGTCCGTGGGGTGTGATACGCGTATGCGGCGATACAACACGTTAAACAACTAGGCGAAGTTTTCAAATTCAAAATGTCGGATCTAATATTGGTAAACGACATATTGGATCCTACATTTAGATTTTTCAAAAACGGACATCATATTCATAATCAGTGACCCCAAATACCCTCGAGTAACAAATTTCATGTGAATCTAATAACATTTTTAAATTGTCGTACGCCATATTGGATCCGCTATTTTGGACTGACACTGCATATCTATAGTTTAAACTAATTTTTATTTATTTTAACAAAAAAACATTTTTTTTGATAAATTGTTTTTATTTAACAGAAATAACGCATATCTGAATCGCCAAGGCAAAATTTTTATATTTACGTGAGTGAAATGAAAAATGTGTAGTCGTGGGTACCCGGGTATGAACACAAGGGATAATATAATTAAATTATTTTTTCCTTGCCTGACTAAGCTAATGTAAGACTACTTGATATTGATATGTCGACATTTACAGCTGACTGTCTTAAATTTACTTATACTACTATTTTTATAGAAACAAAAAAATTAAGTCTTATTTACCGAAGAATAAGAAAAACATAATATTATTAAAAAAAATTGTCTTTAATTGATTTATTATACTGATTTCAAAAAGTTTTAAGCTTTTACCTCCTGTTAAAATTTTATAAATTATTATGAAATATAATTTTTTCTTGTCGACGAAAAGAAAATAATCAACCTAGAAATTTTTTATTTTATTTTATTTTTTAACAGTACATTTAATAGAGTGAAAGGAGAGAGATTTAAAGAAAGAAAGTAAAAAATTGTTTTGAATAAGAGCATAGGTGCATTGAAACAAATCCTTTTTAAATCAAATAAATCGTCCCTTTTCTGGTGCTCTCTTAAACGATCCGAAATTACTTTGTCTGCAAGCACTTCATTTTTTTTGTTCCTCTCTCGACTTTCTACATCAATAGAGCTAAATTCACGTTCGTATCTCTCTATCTCTATCTTTTCATAATTTCTCGAATGTGTTTTTTGTTATTATTTCTTGACTATCAAAAATTTCCTTTCTTATGAATTTTCTCCTTAAGACATTTTTAAAGCTAAAAATTTTAAAATATCGCTCGTGTAGAAATCGCCTCTTCAGGACCTGATCAGGTTCCATGTTACTTCTAAAAATAGGTTATATAACTTATTTTCGACTCATTAAGCCACATTTAATTGTCTACAATGAATTCATTTCACGTCAGTTAAAGCGAAAAAAAGTTGCAGCAAAACAAGTAATAATTAATTAAAATGTATAAGAAGAAAAGTTCAGAAACATTAACGAGACATATATTCATAAAAGAGTTATAAATAAAATAATTTGTATAAACAAATTAAATTTTTTTAATCGGATTCTAATACAATTGGAAATATCTCTAAATTTGAATTAGTAAAAATGTTTATTTCTTTGAATATAGTAAAAAAACTAATATATTAGTAGTAAATACAGTAAAATTTACTGATTAAACATTAATAAATAATTAAATAATTAGGTAAAACTAAAATTTATTATTGCAAAAGCAAAAAATTCGTCACTAATTCAAATTAGTAAACATTTTTAAAATCTAAATTTAGAGAGTAAAAGTATAAATTATTATTAATAATATTAAGTATTAGTATTTATAATATAATTATTATTGTTAAAATAATATTAAATCTTTTATTACAAAAAATAAAAAAAAGGTTTTTACGAATACAAAAAATTATTAATTGAAAATAAAATTCCCTTCGGAATGTGTAATTATGTAAAGAAAAATTCGATCAATAGGAAGGTATCAAACATAAGCCCTTTTTATGTTTATAATCTTCCTACTGATCGAATTTATCTTCACATAAACAAACAATTATTATTATTATGAATGTTTAATATTATTATTATTAGTGTTATTATGTATTTAGATACATAATTCTTCAACACATTCATCACAACGCAGAGCGAAAGGTAGTTTTCGAGGAAAAAAATCATGCATTGAAAAAAAGTAAAAAAAATAAATTTAGAATAAAAAAAATCCCCGAGTCAAGAGAGACAAGTGCTCCGAGCGTCACGTGTCGCAGTCAGATTTTTAAAATAAATATAAACATATCCATATATCCCAACATCCTTTTGATGTTGATCTAAACTAGTTTTTGTTTCGGGAGAGAGAAAAAAAACAGAAAATTAGTTCAAAAAAGAAAAAATGAAAAAGTTGTGTGTTTTTATTCGATCTATTTATCTTAGTAAATTATTCAAATAGTCGATTTGTCCGTCAACTTAGGCTCACCTTGTGCTCTCTTAAAGGTTGTCCTCTTTTTTTAACTCTTTCGCAATTCGAATAATTAAAACACGACAATTCGAGAGACAAAATTTTTTAGTCTATTTATAAAACTATCTCTGCTCTCTCGAAATTATATATGACACTTATTTTTGGATGAAACTAAATTTTTCAAGAATTTAAATTTTTTCTATTTATTTTTTATTTTTGTTCTTTATTTATTTGTTTGGTATATTTATTTAGCAGAGTCTGGGGCTAAATGTTAAATTTTGCATAAATAATTTTTTGTAGACAACAATTCTGCTTAGATATAAAAATGTACAGATAAATTTTGTAGGGCAACTTTAATTTAATTAATACTCTAAATAGTAAATAACATTTGCGTTAATAAAGCGCAGGATTTTAACTAACTTTGTAAATTAAATTAATATTTTCAATAAATTATAATTAAATAATTAATAAAATGAAATAATAATAGTAACATACTCATTAATAATCATTTTTGATATGATAAATTATGAAAACTATTACAAAATAATCATAACAAGAACAAAAAATAATAAACGAATACTTTCAAAAATTACCATACGAATTATAATTTTATTTGTAGAGAATGTTTCCTTCACTGAAATAAAAAAAATTCGTTTTTCTATCTCACTTTTTTATTCACGCTTTAAATCACAAAAAGTACATATTATTTAGTGATTGAAGTTATCAGAAGGCTATTTGCATTTCCACGTTTCTTGAAAGAAAAATAATTACATTCAATAACTTATGATTATAGTAGATTCGCTTTCAATGGTTAAGTCCACATTTTTCTCTCTTTTTATACAATCGTATATATTATATATTATGGATATATTTTAAAGGTAAGTTTTTAATTTTGAATTTTCTGTGCTATTTGCAACCGTTTTCTTGTCTTTTGGGTTAAATAACACAGGCACACAAACAAAAGTTGTCTGTTTTATGAACCAGACATACATATCTTATAGTATTTTTGCCCGCTGAAAACGAATCTGAAGTCAGAATTGCTCCATCACCTTTTTTTTTAAATTAAGAAAACTACCTTTAACTTCAAATTTTGAAGTAAAAAAAATTGAATCACAGATTTCTCTTTAAAACAAAACAATAAATTCATCTACTTCTGCTACAACAACTTAGAAACAATGTCAACATTGCTTAAACACCCTTTGTTTTTTATTAGGGGAGATTGGAGCTAAACCGGACACGGGGCTAAACCGGACAAGTCAAATATTTCCGAAACCGTGAAGAATTTCAAATCATGTAAATAACCTATGAACGCGCAATTTCGTGATGCATATGCTGTATGAGGTTTTAGGGACGTGTCATTTTTCTTGTAATAATAGTTGCCGTTAATATATGAAAATGTCATTTTTTGAGGTAAAAGTAAAAACAAATTTTTCTCATTTTTTTGGGTTTTTATCGTTAAAGTTAAAGTGCAAATATCATACTGCAATTTTTCTTTTAGCTCAAGGTGTACTGAGTTTAGTAGAAAAAAAGTTTAATGGAAAACGTTAAGAAGAAAAAATATATTGCAGGTTAATTATAAGATGACGGTGTGGGGCTGAATCGGACATCGTGGTAAAAAACATCCAAAACTTTGAATACTTTAATTTATTTTATACTAATTAACTATTTTATATTATATTCTTTGCATAGAACCATTTTATAAATAAATAAATAATTTATATTAAAACTCGAATTTGCAAGCGAGTTGCTGCAAATAGACAAGTCTGAAAACTGTAATTCATTTTATATTATATTAATTACCGATTTTACAGTTTATATTATATTCTTTGTATAGAAGTATCTGCAAATAAATAAAAGAAGAATTGATTTGACTTTTCTACAAAAAAAACGAAAATTTGTGTCTCATTCTTTAATTAATTAGCCGTGTCCGATTTAGCCCCATGGGGTGTTCGGTGTAGCCCCACCAATTTTCGTATTTTCGTATTCGTGGTAGTCACCTTTGAAGCAATATATCTCCAAAGCTACTGTAGTTTTTTAAATCGAACAAGTGCGATTTGTAGGTGAAGGTACAAGCTTCAAAACGGTATATTACTCTTTAGCAAAAAATATGTTTTTGTATGAGTTTTCTGGTCAAAGACCAAATCCGTCCGGTTTAGCCCCGGTCTCCCCTACATCGAAAAAACTACCCCTTAAATGGTAAAATTCAAAATTATAATATTAAAATTAAAAACCACATTGTTTTTTAAAATAGAACAGTAAATTTATGTACTTCTCTTTCAACAACTTATAAGCAATATAAAAATTACTCCATCCCCCTCTGCTTTTTTTTTAAAACCTACCCTTAAATTTACAAAAATAAAATATTAATGTAAAAAAATGAAAAACCACATTGTTTTTCAAAACAGAAAAATAAATTAATGTACTTCGCTTTCAACAACTCAAAAGCAATGTCAAATATGCTTCATCACCCTTTGTCTTTTTAAATTAAAAACCCACCATTTAAATTTACAAAATAAAATTTAAAGTAAAAAAATGAATGTCCACATTGCTTTTACAAAACAGAACAAGAAATTTATGTATTTCTTTATTAACAAAAACAAATTATGATGTTTTAACCCTCAATATAATTAAAACCAATTTGTTGTGGTTTTTCATTTTTTTACTTTAAACTTTTACTTTGTAAATTTAGGGGTTTGTTTTTCAATTTAAAAAAACACAAGGTGATGGAGCAATTTTAACCTTTTAAAATTGGAAGAGTTGTTGGAAGAGGTACATATGTTTATTGTTCTATTCTGAAAAACAATGTGGTTCTTCATTTTTTTACAATAAAATTTTATTTTGTAAATTTAAGGGTAGGTTTTTCAAAAAAAAGCAGAGGGGGATGCAGTAATTTTGACATTGCGTATAAGTTGTTGAAAGATAAGTACATAAATTTATTGATCTATTTTGAAAAACAATGTGGTTTTTAATTTTAATATTATAATTTTTTTTTTTTTTTAATATTAAAATTTTTTTTTCATTTTAGGGGTAGTTTTTTCGATTTAATAAAAAACAAAGGGTGTTTAAGCAATGTTGACATTGTTTCTGAGTTGTTGTAGCAGAAGTAGATAGCTATTGGCTACCCGAAGAAAAATAAATAGTAATAATTATACTATTTTCGATGAAAAATTACTACTTTCAAGCAGTAATTTTGAAACTGTTAGAGAAATAGTAACTTTTACTTCTTTTTCAAAGACTTTTTACTTTTTTGAAAAAGTATAATTTACTTCAAGAAATCTAAATTTTATTAAAAGCCTAGTAAAATTTAAAATGTCCAGAGCAATTAATACTCTGAGCGAAGCAACTTTTATTACGAATCAGAGCAATTATTACTATTTCGTAGAGATTTTCACTCGGAGAAGTAGTAATCCGTCCCACATCTCGTTTTCTTTTTATAAATAAAAATAAAATAATCAGTGCGTCCAAAAAATATTTCTTTAAGTAATTAACACTCTACATGTGTATTATTATTCATTATTCATAAGTTTCACTCTAATTGTTTAGAAAAAAGTCGTCAAAGAACGAAAGTTTTAGTTTTCTTTCGATTTTAAGGAAATGAAAAAAATATTTTTTTTTTCATTTTTCAATAAAAAAATTAAAACATTTTATAAACAAATTAATTTTTTTTAACTTTGGGTATGATAAATTTTTAATTTTTTTCAAAACATACCTGGAAATGATAAAAAGGTTTTTCGTTCTTTGACGACTTTTTTCTAAACTTAATATTTGAGGACTTATAAGCTACTGAATATAGGTCTACAATTAAAAGTGAAAAATTTCGAAAATTCATAACTCGAAAATTTTGACAATTAAACAAAAATAAAAAAATATGTATTAGTTTTTTTGGATAAAGAATAAAAAAAATATATTTTTATAAAATGTATAATTTTATAAAATACAAAATTAAAAATGTTAAATTAAAACCATTTTTTGGCAATTTACTCTTGACTATTTCCAAGGCGTGTCATATACGTGATTTTTACTTAACCTTTTAGCTGCGGGAAAATTTCAGTACAAATTGACCAGTTATAAAATTCAAAATTTATACACAAAGTTATTGGAATATTGGGTAGAGTCCCCGACCTGATATCTGGTCGATATATCGAACACCCCTGCAGCCAAAAGGTTAAGATACATTTTCCCATTTAAATAAACTGAAGTTGTAGTCACATCGAGCAACTTTATATTTTATACGCCTGAAAGTGATGATGAAAATGACATTCAATGGTGCTAGCAATCACGTTTAAATCATCAACTTTATTTGTGATTAAGTGATAAATAAAATAAAACTCTGGTTCATCTTCGTTAAAATTAATTTTAATTAATCTTCGTTAATCATTCCTGGCTTAACTACATCTCCATTAAAAGAGATCCAAAAAGTATCTAACAAATTTTCAATTCGCAAGTCATTTGCGAAATTCAAACAAATTCATACAAGCAACATGCCTCAATGGGCCTAATAATCGCATTAATCTCGTGTAATCTAAGAGGTCATCGCAACCGAATTGACAACACTTTGAACTTACACAAAATGTACTTAACGACCAATCATCATTGATAAATTTCGAATTAAACACATCATTTCACTTGTTGACATTGAAAATGTTTTATTTTTTAAATTAGTATCTTTAAATTCAGGTGTCTTGTTTTTTCTTGTAACTTAGAAATGTTGTATCACTTTGACGTCAGTCTACGGTCGCTGCGCATGACAGTAGTGACGTGATTACACACACACACACACAGGTGTATAATAGTAGTGGTACGGATTACTACTTTGCCGAGTAAAATGTTAGCTCTGCAATAGTAAAAGTTGCTTCTTGCAGAAGTAATCTTTATTTTCCGTAGTATTAATTATTAGAATTTCTACGAGTAATATTCACAACATATCGAATGTAAAAAGTAATACAAAAATTTAATAAAATTTTCAATGACGATGTAAAAATTAAAATTCTTACAGCAATTTTTAAAAGTGACTACTGTAATAATTACTATTAGTAATTTATACTACCATAAATAGTAATATTCACTTTATGCAAAGTGCATTTTATACGGAAAAAATTTATTCAGAAAACATTCCTGAATTAGTTCAAGAACGGTGGATATGAGAAAAAGTCGACAATAATTCTTTTACTTTCAGTGAAATACTTGAAAACATTTTATAATTATTCCCGACCTCAAAAGAAAAGATTTAAATTAGGTACAGTACAGTACTGCCGTGTGATTTAAAAACTTAGTTAACTGACATTTATGTCGAAACGAGAAAATAAGGAAAAACTGTTTGCTTTCAGAACCCTAATAAAAATTAAAAAATTGTTCAATTTAACTTCACATACTGGATATAATGATGGTGCTCTATTTAATTATGAAATAAAAAATTAATTATTTAAACAAATTATATGGAAAAACGCATTTGCGTGATTTTCCGAATGCAAATATGAAGTAGAAAGTTAGATAAAGTCCTTTGCGTAGTCGCTCAACAAAAAGGTACGCGAGCTCGGTCCTACGATTTGATAGAAAAACTTACCTAACTGACAGTGACGTCATGTGGTAGGGGGACGTCTTCTGTAGTTCTATAATTTTTACGAATTCACAAATTTTGTTGCAGTAAGAAAAATATAACAAATATTAATATTTAATATTAATAAATAATATTTAATTAACTAATAATAATTAATCATGTTAATTAATTACAAATTATTATAAATATGAAAAATTATTCCACATTTTTGAAACTAAAGGTTTTTATGTATGTGTGTGTGTAATACACTCAGAAAAAGAGTTGGCTGCCATAACCAATTAAATAGTTGCTATAGCGCGATCCAATTAATTGGTTAGCACATCCAACTATTGGATACTGTTTCCCAGCTATGTATATAATGCAGCTAAAAAGTTGGATGTATCAACCAAGAAATAGTTGCCCCATCCAATTAATTGGATCGCGCTATAGCAACTATTTAATTGGCTATAGCAGCCAACTCTTTTTCTAAGTGTAATTTTAATTATTAAAGACATTGATTTTGTTAACATGTTTATTTAAACAATCAAAGGTGTAAATAAGTCTTGCCACATTCTTGCAGTAATTTTTAATTAAAATTATTCACGTACTTAAACTACAATGTATTATCACATGTGCTACTCATAAGAAATGATAAGAAGCCGGCTGGTTTATTTTATATCCTAAAAAAGGAAAGTCGAAAACAATTCTGTAATTGTCGAAAAACTTATTAAATTTGAAAAACATTAAGAAAAATAATGACGTGTATGTTAAATTTACTTACAATTTTCTTAAATAAATTTAGTTTTTATTTGCCAAGTTTAACCAGTTTAACTTAAACATAACCTCTGAGTTGAAATATTCACAAGAGGGGAAACAGCTGCTTGCTGCTTGCGACCCGAGGATAAACCGAGTTTAGCCGAATGCAGTTAAGTAGTCGTTCGGCTATGTCTCGACTGACTTTTTGATAGAAGAACTTAGGTAATTGCAAGCGTTGTAGATGCAAAGTTTTTATTTCAAATCCAACGCTCGGACTCGACTACTTATTTGATACAAAAAACACACAAATGCCTTTAACTAAGTTTTTCCTTCAAATCTTACATTCGAGCTCGTAGCCTCGTTTGTTTTTTGGACTACGCAAAGTCCTTTCCTTAACTTTTTATCAAATATTCTTTCATTTTCTGCAATTTCTCAGATTTTCAATATTAATTTTCTATAAACAATCATTTGCAAAATAAATTTAAACTATAACTATTAGACGCAGTTTTTTCTTACGAGTTCATTGATACCAAAAACTCATTTTTCACCAAAATGTCAGTTAACTAAATTTTTAAATCACACGGCAGAGTAGAAATAGGATATACACGGAAAGAAAAAGTCCATCAATCATTAATAGACTAGTATATTACTTTGAGACGGGACACAAAATCATTGAATAGATAACATACTTGGAGTCACAATATATAAAACTCGTTCACTAAAATTTAGAAAACTGTCTATTAAATTTTCCATGACTATCAAAAGCATTCAGAAAATTCAACTTATTCTTTCAGAATTATCCCTAATTTTAGACACTATTTGGTACAGAATAAACACATTTTTTCGTTGCACAGTTCCGATATTTTATTTACACTCTTAGACGCTTTAGACCAATACATTTTCGCACTTATAATAACTACACGTAGAAACGCACACTTATAACACTTTAAGTTTAGAAGCGAACTGTTCTTATATACCAAATAACAAAATTTTTCACAACTTGTGAGAAATGCTTTTGCACTAATAACTACTTTTTAATTAGCGAGAAATATAAAAGAAAATATATTTTCATCGAGGTCAATTTCTAGACGCAATTAAACTGCAAATTATTAGTTAAGTTAAATATTCACATTACACATAATAGTATATAGGGATTTGTATAGCCGACAGCAAAAACACATGGACTATAGAGAAACCGGAAGAAATGCGCATCGGTACACTGCGCAACAATGCGCTGGTGAAGAGCACCGATTTAGACTACGAGTCAACTAACGTTTCACAAACTTTACTAATGATTCGTAAACATTCAAACATCCATTGATATAATAATTCACCATTAAATCTAAAACAATTGGTCACATACTGGCATTCTAACCAATCCATTACTCGTTTTTTACACTTTGATGAAGTTTTTCAATTGTTAAGTGAAGTTAAGTAACCATCAACGGAAAAAGAGTCCCGTCTCAAAGTAATATACTAATCCATTAATGGTTGATGGACTTTTTTTTCCGTGTATATCAATAGTAAAATCAAAACAGAGTTTGAAAACATTAATAATGGTTCTTAAACTTTCGAGAAAATCACATTGTTTTGAAAAAGATTTCTAGTATTGCTAAACAGTAAGAATCACTGCTTGTTGTGTCTGAAAAATTCCCGAACTCTAAACGGCAATTGAAGTGCGCAATGGTCACTTCGCGCAGAATATATTCAATAACTTTCAATTATAGTGAGTTTTAGTTACAACATTTATCAGTTAGGTACTGTCATGTCTGAAAATATATTTACAAAAATGGAAGAGCTCCTTGGATTAAAATTATAATAATAATTATAAAAATAATTGAACTCTTGTTAAGAATTTAAAAAAAAATGTAGAGGAGACCGGGGCTAAACCGGACGGATTTGGTCTTTGACCAGAAAACTCATACAAAAACATATTTTTTGCTAAAGAGTAATATACCGTTTTGAAGCTTGTACCTTCACCTACAAATCGCACTTGTTCGATTTAAAAAACTACAGTAGCTTTGGAGATATATTGCTTCAAAGGTGACTACCACGAATACGAAAATACGAAATTTGGTGGGGCTACACCGAACACCCCATGGGGCTAAATCGGACACGGCTAATTAATTAAAGAATGAGACACAAATTTTCGTTTTTTTTGTAGAAAAGTCAAATCAATTCTTCTTTTATTTATTTGCAGATACTTCTATACAAAGAATATAATATAAACTGTAAAATCGGTAATTAATATAATATAAAATGAATTACAGTTTTCAGACTTGTCTATTTGCAGCAACTCGCTTGCAAATTCGAGTTTTAATATAAATTATTTATTTATTTATAAAATGGTTCTATGCAAAGAATATAATATAAAATAGTTAATTAGTATAAAATAAATTAAAGTATTCAAAGTTTTGGATGTTTTTTACCACGATGTCCGATTCAGCCCCACACCGTCATCTTATAATTAACCTGCAATATATTTTTTCTTTTTAACGTTTTCCATTAAACTTTTTTTCTACTAAACTCAGTACACCTTGAGATAAAAGAAAAATTGCAGTATGATATTTGCACTTTAACTTTAACGATAAAAACCCAAAAAAATGAGAAAAATTTGTTTTTACTTTTACCTCAAAAAATGACATTTTCATATATTAACGGCAACTATTATTACAAGAAAAATGACACGTCCCTAAAACCTCATACAGAATATGCATCACGAAATTGTGCGTTCATAGGTTATTTACATGATTTGAAATTCTTCACGGTTTCGGAAATATCTGACTTGTCCGGTTTAGCCCCGGTCTCCCATATTCAAAAGAATTTTGAAAATATAAAGAATTTTGCTATTTATGGATATAATTCAATTCCTGAGAAGAAACTATTTAAAATTTTTAGAAGTAATTGAATTCTTTTGAAGAATTGTAATAAAAGTTTAGAGAATAATAACATTTTTCGAGTAATTTGATAAAAATTTTATTAAAAATAATTGAAAACCTGCAATGAGTTTTACCATTTATAAAAATAATTGAATTTATGGCGAAGAAATTGTTTAAAATAATATTATAATTACGGTGAATCAATTCCCTTCATTATTTTCAAAAAATTTAATTAAAATTCTTTAAAAGAATTTAATTATTTTTAATTTAATGTAATAAACTTTTAAGTTTAAATTGTCTAATTTTTAATTTATTCTAAATTTAATTTTAATCTATTCAAAAATTTTGCATTTTAAAAGTGTGGCTGTAAGATGTGGATTTACCATTATATTTTGTACTATATATGTGTATATATATATAGGGCGGTCCACACGAAATCGGACAATATTTGACTTTTGCATCTCAGATTTTTTTTAAATATTTTTTTTCTTTTAGTACTTATTGAAATATGCTACCATGATTTTTTTCAAATTTTTTCATTAAGCCGTTTAAGAGATACAGGTTTTTGAAAAATCAAGTTTTTTACGAAAATGTTTTATTGAAATGGTTATAACTTGGTAAAAAATTGACCAAATTTGACGTTTTATATATGAAAATTTTTGTTTTTACATGTAGTTTTTGATAAAAAAATAAAAAAAATTTATTTTTCAAATTTACAAAATTTTTTTAATTTAAAAAAAAAATTTATGTATCTATCGATTTTTTTCAAAATTTTTTGTAAGAAACAAGATCTAAATTAACAACTTTTGGGCGTTGTCTGATTGTGGGCAAACGATGGGATCTATTTATTTCGAATTTTTTAATTTTTATATCCATATAATATAGCAAACAATAGGGCTTTTGAGCTAAAATTATTAATAACACAGGTCAACAAAAAAAGTCTTACTTTTTTATGAGATATCATAGTGACCTTTAAAGACGCTGAACACGATCCCGGGTCACAAAATTGGCCATCACGTCAGGATTTTGAGAAAAGTGTGGGTAAAGACCCCAAAAAAACGTGTTTTTGAGGATTATTAAAATTTTTTTATCCTAAACCTGACGCGCCAGAAATTCTACATAGACTTAAATTGAAGCTTGAATTGTCCACAAAAGATCCATATCCGTAAAACCAAAAAAGATTAAAATTTTTTCAAAAAATGGGTTTGATGTTACCAAAAATGTGTTTTTTGGGTTGCTTTAATGGACATTTATAATTGTTTTGGATTCGCTTGAAAATTGTTATTCGGGGGTTTTTGAGGTCGCTGATTATGAATCCGATATCAATTTTCGAAAATTCGAAATGGCGTATGTCAAAATTTATAATTGATCGGATTTGCTTGAAAATTGGTACTCCGGGGGTTTTTGGGGTCGTTGATTACGACTTCGATATTAGTTTTTAAAAATCCAAAAAGGCGGATCCAAGCTGATGATGTCAAAATTTATAATTGATCGGATTCGCTTGAAAATTGTTACTCAAGGGTGTTTGAGTTCGCGGACTATAGTGACGTGCCAGAAACTTATAAAATGTTATAATCTGCTGATTATATTTAGCGACCCTAAAAATCACATTTTTGGTAACTTCAACCCCATGTTTTGAAAAATTTTTAAATTTTTTTTTTGTTTTACGGATATGGCTCTTGTAGTGGACAATTTAAGCTTCAATTTTAGTCTATGTTGAAGTTTCTGGCGCGTCAGGTTTAGGATAAAAAAAATTTTAAAAACCTTCAAAATCACGATTTTTATGGTCTTTACCTCCACTTTTCTCAAAATCCTGACGTGATGGCCATTTTTATGACACGGGATCGTGTTCAGCGTCTTTAATGGACACTATGGTATCTCATAAAAAAGTAAGACTTTTTTGTTGACCTGTGTTATTAATAATTTTAGCTCAAAAACCCTATTGTTTGCTATATTATATGGATATCAAAATTAAAAAATTCGAAATAAATAGATCCCATCGTTTGCCCGCAATCAGACAACGCCTAAAAGTTATTAATTTAGTTCTAGTTTCTTACAAAAAAATTTGAAAAAAATCGATCCATACATACATTCTTAAAAATAATTTTTTTTAAATTAAAAAATAATTCGTCAATTTAAAAAATAATTTTTTTTATATTTTTATCAAAAACTACGTGTAAAAACAAAAATTTTCATGTATAGAACGTCAAATTTGGTCAATTTTTGACCATGTTATAACCATTTCAAAAAAAAATTTTCATAAAAAAGGTGATTTTTCAAAAAGCTGTATCTCTTAAACGGCTTGATGAAAAAATTTGAAAAAAATCATGGTAGCATATTTCAATAAGCACTAAAAGAAAAAAAATATTTAAAAAAATCTGAGATGCAAAAGTCAAATACTGTCCGATTTTGCGTGGAACGCTCCATATAATAGTTATTCCTTTTATTATAATCATTTATTAAAATTAACTTTTAATCATAAGTAATTTTGATTATATATATTTTTAGTACCTAATTTTAAATAAATTAAATTGAAAATTCAATTCGAAATATTTTCAAATAAAATCTTTTTTAAAATCTGACCTTGATATTTAAAAAAATTTCTTCTTTTTAGAAACAAATTATTAACCCTCCTGCGCATACGTTTTCACCCACAAAGTCGCTTGCAAATGCACACATTTTTCAGAAGGTAGGATTTTCACGCCGATTGGTATCTAGGGGTTTTCGGGGTCACTGATTACAAATCCGGGGTCAGAATTCCAAAATTCAAAATGGCGTACCAAATATGGCGGACAATTTTGACAATTGAAAAAAAAATTCTAATCGTTCCGTCTATCGCTATCTAGGGGTTTTCGGGGTCGCTGATTACGAATCCGGGGTCAGAATTTCAAAATTCAAAATGGCGGACCCAATATGGCGGACAATTTTTACAATTCAAAAAAAAATTCTAATCGTTCTGTCTATCGTTATCTAGGGGTTTTCAGGGTCGCTGATTACGAATCCGGGGTCAGAATTTTAAAATTCAAAATGGTGGACCCAATATGGCGGACAATTTTCACAATTTAAATAAAATTCTAATCGTTCCGTCTTTCTCTATCTAGGGGTTTTCAAGGTCGCTGATTACACAGGCCTGCAAATTGTAGCTTAGTTCTGTTACAGGAAAAGTGGAAGGTTTTTTTTAATTATCATCCGCCACATTGGATTAGACATTTTCAATTTTTGAATTCTGACCTCGGATTCGTAACCTGCGACCTCAAGAACCCCTAGAGAGATATAGACGGGACGATTAAAAAACTTTTTAAAAATTGCTGTTTGTCATATTGGGTCCGCCATTTTGGATTTTTTCAATTTTTGACTTTATATTCGTAATCATCGACCTCAAAAACCCCTAGATAGCAATAGACGGGACGATTAGAAAACTTTTTCATAATTGTCAGCCGTCATATTAGGTTCGCCATTTTGAATTATGAAATTTTGACCTCGGATTCGTAATCAGCGACCTCAAAAACCCCTAGATAGCGATAGACGGGGAGATTAGAAAACTTTTTCAGAATTGTCATCTGCCATATTGGATCCGCCATTTTGACTCCATGTTTGTAAGCAGCGACCTCTAAACCCTATGATAATAAGTTTTGGTAAAATTCTACAAAATTTGTTTAAAAGTCCGCTTTAAAAAAAATATAATTGTCCGCCATATTGGATTCGCCATTTTGAATTTTTGAATTTTGACGTTAAATTCGTAATCAGCGCACCCAGAAACCCTTTGATAGACAATTATTGGAAAATCCGATAAACAAACATTAATTTATAAAACAGAAATTTTTCACTTTGTTTAAACATTTTATATGCAATGTTTATTGTTAAATAAATAATATATATTGTGCTAAATAATTCAATTAGCTTCGTTTGTTCATTGAAAGCAATTTGCAACTTGACCGATGTCTTAATATTTATTTAAACAAAAGTTATTAACAAAAATGTTTGGACGAGTATACTCGTCCTCATGCATACGGTAACGGTTTAGTTTGGACGAGTATACTCGGCTTTATGCGCAGGAGGGTTAATTAAATTAATCTTGTTATTTATAAAACAAAGCAATTCTATAGTGGTGAAATATCTTAGGCGCTAGTAAATAAGAAATTTCTAAACCACTCGTTCACAGCGATCTTTGTGTAGCGCGTGCGTGCGATATTTCAATAAACGTTGTAGTTGCGAGCGTATATGTATATTATGTTTACTACTATAGGTTATACTCATAAGTATAGCATGTGTTTATATGTGTATATTAGATGTGTTATATTTACAGTGTTTGCTGGTTTCTGTTTGTGAATGAAGTGCTCTGATTCTCCTCAAATCTCTGAATTTTTATAGTTCCGTATACCATACGTGTACTGATGGAACCCTTATGAAATCACTCGTGTGCCCGTCCCAGCCATGCAAAATGAACTGACCCCCTTAACTTCTACAAATCTCAACCTGGTGAGCTGAAATTTAGTAGGGATCTTCAGTTTTAAGTGCAGATTACAGGAAAAATATAGCGAGCACGATTGGCCTACATATTTTCAAAAGAAAAGGGAAAAAATTAAATTTCTTCGAAAATATTGCAAAAAATGACACTGTCCCCCCACTTAACTTCTACAAAGCTCAACCTCGTAAGATGAAATTCGGGAGGGATCTTCAGTTCTAAGTGCAGATTAAAGAAAAAATTTAGCGAACACGATTGGTTTACATATTTGCAAAAGGGAAGGGAAAGAAATTAAATTTTTTCGAAAATATTGCAAAAAATGACCTTCTTTCCCCCTTAACTTATTTATTTATTTCTAGAAAATGTTCCTAGGGCTAAGAAGCCCTTTAAGGTACAAATTATAGATTATTTTCTTTTAAAATAGTTCTTCAATAATTTCTTAACTACAACTAATGAAGCTAAACTATTTACATACAATCACTTTTTAAATAATAAGAAAAAAACAAAAATATAATAAAAATGAAAGAGAAAAAAAATCGTCAATAAGTTACCAAAATGTAATATTAAATAATGTGTTATTATCTTTAAACAGAAAATTAAAAAAATTCTTTTTAAAAGTTAATATTTTCTATAAATATCTAATTGAAGTTGGAATATTATTCCATAATCTGGCTCCTCTTATGATAAAAGATCTTTGCATTTTACGTGTTCTATGTGGTGGTATTAATAGAGGAGATTTACTTTCTCTGAGTCTGCGCCGCGCTTCCTCATTATTATTTTTAAACTCAAAAAATTCATATTGGTATATAGGGAATCATGTCATTGAAAATATTAAACAGAAAATTACCAGTAAAAAATTGCCTTCTCTTTGCAACATTCATAAGCCCAGATTTGATTCTGTATTGTATGATATGCTCATACTTACGTAAATCAAATATAAAACAAATGCAAGTGTTCAACACCCTTTCCAATTTGCTATTTAAATCATCAGATAAATCATTGTATACGGGACAGCAATAATCAAAGAAAGAAAGAACGAGGGATTTAATCAGTAGCAGTCGACTTGAAGTAGGAAGAGATTCTTTTTTCCTGTTAAGTTGCTGTAGTATCGTAAACGTTTTGCGTGATATATTCGCCACATGGTCGCTCCATGACAAGGATCTATCCAATATCAATCCAAGGTCTTTAACAACATTTTTGTATATAATGGGAATTCCTTCCACTGTAAGGGAAGGAATTGACATCATCATCATTTTTAAGTAGTTTAGAAAGCGACGATAAGGGACCAGACAAATAGAGCTTGAAATCATCAGCATATTTATGATATTTACAAAACTTAAGTTAGTTACCCAAATCACTTATGAACAAATTGAAATGAAGAGAAGAGAGAGAGGTTCCCTGTGGAACTCTACAGTGTGTGGAGTTCCACAGGGAGCCTATCCTGAAAAATTTCCATCTTCTTCAACTATTCTTTGGAATCTAGAACTCAGATAAGACTCAAACCAAGTGCATATTTTTAACTCAATAAACGCATCAGGCCCACTCTAGTTCTTTTTAGAAAATCTTCTGTACAATATACGGTATAAAAAAAATATTCTCTCTAATTTTAAGAGGTCATAGGTATATCTTACGTGGAATTGCTCATATTTAAATTTTAAGTCAGACAGTGCTAATAAACTTCTTCTAATTCTCTAATAAGTAGTTAATATACATTTTTAGTTAGACAGTTTTAATAAAAAGTATCTAATTTTATTGGTAAAGATGAATTTTTGGCGGACAGAACTAGTAAAAAATATTTATAAAAATATATATATATATATTAAGGAAAATTTTTTTAAGTAATAAAAATATAATAAAAGAATTAAATACAACATTTGCCTATAAAATTTCATTTTAAGAGCTATATATATATAAAGATATATATTTTTTTATTTATTTATTGGTTTATACACCTGTCTTCAGCCTTACATACTTGGCTATACAAGTGTTTCTTACAATTTCTTGCTTTCACAAATTTTTCTTATATACAATTCTTAATACTAAGTTTGCGCCTACAGAACGTCTTTCGAAATTAGGAGTACTCGCATTAGCCTGGACTACCCGTCTAATGGGTTTTCTCGCCAGAGGAGAGGGAAACTGTAGAAGACCTTCTCCTGAGTACAACCGGTTTATCGACAGTCGACTTCTAATGGTGTGTACCGGACAATAATCGACAGAGCACATCATTATACCTCGATGTCAAACCTTCCGCTCAGATTATCTCAAATGCCGGAAAAATCCAAGCCAAATGGGCGCGAACCAAGTACCCTTGGTCCTAGAACGTCCGCCAAGCGAGGCATTTATCCAACCGAGCTAATCTGTCGGTTATAAAGATATATATATATATATATATATATATATATATATATATATAAAGATTCGCGATAGAGAATCGACAACAAGTAAAAGGAAAAAACCGCGATATATATTCTTGAAATATCGGCTGTTTTTCGATAATCAAGATTCGCGGTAGAGAATCGCCGCCAAGTAAAAGCAAAAAACCTCGATATATATTCTCGAAATATCGGCTGTTTTTCGATAAAATTGAATAACTCGATTAAATCTTAACCGATTTGGCTCATTCTTTTTTTGTCGGACAAAGAATCAAAAAGGATGGAATTCTGTTAAGTTTACTCAATATTTTATATATTTTTATAGAATTTAGGCTAGGAAAATCGATAAAATAGCGATTTTTTTAGATTTAGACAAAACGTGGAGCGTTAACTCCTAAATGGATTGCTGAAATCTTCTAGAATGTTATTAATTTGGTAAAAATCTCGATATACATTTCAGAAAATTTTAATACACTTCGAATTTTTTTAAAAATTTTGATTTTTAAGAAAAAATTCAATTTTTTGACATTTAGACAAACGCAGAGACTAAACTTTTAAACTGTTATGTGAGATCTTCTAGAATATTATTTATTGGGTTAAAATCGCGATATATATTCCTGGAAATTTTAATGCACTTCGTATTTTTTTAAAAAAATTTCATTTTTCTCAAAAAAATTGAATTTTTTAACATTTAGACAAACGCAGAGACTAAACTTCTAAACGGTTATGTGAAATCTTCTAAAATATTATTCATTAAGTTTAAATCTCGATATAGATTCCTGAAAATTTTAATACACTCCGTATTTTTTGAAAAATTTTGATTTTTCTCAAAAAATTGAATTTTTTGACATTTAGATGAACGCAGAGACTAAACTGCTAAAAACATTTTTAAAATATTTTGAAATAGTATTATGTGTTGATAGGCTTGAAATTTATTTTAAAAACTTTACTGTAAAGTATCATATCTTAAATAAATTATTATTTAAATCTGAATTATATTTTATTTTAAATTATTAGATCAAAGACCAAAATATTTTTACAATTAATTATTTCATTTATTAAAAAGTTGAGATGACGGAAAAAGTTTTAAAATCCCAACAAAAACATCTATGATGCAAAAACTTCCGCCAAGTAAAAGATTTTGTAACTGTCCAAACAATTAGTGAAATAAAAGTTTACCAAGTAAAATTTATAATTAAAATTTTAATAACGATTTATTTTAAATATTTTATCTTCTACACAACTCGAAGTACATATTGCAGTTGAAAAAAATAACCCGAGATTAGCTGCTGATATTGCACATTGAGGCCTAATTACATTTTCAAATTAAGTCAATGTTCTTCACTGCATTTTGAATTGTAACAAATAAAATTAACTTCATAATTTACATTAACAAAAAACGAAATCCAATTATTCATCATAATAAAAAATTTCTATATCAGCAATTTAATAATCTTGGGATTAATTACAAGTTAAAAGCATTATTGACGCCAAGATTTTTAAATTGCTGATATAGAAATTTTTTATTATGATGAATAATTGGATTTCGTATTTTGTTAATGTAAATTATGAAGTTAATTTTATTTGTTACAATTCAAAATGCAGTGAAGAACATTGACTTAATTCGGAAATGTAATTAAGCCTCAATGTACATTGAGGCTATTATAAATTTACACGTGTAATTACACGTGTAGATTTGGCCACATGTAATTACACGTGTGTATTTTATACTTTGTAATTTTTTTAAAATCTCTTTGCATCATTACACGTGTAATTACATGTGTGTTTTCAAAGTATAAAATACACGTATAATTACACGTGTAACGATTTTGGAAACTGTGAAAAAATGACAAAGTATAAAATACACGTATAATTACACGTGTACCGATTCTATAAATTTTGGAAAAATAACAAAGTATATAATACACGTGTAATAACACGTGTACCAATTCTGGAAACTGTGAAAAAATGACAAAGTATAAAATGCACGTGTAATTATACTTGTATCGATTCAAACAAATTTTGAAAAAATAACAAAGTATAAAATACACGTGTAATTACACGTGGATATTTGGTTAAAAAATCTACTTTTAAATTCAAAGTATAAAATACACGTGTAATTACACGTGTAACGATTCTTTTGCATAATAGATGTTATTGTTGGGATATATACTTAGATAACCAGCGTACTAGTACGATACACGTACAATACGAGTATGGCGTATAAGTCGTACTGGCCTTTTGTGTCCCTCCCCCTATTGTGCCTTAGTTTGTATTAAGTATTAACTATTTTAATTTAATACTAGTCACTTTTACATGCGCGCTACGCGCGCCCCCTTTCTTTATGCTATTCAATATGAAAATATTTTAACATTGAAAAAGTTTCTAACATTATTCTAAAGATGAACACATATTTATTAAAAGAATTTTATTTTAAAGGATTAAATTTTATTTTAAATTTTGTATTTCTAAATTGCACTTGAATTGCATAATTTTTATTTCTCAATAACAATATTGTTGAGTCAAAATACGTGAAGTGTACCAGCACAAAATAAACAATGTTCTCAACGGTTTAGAAAGTTCTTTCAAATTCTATTGGAAAGAAAATTTTATAAAGATTCAATACTTGTTTCCAAATTTCATGAGCCGCAATTAGGAAAGAAGTAGCTACATTTTTTCTGGCGGGCGGTACGTCTTTTTACCGCCCGGCACGTTAACTGACAGCGCGTCCACACAGTGTCACAGTGCTTTTACATACTGTTCAAAATTGTCTACAGACTACAATTTTTAACCGATTTGAGTGTTCTTTGTTTTAAATTAAAGGGAAATAAATTCTTAAGACATCTCTCAAGGCCAATTTTTCAGTTTTTAATTGTTTATAATTTTTTATTTAATCAAAGTTAACAAATTAATACAATTTTTAAAAAAATGTAATTACTTCTTTCCAAATTACGGCTCACAAAATTTAGAAATGGTTATTGAATCTTTCTAAAATTCTCTTTCCAATATAATTTGAACGAACTTTCCAAAACGTTGAGAACATTGTTTATTTTGCAATTAAACAATTAATTTTGCAATAACATTTAGTAATTTTTAACAATAAGTTTTTTTAATTTTTTCAAATAAATCTATAATATTTAAGGTTTACAAAAATCCAACGTTCATTAAAACCCATTAATTCTATCACGAGATATGAATTTTTTAATTAAGCATCGTAAAAAACTTTAATTGTTTATAACTCAGAGAAATTTTAACTTTTTAAAAAATCCTTTGAACTGTTTAATAAACTCGTAATGAAGCTTGCATTTTATGTGTTTTCAATACAATTCAGTAAATTTCAAATTTGCTGGTACATTTCACGTATTTTCCCTGTAAAAAAAATTCAAGGGGTCCCAATGCGGTGCAAGTTTTAAGCTTTAAAAAAAAGAAAATACGTGACAGGAGTAAATAATTAGTGTCAGTGGATCAAAATACGAGTTAAAGGAATGAAAAAATACTAATAGTGAGTGTGAAAATGAAGTTTAAAGAAAATAAGGTAAGATCAACTGTTAAATGTAAGTCCAATGCGGCATAGGCTTTTTTCAATGCGGCGCATAATCTGTATACAGTTTGTGCTGTGCAGCGGCGCTCTCTTCTTTACCAATAGCGGATTCTTTCTATTCAAATGGTAATTTTGAAAATAATGAAAAATAATATTAACTAAAAGTTGATAATGTATTTCAATCAATAAAAAAATGTTAAGAGCGTTCGACGGTCTCTAAAATTTGTAGGTTATGTGCGACTTACAGTTATCGCCAAAGCAAGAAGACTGGAGACAGGAGGGCTAACTGCAGTAGTGGGGGTAGGACAAATATAGGGGGATTATGAAGGCGTAGTTAGATTGCGCCAAATATCGTGTTTTGATTCTGCACTTCCACTCACACACGCGTGTCACGTATTTAAATATATAACGTAAGAATGTGCGAGATGTGCAGAACCGAAACAAGATATTTGGCGAAATGTTACCACGCCTTCATAATCCCACTAATTCTGACTCACTGCAGTGAGTGAGAAAACAGCCTAGTTAGCCCTCCTGTCTCTAGTCTTCTTGCGCCAAAGAAAAACGATGACACTGCCTGTTTGAAATTACGTGAAATTAGTAAAAAACCGTTTTCGAACTAGTGTTTCTCTGCACACAAGCACTTTTTACAAAATCTGACAACGTCCATTTGTCAAAAATGTTTTTAATTATCTGAATCCAAAAGATTTTGTTAATTCATGCAGAAACGCGGTTTCAGGATTGGAATTACAAAAGTAATGTAATGACAGGCGGCAAGACGTGTGTTACAGACATTTTGCCAGTAGAGGGCAGAAGCAAGCAGGGAGCGAAAACCCTCTGGGCACGGAAACGTCTTTATTCTAGGAACGTTCCTAAAACGTTTTTAGAACGTTTCATGTCTACTACATAACGGCTTAAGAACGTCCAATGTTCTAAAAACGTTTTTAGAACATAAAACGTTTTAAAGACATTATGTAGAGGACATGAAACGTTTTAAAAACGTTTTAGGAACGTTTCTAGAACAAACACGTTTCCGTGCCCAGAAGGAAGGCTCAGCTGTCAAAATGATTCGCATTACATTGCTATGGTAATTCCAATGCTGCAACCGTGTTTCTGTATGGATTAACAAAATCTTTTCAATTCAGATAATTAAAAACATTTCTGACAAATGTACGTTGTCAAATTTTGTAAAAAGTGCTTGTGTGCAGAGAAACACTTATTCGAAAACGGTTGTTTACTAATTTCACGTAATTCCAAACAGGCAGTGTCATCGTTTTTCTTTGGCGATAACTGTAAGTCGCACATAACCTACAAATTTTAAAGAACGTCGAACGCTCTTAACATTTTTTTATTGATTGAAATACATTATCAACTTTTAGTTAATATTATTTTTCATTATTTTCAAAATTACCATTAGAATAGAAAGAATCCGCTATTGGTAAAGAAGAGAGCGACGCTGCACAGCGCGAACTGTATTCAGATTATGCGCCGCATTGAAAAAAGCCTATGCCGCATTGGACTTACATTTAACAGTTGATCTTACCTTACTTTCTTTAAACTTCATTTTCACACTCACTATTAGTATTTTTTCATTCCTTTAACTCGTATTTTGATCCACTGACACTAATTATTTACTCCTGTCACGTATTTTCTTTTTTTTTTAAAACTTAAAACTTGCACCGCATTGGGACCCCTTAAATACCGCATTCACTACGACACCCAATGCGCTATTTCGCGAATACCGCATTGACAGGTAGGCACTTGCAATGCGGAATCCCGTACCTCCCAATACTTTTTTTTACAGGGTTGACTCTGTTTACAAACTCATTCTTTTCTTTCAGGAAATAATTTGCATAATTTCTACACCAAAAATAATTTAATTGAATCAAATAAAAATAATTTGACTCAATTAAATAGTTTAATTGTCTATTATTTAATAAATATTTATTTGAACCAAGTAAATATTTATTAGATCTGAGTATTTTATTTGACAGTATGAAATAAATATTTATTTGCATCAATAAAAAAATTTTTTTAAGTAACTAAATCTTTATTTGTATCAAATATTCAATTATTTATCACAATTAATTCTTTTAATTAAGATTAATATTTCATTAATTGAATCAAATAATTAATTATTTAATCGAAATACAAAATTGTTTGCTTAAATTTAAAACAGTTCTGGATCAACTAAATCTTAATTTGTATTAAATAAATGAAAATTTTTATAATTTTTATAATTATAAAAATAATAAAAATTCAAATTTTGCACCATCGACTCTACCTTCTGAGAGACTCAAACTAGAAAGTATTAAGCACTAAATTTTTACAATTGTATTAAAATCTGAAACCTACGACCTACGGGTATCGAAACCCAGACGCACATATAGCTAACCCAAGACCTATAATCGCAAAACTAATATTTAAAATGATATTTTTTTATGTGAATCATATATAATAAAAAATATATTTGTTACATTTTTTTATTCAAAAGCTTGTAATTTTCTTAATTTTTTATGTTTTGATTATTTTGAGATTTAGAACCTGTATTAAGTCGTCTATTTTGAAATGATATTTGATTTTATTATTTTAGATGATTCTACAATGACCACCGTAATTGAAAATAGTTTTTACCAGTGGACAAAGCATATATCGTTTACTTTCAAGATTTTTTCCCTTAATTGCATTTTTTTTCTCAATCCATTACTAAGTTCTTCTAAACTTTAAATAAAATATGTTGATAGACTTAATATAAGGTTATTCAATAAAATTGACAATAAGCAAAATATTGATATTAAGTATTATATTAATAAGTTTATATATTAAGTATTACTATATATACTTAACTTTGGGTCAGGCTTAGCCAAACGGATCGGAAAAATTAAAAAAAAAAATTTTTCAATAAAATATCTTTTATTCTCATCTTTATGTGATAAAAATAATGTCATAAAAAATTTAATGCAAAAAAAAATTTTTTGTTATAGTTATTAACAACACAGGCCTGCAAATTTTGGCTTAGTTCTGTTACAGAAAAAGTGAAAGGTTATTCTTATAGCTTTTTTGACGTAAAATACGAATCCGATTTCCAAAATGGCCCATCACGTCAGGATTTCTTGTAATATTGCCTTAAATAGCCAAAAAAGGTCTATTTTGGCCATTTTTCGGAATTTTTTTTGGTCAACCAAAATTTTTTCTTTCAATTGGCGAAATTGCATCGTATAGTGCTATATCTAAGCTTTAAAACCCATTTTTCAAAATTGCTTTACGATTTTTTAGAAAAAAGTTATGTAGATTTGAAATTAAATGCCATTTTGAACTTGTGTATACATACTTACATTTGCATAAAAAAATTTCAAATCTACATAACTCTGTTTTAAAAAATCGTAAAGCAATTTTGAAAAATGGATTTTAAAGCTTAGACATAGTACTATACGATGCAATTTCGCAAATTGAAAAAAAAATTTTTGGTTAACCAAAAAAAATTTCGAAAAATGGCCAAAATAGACCTTTTTTGGCTATTTAAGGCAACATTACAAGAAATCCTGACGTGATAAGCCATTTTGGAAATCGGATTCGTATTCTACGTCAAAAAAGCTATAAGAATAACCTTTCACTTTTTCTGTAACAGAACTAAGCCAAAATTTGCAGGCCTGTGTAATTAAAGTTTTTAACAATATTAAATGAAAATATTTTTTTTGAGTTCTTTTTAACCGATTTTAAAAACCAAATAGGCGTTTTTTTCGTCTTGAAACGTAGAATTTAAAAGTATATTTTGTTTAAAAAAATTTTTATTTTTTATTGTTTTTTAAATTATTTATTTATAATATTATAATAAAAAACAGTCTTCTTCACGCTATACTCAAAATTAAAAAATACTATTGTATTTTGCATATATTTTTGAGTAAGAAACAATTGAGAAAAGAATAGCCCGCTACTAGAAATAATAATATTAAATTATTTTTGTCGCCGTGTAAGCCGTTTTGATGGTGTTCGCTCCCGCTGCGCTGTTTTCGCGTTATACATTAAAATTAAATTTGAGGTTCTTTCGTTTTTTTCTAATATTTATCTGCGTTTCAATGATTTGTTTATGCGGCGAACACCATCAAAACGGCTTACACGGCGACAAAAATAATTTAATATTATTATTTCTAGTAGCGTGCCATTTTTTTCTCAATTGTTTCTTACTCAAAAATGTATGCAGAATACAATAGTATTTTTTAATTTTGAGTATAACGTGAAGAAGACTGTTTTTATTATAATATTATAAATAAATAATTTAAAAACAATAAAAAATAAAAATTTTTTTAAACAAAATATATTTTTAAATTCTACGTTTCATGACGAAAAAAACGCCTATTTGGTTTTTAAAATCGGTTAAAAAGAACTCAAAAAAATATTTTCATTTAATATTGTTAAAAATTTTAATTGTTAATAACTATAACAAAAATTTTTTTTGCTTTAAATTTTTTATGACATTATTTTTATCATATAAAGATGAGAATAAAAGATATTTCATTGAAAAAAAAATTTTTTAATTTATCCGATCCGTTTGGCTAAGCCTGACCCCTTTACTATTTTTAGAGAAAATTTTACCAATTCCGAAGTAAATTTTACTAATTTTTACAAAAATTGACTGCAAATATAGTATAATTCATGGAATTTTAAAACAAAAATAAATGTTTATACAAATTTAAAAAAATTTTAAGTATAAAAATTAATTGTGGAAATTGTAAACACTACTATTTAAAAATCATTATTTTCAGAGTAAATTTTATAATATCCGAAGAAAATATTTAGTAAAATAAACAATCCAGCGTATTAAAATTTATTTTGGAAATAGTTAAAATTTAATATTTGTTTTGTTAATTTTAAAAATTTTTTAATCAGTTTTCATAGTAAGTTTGCTTAAAAAATAGTAAAATTTACTCTGGGAATATATTAATCAATAACAAATTAGGGTCATTTGGGGATAAATGTAAACAGTAGATGTTTTAGCTAAATTTACAAATTTAAAAATAAGTTCAACGTCAATATTTTTACCTCAGTTCACCTACAAGATGTTCTGAATATTACCAATATTATATTTTTACAATTGGCAATGCCATAGTGTGAGTTATCTTTTAATGCAAAAACAATAGAAAATCAAAGTTTTACTGTTTCAATATTTTGTCTCGCATTTGCATAAAAATAAATTTTAAAATCAAACTAAAATTTGTAATTCTTCCTTATTAATGCCTTAATAAAAATTGACTTTGGTTTTTGTTCTTCGTCAATTTGGTTAATAAATAATAAATGTTTACATTTAGCCCAAGAATTCGAAAACTTGGGGTAAATGTAAACAGAACTTCAATTATACATTTTAAAAGAAAATAATTGAATAAATTTGCTTTTGTTTCACAATTTCATTACTTTGGCAAGGTAAAATTACATAGAAAAGGAAATTAGGTTTTCTTTCATACATACATTACTAATTCTGTAATGATTGATTGTTTATTTTATATAATACATTACACACCCACACAAAAAAATAAAAGTTCTGACCTGGGGGTCTCACTATGTAGACTTTATGTTTTTTGGGTCGCTGAATCCGAATCAAAGGTCCATTTAACCCTATCAGATCAGGATTTTGACATAACCTCAAAAAACCAATATAGCGTACACGTTTTTGAAAAATTCATAGGATTCGCTTGAAATTCGTTACTCGGGGGTTTTTGGGGTCGCTGATTACGAATTTAGTCAAATTTCAAAAATTTAAAATGGCTGATTCACTATGGTGGACACGTTTTTGAAAAATTTATCGGATTCGCTTAAAACTCGTTACTGGGGGGTTTTTGGCGTCGCTGATTACGAATTTGAAGTCAGATTTCAAAAATTCAAAATGTCAGATCCAATATGGCGGACACGTTTTTGAAAAATTTATCGGATTCGCTTAAAACTCGTTACTCGGGAGTTTTTGGAGTCGCTGAATACGAATTTGAAGTCAGATTTCAAAATTCAAATATACAAAAACGTGTTCGCCATATTGCGACCCCAAAACCCCCCGAATAACGAATTTCAAACGAATCCGATGAATTTTTCAAAAACGTGTCCGCTATATTGGCTTTTTCAGGTTATGTTAAAATCCTGATCTGATGGGGTTAAATGTACCTCGGATTCGGATTCAGCGACCCAAAAAACATAAAGTCTAGATAGTGAGACCCCCAGGTCAGAACTTTTATTTTTTTTGTGGCTGAGTTATCAGTTAACTGGTTAGTGCCAATAATATTTAAACAATTTCTAATAAAAATTCACTGTAGCTTTTTCTGGTTCTGAGATATGGAAGCAACGTTAGATATTACATTTATTCCGTTTTAAGTAAAATTGTTAATTTCAAATCAGTATAATTTCGATTACATTTTAACAGGTTAAAAATTTCAAATAGTAAATTTGAAATTGTTCAATTCTTTTAATGAAATATGAGAAAAAACCAAGAAATAAATTTATGTTTAATAATTTTTGACACTCTCACCTTCTTGTTCAAACTTTAAAAATCGTAAACAAATTGGCTGCCTTTATTCCCGTGTTACTTACTATATTTTTTATTTCTAATGCACAAAAGTGGCGATTTCAGATAGCAGACGACAGGGAGTAAAAGTCATTCACTTGTTCGACTTATATGAAACTGGCGGCCGTTTTCTCCCTTGGGCAAAAATAACGCATGGGAACAGCGGTTATGTTTGCACATGGGAGAAAATGGACGCCATTTTCATATGGTCGAACAAATGAGTGACTTTACTCCATGTCGTCAGCTCTCTAAAAGCGCCATTTTTGTGCATATGGGATAAAAAACAAATTTCTATACATGTTTTTCGAAAAATGACCACTATTTTGTCAGTTTTGCAAAAGGCAAAAATCGTGTAAAACTTTATACGCCAATATTTATTATTTAAACCTGAAAAAATGTACAAAAATAACCTTTTTTAGGGCGTTTAAAGTGGGTAAATCTCTTAATAAAAAACATTAATCCAGAAGCCTGTACTTAAGCGACTAAAATACTCATAACTCCGTTAATTTTGCTATAATTAACTTGAAATTTTAACACAATATTCTGGAGATATTATACAATCATTAAAAAAATTCTAAGAAAATGCAATAAAAAATTTTAAAACCTTACCCCCCTTAAGAAAAACGGGGAAAAGGGGAAATCTTATTATTTTAGAAGATTTTTATTACTTTAACCACTTCAGCGGCATGGCGTTCCAATTGGCGTCGCATGAGTAGGTGACAGAAGCGGCAAAAAAATGCGTAAATGGCGTTCCTATTTAAACTTAATTCCTAAATTCTGTAAACAAATTAAGTTTACCAAACCAAATGTTATTTATTATTTGAGATTATGAATCTTAAATGGATTTTTGAAAATTCAAATAGGCGGATTCAAAATTGTGAACTATTTTGTGTGAATATTGGAACGCCATTCGTAAAAAGTATTCAAAAATGGGCTACATTAAAACCTTTTTAAAACCATTTAAGATCTCTAAAAAATAATTTTTTCTTGTCCTATTCATCTTCATTTATCTCAAATAATAAATAACATTTGGTTTGGTAAACTTAATTTGTTTACAGAGTTTAGGAATCAAGTTTAAACAGGAACGCCATTTTCGCATTTTTTTGCCGCTTCTGCCACTTACTCATGGAACGCCAATTGGAACGCCATGCCGCCGAAGTGGTTAAGGAGATAGAAAACACATAATAGAATTAATTAAAAAAAGAGAACTATAATAAGAATGGTATTTAGTTACATTCAGCGATAGTTTATAATAATACCAGTCAGGTAGCAGTGAGAGGCCCAGAAGCGCTCACTACTCACTGACTGGTATGGTCCTTTACGGCTGCACGTAACGGCAGGTGTTATATCCGGCTCCTTAATTATTCAAAAATTTCACTATAAACATAATTTTTTATAAACATATTACTTCTATCATCTCCTAAATATATTTTTACGGATTCAAATTAACGTACCCTCGATAATGCAACATACATCTGACCGTGATTAAATACATCTCTTCTTAAATCTATATATATATTCTGTTAAATGTTTGTCCTTGAGACTTGTTAATAGTCATTGCAAAAGCTAATTTTATAGAAAATTGTCTTCTTTTAAAAGTAAACGGATATAAATTTTCACAATATAAAGTTACTCTATGTAAAAAGGCAATATTTCCACTCTTATCTTCCGTTAATATTTGACATTTAATAATATTATGTGATAAATCTAAAAACAATTAACAATGTTCCGTTACATAATCCTTCATTAATAATAAGATTTCTAATAAGCATTACAACGGAATTAATTCTTAAATGTAATTCATGTGGTGGTAAGGAAGGTGGAGAGAGAGTATTTAAATATTCTGGTAATAAAGTTTCAGAAAATTTTTCATTATCACAATTTTCAGTAGAATCAATACTTTTATATATTTTTTCACCTTTACTGTCTAAGAGACGCACCACTCTCTTATTAATATTATCAACGTCAACGTTTCTAGGTGCTAAAATTTTACACTCTGACAACTTCTGAAATTTATTCTGTTGTATGAACTGACAATACATTTCTTCTGCAATATCTACATTCCCTTTTTGAATAATATGTTCTGGTAATATAACATTATCATCTGCATCATTTAATTCACCACTGCCAACTTTAAGTAAAAAATCTCCAAATTCCGTTTCTTGTGGTAAGGCTCTCATATTATCTGTTAATGTGTATTTTTTGAAATGTTTCCATAGTTTACTATTTTTTATTGATAAATTAACTATTTTTGATCTAGTACCCCGTTCTTTAATTGGTAAAGTTTGTCGAAAATCTCCGGCTAGAATTACAATTTTACCACCAAAAGGTTTATTGGAATTCATTATATCTCTTAATAGAAAATCCATAATTTCTAAAGCATATTTTGGAGCCATTGGTGCTTCATCCCAAATTAAGACATCTATATTTTTTAAAAAGAGGCCTTCTTTAGATTGAACTTTAATGTTTGAAGATGAATCACTGTATAATGGAACGGGTAAGCCTAAAACTTTATGAACAGTTTTTCCATTAGGAAGCAAAGTCGCAGCTATACCTGTAAATGCCATGTTGCAAACATTTATTCCTTTCCTTCTTAACAAATGCCATAGCGTAATGTATAAAAATGTTTTTCCAGATCCTCCACAACCATCAACATATAAGCACTTAGAACTATCAAAAGAAGAATCCTTTAGGGCATCAAGTACATAATCAACTACAAGTTTTTGTTTTACATTTAATTTAGCATAATTCTGTTCTCCTATGTTAATATGTTCTGCAATACTTATAGCATTAACTTGTTGAGTAAAAAATTCATCTTGTATATCTAACAATGCCTGAAAGTCAGTTAAATTATATCCTTCGTTAAATAACATTGTTTTCATATTTCTATAAGCCCTTTGTTCAGCATCAATGTCGTTAGTTTTTGAATAATCTTCTGACATTTGAACCTTAAATTGTTCCCAATGTTTATCCGGTAGTACAGGATGACAATGAATTAAAATTCTTATAAATAATTGGCGAAGTGAATGAGGCATCATCCATAATGCAGCTTCTTTCATTGTTGTAATCCACTCACTATAATCTTCTACAAGTCCTAATGCCAAACAAGCAGATGTAAAAGATTCATTAACAACTCCATTAATTGTTCTCAAACTTTCAAAAGAAGTTGCTTCTTTTACTGTAAGCAATAATAGTCTAAGATTAAATAACTCTAATTGATTTGGATTAACTGAATACATTCTTCCCAAAACTTTTTCTTTACGAAGTCTTTGTTTCCATTCAAGAGATTTTGTTACCTATGTTTAATGCTCTGGCATTTCTGAATAATAATACTTTTGAGCATTACAGTCCCGTTGGTTAAGATTAAAGTAATCCAGAAGTTTTGTATTTTTATTTGAGTCGAAAGAAATAACATTCTGTTCATTTAGCAAATGTATGGGCAAGCGATTAACGCTATGACTCTTTTTTCCTAAAGGTTTACTTAGAATTCTCCAAACTGCCTTAACTGGACCAACATATCTATTTTCTTCATAATGATCTATTTCATTATGATTAATAGTTACATCATTATTCGCATTTGTGATAATAATAGATGCAGCGTCATGCCCTTTGAGAATATATTTATATAAATATTTAACAGACTTGATACTCGAAACTATTTCAACATTAATATGGCAATTAAATATTTCTGAAAGTTTAGGACAATACGGAACAACATTAGAACTATCAACAATAAATCCATTTGGTCGTTCATACACTTTATTATTATTTCTTCGACGACAATGAACATAACAATTTTCTTCAATTGTAGTTTCTTCTTGGTAACTTTTTGGAAAATTTTTTGAACATTTTCCATCAATTAAACACCAATCTCCACAAGGACCATGAATATTATTTTGCATTATTATTTTATGTAAAATAGAATTATTATTTTTATCGGGAATCTCTGCAGAAATATAACGATCGACACTTTCAACTGTTAATAGTTTAGGATTTTCTTTCAATATAACTAACAAATGAATGTGTGGCAATCCTCGCTTTTGAAATTCAATAACATAAACATAAGATTTGACCTCTTCAAATAATTTGTTATCAATAATATGTTTAAGTAAATGTTTTACTTTTAATGCGAATACTCTAGTTACAATATCAGGTCAATCAGCAGCAGTTTGATGGGGTAATAAACTTTCCTGTATCTCTTTCCAATTTGGATTACACGTCATTGTAATAAA
This sequence comes from Leptopilina drosophilae, assembly GCA_032873175.1. Taxonomy (NCBI): domain Eukaryota; kingdom Metazoa; phylum Arthropoda; class Insecta; order Hymenoptera; family Figitidae; genus Leptopilina; species Leptopilina drosophilae. The sequence continues at coordinate 27,653,856 of CM065480.1, forward strand.
TAAATCTGCTCTACCATGACGAGCAACAATAGCCATCGAATCCTGATATTGTTGCATCATATTGCGAGGTGATCCAATAAAAGTGGAAGGCAATATAAGCGTTTTTCCCACGTGTACATCATTTTCCAACTCATGATTGTGTAAATAATCGATCAATCCTTTATATGTTTCACTTCTTAATTGAGCTTGATTATTTGCACAAAATCTTAATCTATTTTTTTCTATTTTTACATAATTGTCAACCACCCATTGTTGAAACAATCTACCCCCATATAAAAATGGATTAAATTCCTTATCTCTTATAGCAATTTTATATTTAATGTAGGCAGATCTAGAAATAGTATGATTTCTACTTCTGTAATCACTATTACTACGAATCATATTAATATTATAACCCTTATTTCCAAGTGGATAAAATATGGGATAAATCCGTGGTTCAACATTGGGATCTAAATTGCTAACCAATTTTAATTTCATTGTAGATTTATTATAAACCGTTACATAAGATTCTGGTATTTCTCCCTTAGAGTTTGTATTAAAAATTGCAGCAACTTCACTAAAACTTTAAAAATTATATCTATTTTTTAAGGCTTTTTTTAAAGTGAACAATAATAGTAATTCAGGAATTTCTTCATTTTTTTGTCTTGCTAATTCAGTTTCTATTCTAATTACCTCTGACATCATCATGTAAGATTTTGTGTATTCATTAGAATTTCTCATAATATTTTCTATAGATTTTAAAATGTCTTCATCCAAATTGTCGTTACTTTTCAATCTGTATCTGATTGATTCCTGAGGGTCATAAATAAATAATTGACCAAAACATGGATCTTCACCATTATCCGGATATAAAGCACTATTAATTTGATAGTCAATTTGACCTTGAATTTTGTAACAGAATGGTCCTCTTCTTCTTCCATTAAAATTAATTACATTTGCATTTAAAGATTCAAAAGAAAAAGAATTATTGTACAGCCTTATATTCTTTTTAAAATGGCCAGATTTTTCATGAAGTCCTTCTAGCAAAAGCTTTAATTTATCTGGATATTGTATGGAAGTTAAAACAACACCTCCATAACTATAACAATTATTAAAACTAACTTTTCTACCAGCAACTTGTTCATCTTTAAAATGTTTAGGTTGACAATGTGTGCAATAATAATTCATTGGATCTAGATAATTTTCAACATTATTTAACTTAAATGTTTCATTATCATCTAAATCTATATTTAATATTTTCTTTAAAACAGGAATATTCAAATTTGAATTTATACTATTATTTACCAGTTTCAACTCATTTTGCTTCCTCGTGAGGAAGCTTTGTAGTCGTTTAATTTACAAAATTTTTAAAAATCCTTTTAACAAATTTTCTTCTATATGGGACTATGTTATATAAGACCCTGAACAATTGTCCGGATGTATGTATGTGTGTGTGTATGTGTGTGTGTATGTGTGTGTGTGGATCCCGATTTTTGTGAACACGATAACTCGAAGAGGTTTTAACGAATTTGGCTAAAATTTACCAGGTATATTTATCATAAAAATATCTCGAACTGGATTGATAGACTTTAAAAAATTCTCATAAAAAATTTTTTTTTGACTTTTTTCTAAAAAAAATTTTTTTTCAAAAAAATTTTTTTAAGTTGGTTATTGAAGTTAATATATAATAAAATCTTATTCTTTGCATCAAGACGAATCGATTGGTATATAAAAAGAATAAATTGTATGAGAATTTATAGAGTTAATCACAATTAAAGCTGAAAAATTCGCATTTTTCTCAAAAAATGAGTTCTTTCCGCAAAATTATGTTGCTGTATAAGAAAATCTTACTCACTTATTTCTAAAATTTTATTCTTTGCATCAAGACGGATCGATTGGTATATATAAAGTATATATTGTATTTAAATTTATAAAATTAAAACCAATTATAGACACAAAATTTGCATTTTTAATAAAAATTCATTTTTTCTTAAGAATCATGTTGCTGTACAATAAAATGTTATTATTTATTGAAAAATAAATCTAAAATCTTATTCCTTGCATCAAGACGAATTGATTGATGTATGTAAAATATATATTCTATTGAAAATTGTATAATGAATTACAACCCCCACAGCAACGAAACTTTCCTAAAGATTTCCTAAAGATTTATTTGAAATGTTCGGAACATTTAATTGCAAATTTTAGTAAAAATTGTGTAAAGATTTAAATGTCTCGATTAAATAAATGTTTGGTGCAAAACTTTACGGAAGATTTAAATTAAATTTTCCTGAAATTTTCGTCGTGAAAGTTGACTGAACATTTCAATTAAAGTTTCCTGAAATTTTCGTCGCAAAAGTTGACTAAACATTTTAATTAAAACTTCGTGAAATGTTCGTCGTGAAAATTGATTGAACATTTCAATTAAAGTTTCGTGAAATTTTCGTCGCGAAAGTTGAATGAACATTTCAATTAAAGTTTCGTGAAATGTTCGTCGCGGAAGTTGAATGAACATTTCAATTAAAGCCTCGTGAAATGTTCGCCGCGAAAGTTGACTGAACTTTTAAAATTAAAGTTTCGTGAAATGTTTGTCGCAAAGGTTAATTAAACATTTATTTGCCAAACGCTGAACGGAAATATGACTGAATAAAAAAATGATATTAAATGAAAGTGGAAACAAGTAAATTAAATAGTAATTAATAAACATAAACACATTTATTTGACATAATTGAGAGATTTTTACAGATTTTTATTGCCTCTCTTAATCTTGAAATACTTTAAAGAACAAATAAAAAAATACTTATAATCAGGTACAAACAATAATTTTCTTTTACATTTAAAACATTGCATGTCATTTTTTTCAATAGTTTTTTTGTTTCGATTAAAATAATAATAATATAATTATGTTTATAAATAACATTATTTACGTAATAAAATATTTTTTATTGAATAACAATAATTAAATTTGAGACTTTCCATGCTAAACCAACATATAATAAAAATTCACATTTTTAAATTGGTTTAAATTTTTTATAGTTTTTAACGAGATATGGATTTTTTAAAATGTCCAATTTTTAAGAAAACTTTTGTTTAATTGCTCATAATTTCTAGAAACATGAATTAATTTTAATAACACTTATGAAAAGAATTCTCAGTTTTTAGATTAACTTTTCAAAAATTTGATGGAAATAATCATAAAAAAATTATATACTAGTTTTTTTTGTAATTTATTAGATAAAATCTTATTTATAAAGTTGTTTGTACAGTTTGCTTTTGATATAACTTTTAAAGAAAAATACTTTTTTTACGCGAACTTTAAGCCCAGTTCAGTCATGGGTATGTATTGGCTTTTACTATTTTTTCAAATTTTTTTAAATTACTGCAACTGAATATTGAATGAAAAAATAATCAATTTCATTAATTTAAAAACATTTTTAAAAACTATTATACTTAGAATCATTTACGACAGGACTTAAGCCTATTTTTAAAGTTTTGAAAATTGCGAAAAATAAATTAGTCTTGTTTAAAAATCCTTTCCAAAAATAGTACAATACAACTAATTAACAAAATAATATTTTAACCCACGTAAATTACCAAACATTTAGTAAAGAATTTTTTGGTAATTACTTGCACCTATATTTTGAAAAATCGGATTATAGAGCTCTTTTCAGTAAAGTACAAAAAGGCCAATTAGAAAATGTTAATTTTTATGGTTTATTGGTTTGGTGTGGCATATTTTTTTTCTTACAAGAATTTTCTATTCTTTGGGAATTTTTTATAATATATATATGTATATTAAAAAGATTGTAATTCTTTCATAAATAATATAAAAAATACCGTTTATATCTTCCTTTTGAAATTCCCTGCACAAATGCACTTTGCAGAGCGTTATAGCTTGAAAATCTGTAGTTTTCTTTTCCACTTTTTTTATTATTCTAATCATGTTTTTTCAAAATTTTTTGTAAGTGTATTAAAATGTCGTTAAGTGCGTTTCGAGACTTTAACCCACTTGATATTATTTGAAACTACCATAAAAACATTTAAACATTATTACATAAAAACGGCTGAAGTGTATAGACTCCAGGTGAAACTAAAAATAAAAAAAAATCGGATAAGTGCAAGTTACACTCACACCCACTCCTAGAGTACCGTACACAAATCAAACTAATCTTCCATTTCTGATTCGGATACATTTCTGTCCTCCTGACCCTCTTCATCCTCATCGTCTTCATTCTCCTCATCGTCTTCGAGAAGTCTTTGTGCTTCCTCGGCTTCTTTTCTTTTTTCTGCAGTTTCTCTGTACAGAATAAATATTGATTTTTATTATTTTTTTTTAATGATTACAATTTTAAAAAATAGGTTTAAGAGATTTACACATACTTCTCCCTTTTTAGTTTATTTTTACACTGAGTTAGCCAATCCTGCACCCAATGGTCCATTTCACTTTTAACAAATTGTTTGCCATAAAGTCCTTTAATAGATCCTAAAAAAGAAACAGAATATTACAACATTAAAACAATTTTTTTTTTAATTACAACAGCTTTGAAAAGTTACTTGAATGGTCCATTAATTACGTGAGGTCAAAATAGAGAGAGGTCTAGAAAAATCTTGAAAAAAATTTGAAACTTAAAAACACAATTTAATTAAAAAATATTATTTTTTATTATAAATTATGAGTTGAAAATGATAGAGTAAATCTCACGTGAGGGGGAGGGTCCAAACTTTACAAAAAAAACACCTTGCGTAAATAATGGAAGTCATCTTAATAGTTTTACTGACTTTACTGCGTGAGAACGACTTAAATGACTAAATTTTGTTTACGAATTAAGGAATTTTTGGCTTCAATTAGGGAAAAGTTTATAAAACAATGTGTATTCGATACTTTGTTGATTGAAAAATTAAATGACAAAAAAATTGCTTACTATAAACAACGTTGTAGAAACCTGTTCCACTAAACGATTCTTTTTTACCGCTTCTGCCTAGAAAACTATATTTCATTCCGACCTCTGAAAGCAACAATCTGTTCATGGCATTTTTGACCGTCATGCTCAGTTGTCGAAATTTTCCTAACGATTTCAGGAATTTTACCTGCAAATAAACATTATTCAAATTGCATTCTAAAACTTTTATAATTTAGTATGTTATATTCATTAGTTACATTTTAGCATAATTTTGTAAAAATTTCTTGCTCTGAGATATGGGAATAAAATTCTTTCGAGGTCAAAAAAAAGGAATCGAAGAAAAAGTAATGGTGAACAATAGTGATAAATGTTAAAAAAAAAACTTAGGAAAAAGCGGAGCAAAAATTGAGTTTGAATAATCGCGATAAAAAAATTTTGCGCAGTACAACTAGGTGGTAAATCTTCATAATTACGAACTCCAAGTTTTTTGAATTGTATTTAACGAAACTTGATAATTAAAGAATACTTACAACTTTTTTAGAAAATGCTTTATTTTTCAATTTGTCATTGAGAAGTTGGGCCTCTTCCAGCGTTGTGGCAGGGAATTCGTTAAATTCCTCATCTTCATCATCTTCATGAGGTTGCATCAATCCATTTATATTGGAGGAAATGTACTCTACCATCGCTCCAATTGTGTTCAATTTTGTGAATAGCCTTATGTCTTTTTCGGTGCCTAGACAATTAAAAAAATTATTTTAAAAAATATCTTCAATTTTAAAGATCGACGAAGTCATTGTTTTCATTTATAAAACAGAAGAAACTGATTTTTTAAAGACAGTTTTAATAAAAAAGTTATGTTACGTAACATTAAAAAAGCTAAAATAATTATCTTATATGAAAGTGAGCTGGAAAAAATTAATATTTTATCTAAGTTGAGTCCTTTTCGATATTAACGATTCATTTAAATAAAAAGTGTATTTCTTACAATTCCACTTCTCAAAATCTTCTGGTTTATCAGAGAATTTTGAGCTGCTTTTTTTTCCTTTGCTCTTGGGACAATTCTTATCCTTTTCAATTCGTTCTTCTCCGCTCTGTTAGTGAACAAACAAAAACATCTATGAAAAAAAGTTACAAGAAAAAATTATTTTAAGAATAGAAAAAATTTGTGAAATGAAAGTTAGCCAAGTAAATTGTAGGATTAGGGTAAATGTTAATTCATTGAATTAGAATAAACATATTTTTAAAAAAGAATATTTTTCTTATAGTAGTTTTAAAACATCGTTTAATATAAAAAATATGAAATATAGGGGTGCATGAAAAGTGGACTTGTTAGAACTTTTATTTCATAGAAATATATTCTCTAGAACAACATTTTGCAGAATATATAATTGTTAGAATGACAGCTTGGCAGAATTTCTATAAAATCGAATTATAATTTGGCAAAAAGTCAATTGGATCGAACTTCAATTTACCAGAAGTCTCATTTTAACCGAATATCAATTTATGTGAATCGTTTTTTGGTAAAATCATAATTTTACAGAAGCGTAATTAAATAGAATCTGAACATCCAAGAACCAAGTTTTAAAATTTCATTAAAACATTTGTCTTTGGAGAGGGGTGGATAGGCAATTTCTCCACCATTTTGTACACTTTCATTAAAAAAGCCTAGAGAATCAATCCCAAAGATGTTTTTAACTTTTTCTAGAATCTAAGAAAAATAAATGTCCATGTCAATTTTGAGCTCAACCGGTCCGATATATTTTTCTATAGCCAGGCTTCACAGTGCATAATAAGTTCAAAAAAGAGGAATAGGGGAATTTTTTATTAAAAATAGGGGAAAATCTAAACATATTTTTTAGTTAAATTTGGACTCTTATTTTATAAAACCGCTTTAAAAATTACTATAATTTAAAATTAATTTAGTTTAGAACATTAATAATTATTAAACCTTAATTTATAAAAAAAAATTACTATTAATTTATAAAGTTTATCACATTATATCATTCCTAAATTGTGCGATACTTTTATTTTGTTTTATAATTAAAAAAATTTTAATTAAAAAGAAAGCAGACATTTTATATATTGTTTTCATAGCAAATTGGTACGTACTGGGTAAGGCTTTCTGAAGTGTACCAATGGTTTTTGAAGCCTGTTCTTAATGTGATAATTTAATTTTCTTTAAAGCATTTTATTCTATGTAGAATTTGAAAGTATTACCAAAAAAAATTTTAGATCCCACATTTTATTTACAAATTACAACTATTTTTGTTACCCGCTGTAACAAAGACATGGCGCGTGCAGTTTCGCGGGCGGTCGCACTGTCGCGTTAAATGCGTTGAATTGGTTTCAATTTGTTAGTTATTAATTTTCGAGTAATTTATTTTTTTCAAAAAATGTGTTAAAAATTAAATTGTTAATAACTTTTTAGAAAACAATTTTTTTAAAATTATTTTCAGGTATTGTTTTTATCATTATTTACTTTTAAAATATAGTGTTTGAATAAAATTAAAACACCCTTTGATAATGATAATCATGAGTACTCCTCAAAAAGCCTCACCCTACTGTTTTACCGAATGCACATCTCCCGAATTTATATCCCCGAAAAAAACATTTTATCCATGTCTCCAAATAAATTTTTCCGAAAACAGTTGTTTTAAAATTTTTGAAAAAAAATTGTTTTTCGAAATAAACTAAATTTTTGTTGTTCTTTAGCACTTTTTATACACAATTGTGGGTCTCTATCAAAGAACCGGTTATAAGTATTTTAAGCTCGAAATCATTACCCTGTAAATAAAAAATTAAACTGTTTTTAATCCCAATTTTTTGAGAAACATTTGAGTAATCTTTATACCAATATAAAATGTTTTTAAGAAATTAAAATTCTAAATCCTTTTTTTATTTAGAGGTCGAGAATTTTGAGTCTCAAAAACTTATAACTGGTTCTTTGATAGAAACCCTCAATTTGTTATCTTTGAACATTAATTTTAGGCTGTTTTGATATACTTTTGGTTAAAATGCATTCGGTGAAAAATATGTTTTGGTAAATTCTGGTGAATGGTCGGATACCATTTTAAGAAATGTAATATTTTTTATGGCTTCACTTAATAAATATTTTAATCAAAATTTATAAATTAATAAATTATCGACATTGAAAATATCAATATATTCAAAATAGTAAAATTTCAACTAGACTTTATTTGTTTCAAATAAACTTTATTTTGTTTAAATAAAAGTTTTATTTATGTTGAATAAAATTTGTCTTTAAAACAAATAAATAAGCTAGTTGTCTTCCAGACAAATCTACGTTTATTTAACTCAAATAAGATATATTTGATATAAAAAAAATTTGTCTCTTGCTATACAACACAAAATAGGGGAAAGAAGTAAAAAATAGGGGGAAAAGGTGAAATATTGATAAAAAAGGGGAAAAAGAGGAATTTTTTGAAACAGAGGAAAAAAAGGGGAATAAGGGAAACACTGTGAAGCCTGTTTAGCAGTTTGAAATTGAACAGACGGACAACGCAGAAAAAACAATGTGGTTCTGTTCGTACACTACATGTACAGAACAATGAAATATCATAATTGTTTTTGTTTTTCAAGCCTAGTTTTCATAATTTTTGCGAAAACTTGTAGCTTTTATAACAAATTTTTTTAAAATTCAGGCCTCGGATCGACTTTTGTAGTTGAAAAAAGTCGAAAAAGTCGATTGTAATCTTGAAAAAAGTCGAAAAAGTCGATTGAAATCTTTAAAAAAGTCGATTTTAATATTTCCAATTGAAATATCAAAACAATGTACTCTACGAGGGTTTATTATTGCAATTGAATAACAAACGAAATACATTATTATGATAATAATATTAGAATAACAGTAATTAATAAAATCAATAATACTTTTCTTATTTAAGATACTATTTTTCAACAAATATTAATAATGGGTCAAAATTTCTCAAACGGATCATCTAAAACTAAAAAATTTTCTTTTTGAAGTAAAATATTTTTTTTACTCTTAATATGGTTAAGAAGTTAATAATTATCATTGTTATTGACAATTATTATGAATAATAATCAAGTTTCTCTGATATTTGTTAACATTTTAGGCATTTTTTAAACAAAAATGTTTATATCATATGTACATTCTTTTAAAAACTTTAAAAATTTATTAGCACAAACAATTACATTTGTTTTGAACAAATTATTTACTTTTTAAACAAATAAATGGATTATTTCTGCAAAAATAGAATTTTTTTTCTTATTTTAACGAGTTTAAAGTCAGATAAAGCTCTACTCATGGAGAAAAATAGTTAGCTATATTTCAGCTAATTTTTAGCTACCTTAGCTATAACCTTAATTGCTATTATATGGATAGCAATTATTGTTAGCTAATGCAGCTAATAATTAGCTAAAATAGCTAACTTTTTTTGCTAAAACAGCTAATTATCAGCTGTAATAGCTAAAAATTCGCTATCCATATAATAGCAATCTCAATTCTCTCCGTGCTTGATTATTGATAACTACATTATTGTTCATATGATTGTTACAACAATGGTTATTATTAAATTAAAAATAATTTTTTACCAAAATCGACATAGATTACTTAAATAAACATAAATTTGGCTGCAAAAAAAATTTTAATAAAAAGAACTAAAGTTATCTATTTGTTAATTATGATTGTTTGCAACAATTTAAATAAATTGTATTATAAATTATTATTTGTGGTGGTCATGCTCGACTAATTTAAATTGTTTTCATGAAAAATAAATAAATAAACATGATTTTTTCTAAAAAAATATTGCAAATTGTCAACTTTGAGTAAAAAAAATTATAAACAATTTAAAATTAAAAAATTGGTTTAGAGTGATCTTTTAGAAATTGTATCCCCTTTAATTTACATTTTATAAATAAATAATATACAAAATTATAAAAAATAAAAAAACAAAATATGTATATATTCGAATAGTGCAATTCAAGACGAAACAAACCCATATTTTAAATTTTAAATCCGTCAATTGAAACTCAAGAAACAAATTTGTTAATTTAGCATTATTAAACAATTCAATTGTTAAGAACTTTAAAAAAAAAATTTTTGGCTTAATATTTTCAGGGATTCTTCTTAACCATATAAGAGTAAAAAAGAATATTTTCGTTCAAAAAGAAAATTTTTTAGTTTTAGGTGATCCGTTTGAGAAATTCTGACACAAATATTTGTTGCATTTTCTTAGAAAAAGTCGAAAAAATCGCATTTTTTAGAAAAAGTCGAAAAAAGTCGCATTTTTAAAAAAAAGTCGAAAAAAGTCGCATTTTTCAAGATATCCGAGGCCTGAAAATTTTTTACTCGTCAAAAACAGTGTTATAGAAATGAATAGAAAAATTTGCCCATTTTCAAAGAAAGTTAAGGAAACCGGTAACTGACATGTTTTTGGAAAAAAAGAGAAATTTATATGATAAAAAGTGTTTTTTATGGTAGATAACTGATCAAACAGAAAAAAGATAAATAAAAAATTTAAAAAAAAATAAAATTAAGTAAGATAAATTTAAATGTTACATATAAGATTTTTATACATGCAATATAGCGGTAAAGAATTCATTATAAAAAAAATTAGAAATAAAAATGTCTACTTCGACATGTGCGGTAATTTTGTTGATTGTTGACATTAATAAATACTTGAATATTCCGATTGTAAAAACTTACTCCCATTTGAGGAATCGTTGGTCCCGATTTATCGGATAATACTGCATCGGTTATTATCTGTTCTGCATTCTCATCAAAATCTCCGGCGCCTTTTTCTTCTGTGTTTTGGTTTTGATCACTTTCAACTGGTTTAGGTTGATTACCTTCGACTTCTAGTGGATTTTTCGAAATGCTATCTAGAATAATGTAAATGATTCTAATAGTATTTTATTATTATTATTTTATTATCTAAAGTATTGTATATTTAAAAAAAATTTAAAACGAAATTAAATTCTTTCTAAGAAATTAATAACTAACTATTTTTACCTTCCTCAAGTTTTCTTTTTTTTGCCGTTGTTTGCGACGAAATGTGAGGCTTAAAGTTGTTCAAAATGTCAGAATCATTTTTCAACTCAGCCAAATCTTCATCAGAACTGATTTGTAATTTATGTCGAATGTGTCGAGTTTGCTTTAATTTCTGATTGTTGACATTATCATCCGTGTCAATTTCAGAGAGTTCTTCGGCAAATTTTAACTTTTTCATCGCATCTTCATAATTCGCTGTGAACAAAAAAAAGTTTTAAAATTATATGAAGTGATACTTAAGGTCATGTTATTTAGTGGTCACGTGCTCCATATACTTTACTATGGGAACACGTGACCACTGAATAACATGATCTTAATTTATAAGAGTTATTTTATTTTACCTAATGCAATTGCGGACTATTTTTAAAAAAACCTGATAATAATTTTTAAAAATGAAAAAATGAATTTAATTAAAGGTTAAAAAATAAGTACTTTTGTTAAACTGAAGTATGCTGTCTGAATAACGATGATTTGAATGATTTGAATGATTTGAATTCAAATTAAAAATTTTAAATGAAATTTCATAATAATAATTAATATTAATTTAGTAAATCACTTGAAATATTATTATTATTAATAAAAATAATCATTTTTCATTTTTCGCTTGCGGAGTTTGAAGTATCGAAAATCAGCGAAAATCCCAAAAAGTTTAACATTCAAGATAAAATTTTTCTTATTTCTAGATTATAAAAAAGTCTGCATATCTTTGGAATGTAAATTGAAAGTACTTAATATTAGTCAATGAATTTAAAATTATTTACAAACTTTCTAGAAAAATGAAATTAAAATATGGTAAATTTTGGCATTTTACAGGTCGGTTTGAAAACTTATATTTTTTTTACTATTTAGACGTCTATTTTACAATATAATATTGATTGCCATCAAAAACTAAAGATTCAACTTTTGTCGCGTTAGGTCCCTTTTTATCATGGAGCGTCATATATGAAATAAATTTTATTCTAAATTATTTTTTCTTTTGATACATTTAATGGTAAGGACCATAAAAATTTTCAGCTTCAAAAATAATACATAATTTAAAATTTACGTTGTTAGAACATACCAATTTTTTGTTATCATTTAAGAAATGAAATAAAAACAGTTAAAGAATCTAACTTTTTAATTTAATTTATATATAAATTTATATATAAATTTATATTATAAGCGATAAACAAAATACAAATAATTTGTTTTATATAGAAATTTTTAATCTATTTTAAGTTTTTGTTTGATTAGAATTTAGTGTCAATGAGGGTGATTTTAAACGAAATTTTTCATTTTACGTGTAATTTTTTATTTATTTTAAAGGCTCTTTTAATATTTCTGTACCACAACATTTTTTTATCAAACATTTTACTTACGTGCATTTTTAATGTGTTCAAGGACAGGCCAAGCATTTCCCTCAGCATTGCACCAATCTTTAGTAGGTGTAAAATCCCCCTTCCGATTTAAAAGTTTTACCAAGTCCTTTTTAGGATAATAACTTGATACGATTTCTCCTTTGTTATTGAAAATAGCCCAACACCTCCTAATAATTGCTATGCCAGAAGCAAATTTAACTATCGCAAAAGTAGGCGCTAATAGGGAGTCATCTTCTTCCATTGTGCCCTCTGTTAAAACATTTAATAATATATTTGCTCAAAACAATTCAGAGCTACAAATGTGAGGTGTTAGCTATTTTGCGAAATTAAAGTCTACACAATATAATTCTACACTAATATTACTTTTACATGAATAAATCCTAGACAAAAAAATTTACACATTGCAATTCGATTAAATTTAATTAAAATTTCACTTAATATTAATTTTTGAAAATTCATCTAAACAAAAATATTCAAAACAAAAAAATATGCACAAAAATCTCTGCAAAATTCTACGCAAAATAAATTTCTTTAAATTACTTTATTAACTGTACACCGTTAAATCAAACACTAGATAACTCTACAGATATATTTATAAATTTAAATAAACTCTTTGAAATGAAAAAAAATTTTACATAATTAGATGCATCACAGTGAAACTCAACACATTTTCAAAGTTGTTTATTGAACTTGTAACAGTTTTGAATATCGCAAATATGTGGAGTTTTATTGTAGATAATTTAATTGTATAGAATGATTTTTTCATTCTAAAAAATTTATTTTAATTTAACAATATATCTGTGAAAAGTAATCTGGTATTCGACTTAACGATGTTTAGTTAATAACGTCTATCATCTACTATTCAAAAAAATTAACATTTTTTGAAGTAAAAAACAATAAAACTTTATCAGAAATTGTTAATAAAACAATTTGTCAAAATTCCTTCTGTCACTTTAGTCTCATTACATCTAAAAAAAGACGAAACAGTCGATTCTTTTAATAAAAAAATCTAAAAAAGGAATTCTATTGTAAAATTCTTTTACTCACTTCTTGTTTTCATAGTTTTAAATTTCTTGCATATATTTAGAATATTTTAGAATTAAACTCAGAAAAAATCAGATTTAAATTTTTACAATTTATATAAATACAACAAATTTAAACTTTCTCTTTTGGTAAAAATTTTTGACATCAAATTTATGACTTTTTTTTTGTTAAAATAATGAGTCAAATAATTAAAAAAAAATTTAGTTGGAAAAATTCTCTACATATAAACACAAAAAAATAATAAAATTTAGAAAACTGTTTAAATCTAAATTCTTTTTTTTATTTATTATATAACTGAGAAATTTGTTTCAATTTTTAGATACAAAATTTTCAAAATAATCTTTTCTTTCTTAAATATTTTTCAAATTGAATTTGTTTATTTAATAATTTATTCAAAGTAATTTTATAAGCATTATTCTTATATTTTCAATAAAACTTTTGGGTTAAATAGGTAGTTATAAACTATTGATTTCAATTATATAGAAATTATCAAAATTCAATTTCCAAAAAAATTTTCAAAGCAAAGAATAACATAAGTTTAATATTTTAAAAATACCCTTAAATGAAAAAAAGTTATCTTGTTTTATCGATTAAAAAAATAAAACGATTTGCAAAATACTATAAAAACAAAATTAAAGCAATTGCATACAAAAAAATGTATGTAAAAAAATTAAAAAAGTTTTATAATCCACGGCCTGTTACAGACATATATTTTAATTTGTTAACGGCTCAAACGCCCGATAAAAAATTATTTTCTGTATCTGTCTGTATATTAAAAAGTAGAAGAAAATAAAATATTATTTTCACATTATGAATGTGAAACACAGGGAAGAATTCGAACCATGTTTCCATGTGACGAATTCGAGGTTATAAATTTTGGCTTGTAGCAATCGCCAAATTAAATTAAACAATGCATGTCACATAGATTTAGTATAATTTACAATATAAAAATTAATAATAGTGAGGCTCCTCTTACCTTGAGTAAAGACGTTTTCTCCGATAACAGGCGTTTTTACAGAAATCTCAATGTCAGCACGTTCACTATACAGCGTTTTCACGGTTTTCACACGACACAAAACCACGCCGGCCGGCCGGAGAATTTGAAAAGTTCGTAGAAAAGGTATATGACGCCGGTTCCCCTCGCAATATGATTTCGTCTAGAGCAGAGAAATTGATTGGTCCTGATTGGACAAGAATTAATGTTCCACCAATAAACGAAGTTTCATAACGGCAACGTAAGAGTATAACGCGAGATACGTAGCTCTGCGTAATTATTTTGTGACCTGTTCGATGTTCGACAGTGAGTCAGTAAGTGTGTGTATATACATCAGCTGATACGCCACGTTTTGGAAAAGGTATATTTTCTTTCTGTTTATTAACATTTAAAATTTTTTAACTGTACTTTTATGATACTCATGCATGCATAAATATTTTTTTTGTATTAATATATATTCAAACCCTTTATATAAATTAAAATTTTTTAATTTAAAAACGTTACTGCACAAAAAATTCCTAACCTCAATTTCCACTTCATTTTTGTAATTTTAATTTTACAAAATTCAGTTTTTTATTAAATTATTTAGGAAAAATAAGTTATTAATAATAATAATAATAATAATTTTTTTCTAGTAAAGAGTGTCGAGAAATAAAAAAAATGGAAAGGAACAGCCGAAAAATAAGGGATGTAGCATCTACCTCAACATTGGAACAAGGACCTAACCATCGAAAGAAGCAGAAAGGTAAGGTTTATGAGTTTTTATAAATAAAGAAGAGAAAAATATATGGTACTGAAAATTAAATTTTTAGAATTAATAAAAAAATTCTGAATTTTTTTGTCTTTTTTAAAAAAACTTTAATTTTAATTTTGTTGAAATTAGTCTCAATTTTAAAAATTTTAACGCAATTATTTAAAAGAATTCAATTATCTTAATAACTATTAACAGTATTCATCACAAGAATTCAATTATTTTCAAAATTAATAAAATTCTTCTACAAAATTCAATTATTTTCAGGAATTTTGATAAAATTCATCGCGAAATTCAATTACTTTCATAAATAATAGTATTCGTCACAAGAATTCAATCATTTTTAAATGTAATAAAATTAGGGTGACCAGACGTCGTCCTTTGAGAAGGATTGTCCTCCATTTTAATTGCTGTCCTCCGAAAATAAAAAGTCCTCCTTTGTCCTCTAAAATGACGAAAAGTCCTCCTTTTTTGAAATAGATCTTTGTCTCATATGTAGTTTATATGCATTGAACTTTTAATAACATCAATAATTAACGTTTTATAGTAAGTGGGGACCTTTTTTCTCTTTTGCTTATCAACCTATATTCTGGTGGCTGTCCTCCAAAACCGTTTTCAAAATCTGGTCACCCTAAATAAAATTCAATTATTCTGAAAAATTGTAATAAAATTCGTGGCAAAATATCAATTATTTAAAAAAATTTTTATTAATTCAATGATTTTTCAATATTCTACTATTTTGATAAAGTTTCCCAAAAGAATTGAATTATTAGACAAAAATTTTCACAATATTTAACACGAACATTCAATTATTTTTTAAGCAAATAAAAATTTCACACAGAAAAAATACTGTACTAAAAACACATGAGCGAAACTGTTGTGTATATTGCACGCACACTACCATGCGTGATTTGCTCGGAATCCATCCTATTTTCGCATGATGCCTTAGCAAAAGCCGCATGGGGTTTGGCTTTTGCTACAGCACCATGCGAAAATAGGATGGATTCCAAGCAAATCACGCATGGTAGTGTGCGTGCAATATACGCAAACAGTTCGCTATGTGTGTTTTTAGCACAATATTTTTATCCGTGCAGAAATTGAATTATTAAAAATAGAATTTGCATACATTATTTTGAAGAAAACTAATTGTTTGAAATTTTTTTATATAATTCTTTGCAATAATTTAATTATTTTCATAAATAATAAAATTCATTGGAAAATTTTAATGATTTTTAATAAAATTACAATCGCAGGGTTGCCACAGGTCAGGGAAAGTAAAATTGGTCAGGGAAAAGTCAGGGATTTTTACTAAAAAGTACTGGAGAAAATTGAATTCTTAAAATTCATGAGAAAACTCTGAATTTTTTTCCTTTTTGCCTCGTAAATTATGAAATTACCTCGAATTTTAATACAAAACCTTCAATATTTCAATTTCTGTAAAAATTTCTTTTTAAATAACTTAATTTTTCAAAAACTCATAAAATTATGACTTACAAAAAATTATTTTATAAATAATTTTTACAATTTTCATAAATACTAGATTTTTATCGAAATTTAATTATTTTTAAATACTTTAATAAAATTGTTGTCAAAATTGTACAGGAATTCAATTATTCAATATTTAATAAATTTCTTTGAAATAATTCAATAATTTTCATTAGTAATAAAATTTTCACAGGAATTCAATTATTTAAAATACAAAATTTCATAAAATTTTTCGAACTAATTCAACTTTAATTACTAAAAAAACAGGAAGAAATGGTAGAAATCCCTTTCTTCATGTTTTATAATAATATTCTTTCAAGTTTTCAAATTCAAAAGGTTTGAGTTTAAAGTTATCGATATTTTCCATTAATTTTACAATTAACGAAATTCTTAAATAAATCTTAATATTCTTAGAAACAATTGTCAAAAAGTTTTTTTCGAATATTTGAAATGTCCATAATTTTCGATTTAATTACAGTGGAATCTTTGCTAAGGGGTCGTGCATAAACTATGTGACCAATTTTTTTTACCTGTTTTCAATCCCCTTCCCCCCTTTGTGGCCGACCAAGACTTTTCTTACACCCTTCCTTTTCCTTATTATAGGTCAATCCACTCACTTTTGTCTGAAAGTAGTTATGTCTATATTTTTAAAAAATGTAGTTTTAATACATGTTTGGATGCATTTCTTATAAATTTATATCAACAATGGTACCCTTACTTAATTTCTACAGAATAATATTTTTGTATTGTGTTTTACGAACTTGTTCTTGAGCATATTTTAAAAAAATAGTTAAATATTTTTGAAAACTTTGTCTTTGGTTTGAAAGGCATATATCTCAGCTAAAATTTACTGTTTACACTTTGGTGATTTTATAAAACATTTTTCTTAGGTAAGTGTTAATTGCTGAAATGGTTTAGTGGGGCAAACCGGACACTTGTTGCTATCTATACCTTATAATTTTTTTAAAACAAATTTTACTTGTGAAACCATACTTTGTTATCAAATAAAATGATATTCTTAGTTAAAATTCAATTTTCTATTATCATTTTTCTTATTAGAATAATTGTTTATATAAGGGTGATTCTACGCGTAGCGCACAATTTAATGTCCCTCGTGTTTTTTAAGAAATCAGTTTCCCTTGTTCCATACTTTGCTTTATACAACAAAGGCGTATTATGGTTACTCTATGCTACCTGTACCGGTGCATGCTAATAAGTTCTACCATATCAGCCAGCTGGTTAATAAAGTAACCATTATTGCCCTAGGGAGATAAAGGGTACTTTATTGACTTGAGAGCGGTCAATAATATACCCTTTATCTCCCTAGGGCTATAATGGTTACTTTATTGACTGCTGGGTTATAAGGGGGAACTTAGTACGCGCCTGTACAGGTAGATAAAGTGACAATAATACGCCTGAGTTGTATAAAAGAAATAAACTGGTCTGTTTACCTCACAGGGTGGAGCACACTAGCCAGATTTCATTTTTTTTAAAAGTTTATGCAGCAACTAAATAATAGAAGGTAAAAAATAGGTGTCTCCGGGAACAATTTAGTCTATAAAATGGTCTTTCATATAAGTCATCATAAAAGGAAATCGATAGACTCCTGGAGTTACTAGATAAAAAAACTGTTTTTATGACCAGTTTACCCAACTCTCCCCTATGTTAAAACTAAAATTTTTAAAAATTTTTCTGCAACGACTTTTAGATGAAAGTTAATGGATTAATGGACATTATTGTAACGTCACTTGTCGAAACTCTTACCCCCTCGCGTTACAAATCGAAGTTATAAACATGACAACTTCCTTCCCAAAATTGGTCACGTTATTTATGCACGGACCCTTAATAGTTTACAAAATGTGTCTTCAAAAACTACAAAATTAAAGAAAAACATCCATAGGTGTTAATATTTGTTTCTAAAGTTATGAGCTAAAACTGATTTTTTGTCCTACCTGCACAGTCATTTCGGGCACTTAGAGCGGGCGCAAAGTAAATCATTCCACAAACGCACGGAAAGTACATCATTTCTAATCTTGTGTAGAGAGTGGAAAGTATGTCTTTTCCGACGAGAGGGAGGGAATGTTACTTTACCTCCCTGTGACGTCATAACAGCGAGAGAAAATTATACTTTACCTCCCCGTGACGTCATAGCGGAGAGAGAAAAGTACTTTACCTCCCTGTCGTTCAAAATCACATGTATTTATATTTTAATAACAATGTAAAGATAAAATTGACAAATGAGTAAAGATAAAATGTATATTCATTTACGACTAAATATATGTTTTATTGAAAATTGTTAAATAATTAATCATTTTAAAGAAAGTCGAAAATACTATTCTCGTTAAAATTTTTTATGAATTGGTTGTACTTTCCGTTTACATGTGTTAGAAAAAATAGTATGTGCACCACGGGAGGAAAATGATTTCCACTCGTGTGTTTACAGTTCTTGTCTTCGCTCGCAACACTCGCCTTCGTCTATGATGACTAGAAAAATGCAAACATTTTCAACTTGTTTTATTTTCTCTATAAAAATGTGCAAATTTTTTTCGATTTTCTTTTGTTTAATTATTAACTACTACGTTCTATATAAATAAATACTGTATTTCCAGAAAACATTGTTTTCTTATTTCTTTATTAAAACTTCTGTCATCATAGACATCAAAGAGTTAACATTTATATAGAGTTTAATTTTTAACTAATATGAGCGTTTAATCGTTCGTGCCCTCAATGACATACTTTCCATCCAATTAGGACAACAAATTATGTTAGTATCATGGGCGCAAAGGTGATTTACGACTTTGGCGAAATGAAGGGACCGAGGGGACACTTTCACTCCCTCGGGCGCGAAATTGTGTCCCCTCGTCCCTTCATTTTGCCGTCGTTACAATCACCTATTTTGCCCCCTTGATATGAAAATAACTATTTCAAAAAATTTCATTTATTTTTGATTAAACTACTCTAATTAAGAAGACAGATGCAATAACAAACGAGGCGCTCGGACTGATCCGAACAAAAACTGGTGTAAATTAAGGAAAATAATATTGAGAAAACTTGTGCGTTATGTAATTTCTTCTTCTCTATTTTGCCTCCTTGATACGAATATTACTAGTTTAAAAATTTTTAAATAAAAAAAAGGTTATTTTTAATTATTTTTGATTAAACTACTCTAATATTATTTATCCATCGCTGTGATCTACAATTTTAAACCATCCCTTGAGCTATTATTGGGTTCAATATATTTACGAAAATGTGAAATAAAGAGATGTATGTGCATTTATTAAAATGTCCTTAAACTGTTGTAAAAAAATTTTATTAGCTATATTATATTTTTTAAAAATTTCATTTTCTTTAAAAATGATTGTAGTTTGAGAATCTTTTTGTATTTTTTCTATTTAGTTTGGAAGATACCGGTGAAATTTCAATCCATATAAATTTTTGTTGTTTTTGGGTGCTTTATATTTTCTCACTAGTTTTAGTATTTAGAATTGAATGTGCTTTAAAAAATTTAAAAAAATTAATTATTTGATAATTTTGTAAATGAATGTTAAAAGTCTGGTAAAATAAAAGTTTAAAGTACTCTCGTAATTTTTATTAATTTTCACTAAAGTTTTTTTTGTGGTTATTTCATAATTCTAAACAATTGTATGGGTTATCAAAAATTTAAATTTAAAAAAAAACAAATTTTTTTTAAAAATAAAAGACATTGTAAATCGGTTAAAAATTGCTTTTATTAATTTTGTATAGTGCAATATAATTTCAGGTATCAAAAAAATATTTTTAAAAATTTGATACCCCTAAAAATTCTATTTAAATTAGCTCAAATTTTACTAGTAATACTTAAAAAAACACTTTTTGTTATTGGGTAAGGCTTTCTGAAGTGTACTCATGATTATTGAATGGTATTTTAATTTCATTCAAACACTATATTTTTAAAGTAAATAATGATAAAAACAACACCTGTAAATAGTTTTTTTTAAATTGTTTTTTTAAAAAGTTATTAACAATTTAATTTTTTAACACCTTTTTCGAAAAAAATGAATTACTCGAAAACTAATCGACAGAATTCGATAAAATTTTAACTTCTTATTTCAAAAATCTTTCTTTTTAAAACTCCAATCCTAGTTTTAAATAATCATGTAATTTGTTGAAATAATAAAAAAAAATTATAAGCAAATGGAAATTTAAGAATGTTCTTAATGAGATAACTAAATTTTCTTTGCAGCATTTTATTCTACGTAAAATGTGGAACAATTACAAAAAAAATTTTTAGGGCCTGCATTTTATTTACAAAATAAAGCTATATTTTTGTTGAGCGCTATATTATTCGCCATACATATTGGATCCGGCATTTTGAATTTAATTATAATTAAATTTTCGAAATTGTGTATCAAATGCTTTATAAATGACAAATTCAAACCTATTCAACGCATTTTACGCGGCAGTGCGACCGCCCTCGAAACTGCACGCTCCATGTCTTTGTTACAGCGCGTAATTTTGTAATTTTTAAATAAAATGCGGACCCTAAACTTTTTTGGTAATGCTTTCAAATTCTACCTAGAATAAAATGCTATAAAGAAATTTTAATTAACTTATTAAGAACAGGCTTCAAAAACCATCGGTACACTTCGTAAAGCCTTACACTATTAATTTTTGTTGCCGAATTTTCCGTAGGTTTTTTTAAATTCTAAACATTCAAACAATAGGATAAATTTGAAAAAAATTTATTTTTTTATAAAATGCAAATTCGAAGATAGTCAAAAAAATTTTATTTAATCTTAATTAAATTTAGATTGTAAATAATTCCGAAAGAAAAATTGGCGCCTTTTAATAACGTAAATGTCGAAAGGTTGACGATGAATTGGAATCAAATGTTCGTCCACTAATAGCAGACCTTCCTGGATTTGGTTTAATATCTTCGGTCCCCTTAGATTATATGCATTTAATTCTTTTAGGTGTCGTTAAAAGATTAATAACACTTTGGCTAAAAGGACCCCTTTCAGTTAGGCTATCTTTGGAAAAAATAAACAAAATTTCAAAAAAGTTATTAACATTGCGTAACAGCTGTCCAGTAGAATTCGCAAGACGTCCAAGAGGACTTTTTGACTACTGCCACTGGAAGGCTACTGAATTTAGAACATTTATTTTATATACAGGTCCTATTGTTCTAAAAAAAATCTTAAGTCCAGAAGTATATGCACATTTTTTACTTTTACACGTTGCTGTAACAATATTAGTCAATGAAAATCATATTGATGACCCCTCTAATATCAATTATGCAGATGGACTTTTAAATCGATTTGTTGCTGACTTTCCAAAAGTGTATGGCAAAAGATATGTATCCCAAAATGTCCATAATTTATTACATATCTGTGAATGCGTAAAAAGTTTTGGGTCTCTGGATAAATTTAGCGCATTTCCGTTTGAAAACTATATGACGTCAATTAAAAAAATGATCCGGAAAGGAGAAAAACCTCTGGAACAGTTAGCACGAAGATATAGTGAAATAGATAAAGCCGACGAGGAAAGGGAAG
This sequence comes from Leptopilina drosophilae, assembly GCA_032873175.1. Lineage (NCBI taxonomy): Eukaryota > Metazoa > Arthropoda > Insecta > Hymenoptera > Figitidae > Leptopilina > Leptopilina drosophilae. The sequence continues at coordinate 27,675,933 of CM065480.1, forward strand.
TAATGTCAAATGTAACGAACACAACAAAAACAAAATTAAAAGAACAACACTTCAGTGGACCAATCACTAGGGGGACGCAATCTCGGGTCGAACAGTATAAAATTCTGAAAAATGAAGCATTTACAATCAACTGCAATAATTCCAAGAATGCTTGTGTGTTATTAAAGGATGGAAACTTTGCAGTAATAGAAAACATCATAAAGCAAGAAGATGGAACTACTTGTTTGATTGGAGTAAAATATTCCCCAATTGATGATTTATATAAGAATCCAAATTCCAGCCTCTTTAACATACACATTGCAAATAATGACAGTTCAGAAAGGCATTTATTCAACATTGAAGAAATTCACACAAAAGCCTGGAAAGTGCCATGTGAAAGAGGTATAATAGTTATTCCATTGGCACACAATTCTTCAGAAAAAAATGCATAAAAAATGAAGGTTCTTTCTTTAAAAATATTTCCAATTGCAGTTACCATTTTGAAAATAGTGAGTTAATTATTTGTTTTATGTATTTGCATATTAGTTATAAATAGGTAATAATATTTCATAGGATTTTATATTAATATTACAATACTTTTGTGCAACAACATTCTTTTCATGTAAAATTAAATTACTAACCGAATACTTATTCAATAATTTAGAGAAAAAGTAAAACTTCAATCACTCAAAAATAATTAATTTCATTAAATAATTTTCAGATAATATTGATCATTTTCAAATTATTACCAGAGAAATTAAATAAATTATAATAAAAAATAATAGCAATTATCAAAAATGTTAAAATAATATTTTTTTTAATAAAACAAATGTAATTTTTCATTATATTGAGTTCTATTGAAAAATGTATTAACCAAAAAATTTTTTTACTGTACTATAATAAAACAGAATTTGTACCGATAGTAACTATTGGCAGATTTAAAAAAAAGATAAATTTTTGAAAAATTATAATTTAACTTATCTGTTACCATTATATTAAACGAATTCAATATAGAATATTAATTTTCAGTTTAATTTGTACTCTCCAATGACATGAACACTGCTTCTTTAAATTTATATTATTTAAGCTGACCGTTTTGGAAGGAAACACCATCCCTTCTTGAGAGACAATATTCTTTTATCGTGTTTTTGAAAAAAGGAGGACGAATTTCAGAAAAAGAAATTTCTAAAACCAAGCTTAAAATAAAATTTATCAACTGCAGTCAACTGTAAGTGCTTTAACACCTATACAGGTATCGTAGAATAAGTATTAATTATTTTCTTCTTTTAATTTTATCAATTTCTTTTATTATTTGTAGTTTTCTTTAACATAATTTATTCAAGAATTAATATTTCTAAAAAGAATCAAAGTTTTACTAATTAATCTCCAGTAAAAATTTGTTTTGAAATTTATGAAAAGTTAAAATTATAAAAATGTACATAAATTGTGTTAAATAGTAGAACCAAAAATAACTTTTAACATTTTTCATTCATATTTCTAATTCAAAAGAATGGTTAAATAACTAAAATTTAAAATGGAATGTGGTTATAAAATCCTATAATTCTATTTGAAAATAAGCATAATTTAAAAACTTTGGAGTTAAATAATTCGCAATAAAGAGAGAAAAGTGGTTAAAGGATTGCGTGTAAAAAAGAAACTTATTCACTTTTGTTTATATACTGTTTCCAAATTCAAGCGAAAGGACGATCATATTAAAAAAATGTAATTATTTTGACCAATCAAATAAGTTAATATTAAAATGTCGTGACATAAATTTTCAATAAATTTAATTTTTCATAAAAATGCTTAAACAAATTTTTTTTAATTTAAAGTTTTTAAAACACCTATTTTGTAAATGAAAACTTGGTTAAAATAACTTTTTCAGTAATCATTTTTGTTAATAAAATAATTTTTAGAAAACTGATTTATTAGAAAAGGCGTTTTTAAAAAAATTCCTAAATATTTTTATACGTTTTTTCAATATAATATATGGTCGAAATCGCTAAAAACGAAATTTTTGTAACGTAACAGTCTTTTTAAAACGTTTATAATTTTTAAATGATAAATACAAAAATTTTATATTCCTATGTAATATTGTCAAAAACAAATATATTTTAAGATGCATACAAACAAATTTATTAATTCCTTGTTATTTAAAAGTTATGGACAAAACAAAAAGACTGTGACGTTACATGCTTCGCGTTTCTAACCATATCAGGAGCAATTTTTCAAAAGCTGATAAATCCATTTTTCAAAAAAATTGAGATAAACACATTTGAAATATTAAAATCCTTAGAATGAGATTTATCAAAATTCAAGTTAAGAAAAAAAATTCATTACTAAAAAATTTTTAATTAAAAAATTTTTGGGCTAACCTTGATGATTTTTATTTTTAATTTTTTTATTACCAAAACCTTTAAATCTTCTTATTACAATAAACTTAAATTAAAAACAGTGTTTTAAATTTTTTGAATAAAAATACAGAAAGAGAATCAATTAGGTATTAATAAAAACTTGTTGGTCTTCAAGTTTTCATTATATTCAAAATATTCAATGAATATTGGTTTTAAATTCAAATAATTTAAAATGAACTTTTAATCAAGATGAATCTAACTTGAACTCAACTTATAATTTGTTTGCTTCTTAGGTACCTTTTTTGGGAGCGCGGCATATATGTATATATGGGTGATTCTCCTGAAAAGGACCCTTTTTTGGTTGAATTTCCAAAAAATCAAATTATTCTTTTTTTGTTACTTTTTTTTCATAAATAAGTTTAGAAAATGTTTAAAGATAAAAATATAAGTTGCGCAAAATTAATTTTCAGAAATAAGACCTCCAGGAACATTTTATTATTATGTGTTCTAGAGGTTAAGTATAATTAATTATAACATTTAATTTAATTATTTTGTAAAAAAAATTCGGTAGGAATATTTTTTTTTGAAATAATAAATTATTATGTTTTAATTTATTGCACTTTTTGCTGGTATATTTTATTTTTATTAAATTAATAATTTAATTTAAGGGTTAAATATTTCAAAACAATGATTAAAAAATTAAAAACAAAAGAAAACGCCTATCAAATATAAAAAAAGGCTTCGGAGATGAATTGATAATGTAATGAAAAAATTCTCGTTTTTTTCTAATTTTAAAAATATTACAATTTTTTAAACAATATTTTTAGTTTTAATCATCAAATATTTTCACATAGATTACATATTATGTTTAAAACGTTAAAAAATATGATGTTATTGTATAGAAAACGAGGCTTCGGAGATGAATTTAATTTTTACTCTCATTGATAATACTATTTTAATTAATAATTTCAATAACTTTTTTTATCTTATTTTAAGTAAATGTAAGTAAAAAATAATCGTTATATTCTGAACTTTAATTTGATATATATCATAAATATGTTGAAATTATTTAATTACTTTTTGTTATCTATTATAGGAAGAAATGCCTGCTTCTAATAACAATTTATGCAGCAATTTGACAACTCTCGACACAATCTGTGGTACAAAAAATTATAATTATGTCAAAATGTACAGTTTGAAATTTAGTAGAAAAATGAATGCAAATTGAGTAAAACTGATCATGCCAACACAACGTACGTCAATCCTGTTTTACAATTGAGATCGTAAATCCATCAATAATGTTTTACGCAGACTGTGTTAATATTTATAATGGTAAATAAAACTTGTGATACTTTTTAATATTTTCTAAATTTTATTAAAATTTATTTTAAAAACTTGGATTTCATTTTGTGTTTTAGGCTCACTAAGCATTAATAAATTTTTAAGATTGGCCAATATTGTAAATAGGGTGATTAAAATAATAAAGAAAGTGGAGATGAAAAGTAGATTTTCAACTTTAACGCTCTGCAAAGTACATTTGTGCAAGGAATTTCGTAAGGAAGATAAAAAATTCTAAGAACGACATAAGAAATGGTAAAATTATTATTCTATATAATATTATAATAAAACAATAGTATAATATTAATAATTTCTATGCAATGTAATTTATTCTACAGTTGTCATAAAAATCACCAATATATTTTTCCCCACATTTTATCTTTACATTTTTCTGAAATATCTTAAATATCTTGCTTTTTTCCATTTCTTACAATTTAAATTTTCCTTGATCAATTTTTGTTTTTACTTTTCAGTTTAGCAAAAAAAAAAAATAATATTATTATTGGTGTTTAGTAAACTGGGAAATTGGGAAAACCCTGGGAATATTTTTAAAATTTAATAATTTTCTATTCAAGCGGTATTTTTTATATTATTTATGAAAAAATTACAATCTTTTTCATATACATACATAATATAAAAATGCCCTATGAATAGAAAATTCTTCATTTAAAAAGAATGCCACGCCAAACCAATAAGCCATCAAAATTAGTTGTATTATACTATTTTTGGAAAGGATTTTTAAACAAGACTAATTCATTTTTCGCAATTTTTAAAACTTTAAAAATAGGCTTGAGTCCTGTCGTAAATGATTCTAAGTACAATAGTTTTTAAAAATGTTTTTAAATTAATGAAATTGATTATTTTTTCATTCAATATTCAGTTGCAGTAATTTAAAAAAATTTGAAAAAATAGTGAAAGCCAATACATACCCATGACTGAACTGGGCTTAAAGTTCGCGTAAAAAAAGTATTTTTCTTTAAAAGTTATATCAAAAGCAAACTGTACAAACAACTTTATAAATAAGATTTTATTTAATAAATTACAAAAAAAACTAGTATATAATTTTTTTATGATTATTTCCATCAAATTTTTGAAAAGTTTATCTAAAAACTGAGAATTCTTTTTATAAGTGTTATTAAAATTAATTCATGTTTCTAGAAATTATGAGCAATTAAACAAAAATTTTCTTAAAAATTGTAAATTTTGAAAAATTAATATCTCGTGAAAAGGCTATATAAAAAATTTGAGCCAATTTAAAAATGTCAATTTTTATGATATGTTGGTTTAGCATGGAAAGTCTCAATTTTAATTATTGTAATTCAATAAAAAGAAGGTTTTATTACGTAAATAATGTTATTTATAAACATAAATTTATGTTTTTAAAGCCTTTTTATATTGTTTACAAAACTACAATATGTAAAATTGTAGAATATTTCATTTAAATTATCCAGGAAAAATTATTTTAAAAACCGAAAAATACCCGGGAATTATAAATTGCCAATTTGCTAGACACCATAAACTTAAAGGAAATTAATTTACGAAAAATTGTTTTGTTGCAGAGTTTTGAATTTCGTTTAAACTACTTTTTCAACGCTGTGAGTGCACATCGAAACGGAAGCTTTTTTATTTTGGAAATATTACTAGACTTATAAAATACACAAAAAAACAATATTCTTTACAAAATGTACTTTTCAGTAATTAAAAATCATCAGAGTTAAGAACCTAATTTAAATTTTTTTTAAAGTCTCATATTTATTTTGTAATTTCTTATTATATTATTTTAATCGAAACAAAAAAACTATTGAAAAAAATGACACGCAATGTTTTAAATGTAATAGAAAATTATTGTTTGTACCTGATTATAAGTATTTTTTTATTTGTTCTTTAAAGTATTTCAAGATTAAGAGAGGCAATAAAAATCTGTAAAAATCTCTCAATTATGTTAAATAAATGTGTTTATGTTTATTAATTACTATCTAATTTACTTGTTTCCACTTTCATTTAATATCATTTTTTTATTCAGTCATATTTCCGTTCAGCGTTTGGCAAATAAATGTTTAATTAACCTTTGCGACAAACATTTCACGAAACTTTAATTTTAAAAGTTCAGTCAACTTTCGCGGCGAACATTTCACGAGGCTTTAATTGAAATGTTCATTCAACTTCCGCGACGAAACTTCAATTTCACGAAACTTTAATTGAAATGTTCATTCAACTTCCGCGACGAAACTTCAATTTCACGAAACTTTAATTGAAATGTTCATTCAACTTTCGCGACGAAAATTTCACGAAACTTTAATTGAAATGTTCAATCAATTTTCACGACGAACATTTCACGAAGTTTTAATTAAAATGTTTAGTCAACTTTTGCGACGAAAATTTCAGGAAACTTTAATAGAAATGTTCAGTCAACTTTCGCGACGAAAATTTCAGGAAAATTTAATTTAAATCTTCCGTAAAGTTTTGCACCAAACATTTATTTAATCGAGACATTTAAATCTTTACACAATTTTTACTAAACTTTGCAATTAAATGTTCCGAACATTTCAAATAAATCTTTAGGAAATCTTTAGGAAAGTTTCGTTGCTGTGGGGGAAATGATAGAGTCAATTTGTTTTCAAATCAACATTTCTTTAACTATAACTTCGAGAAAGCGAATATTAATGAAATTTGTAATATGCTTGCTGATATTGAATGGAATCTTGTTCTCGACACCCTGAATATAGATGATGCTGTTTCTGATTTCTATGATAAAATTAATCTAGCTATAGAACTATTTGTACCACTTAAAAGAGTTAGGAATGATAATTATCCACCATGGTTTACTCATCAGCTTAAACGCCTTATTTTTTATAAAAAGATAGCACATAGAAACTTTAAAGTGTCAAATAATTATCAGGATTATCTGGTATTTTCCAAACTGCGTGCGGACTGTAAAGAATTGGCAAGGGTAGCTCATTTTAATTTTATAACTAAGGTTGAAAATAATCTAATATCTAACCCAAAGCAATTCTGGAGTTATATGAATTCTCTTAAAAGAGATACTTTAATTCCTGGTGAAGTTAAATATAATAATGTTTCTGCAAATACTTCTAATGAAATTGCCAATCTTTTCGCTGATTATTTTAGTTCTGTTCATACTCTATCATCAGGCGATGTTCCCGTTTTCCATTACGATAATAATTTGACTATTAATATTAATACGATAACTAAAGAAATGATTGCAATGAAGTTGAAAAACTTGAAAGTCAATAAAGGAGCTGGTCCTGACCACATTCCGCCTGCCCTCCTCAAATCATGCAGTTCGGTATTAATTGAGCCATTATTTATTCTTTTTAATCGGTCATTGCAATGTGGAGTTTTCCCGCATGTTTGGAAGAGAGGTATTATAGTACCAGTTTATAAAGATTATGATAAAAAAATATAACTAATTACCGTCCCATAACGCTTTTGAGCTCATTAGCTAAAATTTTTGAAAGCCTAGTCTATGATATAATTTATAATCAGGTGGAACATCTTATTATAGATGAGCAGCATGGTTTTATGAGGCGCAGGTCTGTATTGACTAATTTGACTTTGTTTACTAACTTCGTGTCTTCAAATATTGATAGGGGTATTCAGGTTGATGCGATATATACGGATTTTGCTAAGGCATTTGACAAGGTTGATCACAAAGTTCTGCTGGCTAAGTTGGAAGCATTAGGATTTTCTCGTGAATTTATTCAATGGATAGAAAACTATCTTGAAAATCGACATTCGTCTGTTCGAGTTCAACATGATTTTTCGGATCCTTTTTTAATAAATTCTGGAGTACCTCCGGGCTCGAATCTTGGTCCTCTCTTTTTTTTACTATTCATAAACGATATACCGACGTCAATTAAACACAGTTCTTTTCTTTTATTTGCAGATGACCTTAAAATTTTTAAAAGAAATTACCTGCAATCAAGATCTTTATAATCTTCAAGCAGATCTTAATCGATTAGTGGAATGGTCATTTAGAAATAAGCTTTTATTTAACAATAACAAATGTCTTATCATATCATTTAAAAAAAACTCTGACTTATTAAAATATGATTACACTATAAGTAATAGCATTCTTTCACAAGTCTCCATGATTCGGGATCTGGGTGTTTTACTTGACGCATCATTGAATTTTAAAGCCCATGTTTTACTAACCATTACTTAAGCTACCAGAACTTTGGGATTTATTACCAGAAATGCAACTCGCTTTAAGAGCATATTAGCAATGAAGGTTTTATATTTCTCTTTGGTGAGGTCAATTATTGAGTTTGCTTCGATTATTTGGTCACCCTATCAAGATTATCTTATAACAGAATTGGAGAGAATACAAAATAAGTTTATGCGTTTTGTTGCGAGGCAGACATATCTTATGCCAGCGATTGCATTTGAATATGATTAATAGCCTTAGGTTATGAGTACTTTGAACGAAAAGGATTTTTCCGTGTAAATAAATAAATAAATAAAATAAATAAATTTATTATTTCGCGGAAATTATCCGGAATATTTAAGGAAATTTATTTTTTTCACGGAAACCATCCTGAAATTTTTGGAAATTTATTTTTTTGCGGAAATCATCCGGAATATTTACGGAAATTAATTTTTTTACGGAAATCATCCCGAAAATTTTCGGAAATTTATTTTTTTTCGATAATCATCCGGAATATTCAGGTAAATTGACGGAAATTTGTTTTTTTACAGAAATCATCTTGAATATTTACGGAAATTTATATTTTTTGCGGAAAACATCCGGAAATTTGTTTTTTCCGAAAAATTCCCGGAAATTAATTTTTTTACGGAAATCATAAGGAAAATTATCGGAAATTTATTTTTTTTTTCGATAATCATCCGGAATCTTCAGGTAAATTTCCGGAAATTTATTTTTTACGAAAATCATCAGCAATATATACGGAAATGTATTTTTTTTACGGAAAACATCCGGAAATTTTCGGAAATTTATTTTTTTGCGGAAATCATCCGGAAAATTTTAAGAAATTTATTTTTTTTCGGAAATCATCCTGAAAATTTACGGAAGTTTATTTTTTTTACGGAAAACATTCGGAAAATTTCGGAAATTTATTTTTTCCGGAAATCTTCAGGAAAATTTCCGGAAATTTATTTTTTTGCGGAAATCATTCAGAAAATTTTTAGAAATTTATTTTTTTACGGAAATCATCCGGAAAATTTTAAGAAATTAATTTTTTTCGGAAATCATCCTGAAAATTTCCGGAAATTTATTTTTTACGGAAATCATCCGGAATATTTACGGAAATTTATTTTTTTTGCGGAAAACATCCGGAAATTTGTTTTTTCCGGAAATTTTCGGAAATTTATTTTTTTGTGGATATCTTCAGGAAAATTTTCGGAAATTTATTTTTTTTCGATAATCATCTGGAATAGTCATGTAAATTTCCGGAAATTTATTTTTTTACGGAAAACATTCGGAAAATTTCGGAAATTTATTTTTTCCGGAAATCTTCAGGAAAATTTCCGGAAATTTATTTTTTTACGGAAAACATCCGGAAAATTTTAGGAAATTTATTTTTTTTCGATATCGCACGATTTCCATGAAATAAGACGCAGTTCGATGGACTCTGCACTGTTTTAATTTTTATCACTGGACTTATTGTTTTATTGATGGTTTTTTTATGGTGATTTGTCTCATTGTTTGTGTTATATTTGAACTGAATATAAGTTGTGTTGTTCTGAGTGTATAATATGTGTTTTTATCTTAAACATAATGTCTGATTTGAACAAGACTCAATCTAACCTAACTACCAAGATGTGTGTGCGTTGCAATAAAAAGGTGGTTGATGCTGTTGTTTACTGTAAGGGATGTAAGTCCCCTTACCACTCTTCATGTGCATCGGCCACTGCTACTTTGGAAAGTGGTGCACTTTCAAGATGCTGTGGAACACGTGTACGTTTACCAAATGCAACGGACTCACCTTCAGCTGGTGCATCTGGAACTGCAGCAACTGTCACTGATGTTGAGCGCATTGTTAGTAATGCAATAAATAATCTTAGTCAACACCTAAATCAGCATCTTAATCAGCATCTGGGACCCATGAAGGATTCAATAGTTGAATTAAAAAACCAATTCTCTGACATAACCTCAAATTTAAAGGAAATGTCGTCTGATCTTCGTGATGTTAAATCAAAGGTTGGCAACACTGATGCCAGAGTTGACGATCTTTCTAAACGAGTAAATGAGATGGAAGGTATGATATCTGCTATGTCTATTAATACTGATCAGGCTGTTCTTAAATTTGATTCTATTAACAAACAAGTTGAGGAATTGGAAGATAGATTTAAACGTAAAAATAATTTGATCCTGCATGGCATTCCTGAGTCATCATCTACGACTGTAATCGAAGATGATAAACAAAAAATCACTAAATTTTTTTCTATATTTGTTGATGTCGCCTCATATAGTGATTTTACATTTCTAAGACTTGGTAAATTTATCCAGGATTGTCCAAGACCACGACCGTTGAAAATTGTTTTTCAAAACCCGGAACAGCCTGGATCACTTCACAGAAAGTTCCTTCAGGGAAAGAAAAATGCTCAACAGAACGCGTCATTAAAGGGAATCAATCTCCATCCGGACAGGACAATGATGCAAATGGAAGAACTGTCTCACCTCAGAAAGGAAATAGAAATGCGTGCCTCGAAAGGAGAGAGAGACCTTTGCATTGTGTATCGGCGAGGAAATCCCCAGATCGTTCGGAACATTCCGCGAGTGACCATAAACTCTCCAATGAACTTAAATTAGTGCAGTGGGAGGCATCTGACGGTCGGCGATATGAAACTTCTAGCCAAGTAAATTATACTTGTATCGACGGCCCCCACTTGTCTACTTGTCGCCTGTCTATATATTATCAGAATATTCGAGGCTTACGTACAAAATTACATCTGCTACGTCAAAATATACCTTTCTCTAATAATGATTTGTTTGTTTTTTCGTAAACATGGTTGAATAGTGAAATTATGTCTTCGGAATTGGGATTTGAAGGATATGACATTTTTCGTTGCGACAGGTGTTCATTTACTAGTGCCAATCTACGTGGTGGTGGAGTGCTGATTGCGGTTGCTGTGAAATACAGAGCGAGATTGCTTTCAGCCTCTTGCAAGGAAATAGAAAATGTTTTTGTCAAATTTTGTATAAATCACACACAGTATATAATTGGCTGTTTTTATGTTCCACCTAATAGTAACTTTGAATATTATTCCACGGTCTGCTCAGTTTTAGAGGAGGTTTGTGGCCCATATCCTACTGCTGTAATAAGTGTCCTTGGTGACTTCAATGTACCGTTTATAGAATGGAATGTCATGACAAATGATGGTTTTGCTCATCTCCTTCGTCATGGATCAACACGATCACACAAACAAATCTTTTCTGTGTTTCTGGATGTGATTGATTTGTTGGGATTGGAACAGATTAACAAATTTTCAAATTCAATGGGATCTATGTTAGATTTAATATTTTATAATTCTCTAAACTATAATATTTGTGAATCGTGTGACCCAGTGTTACCTGTAGATAATTATCATCCCCCCCTCTTATTTAACATTGACGTCTCGGTACTTGATAATCTGCACAATTTGAGTGAACCAAATTTTAAATATGACTTCTCGAGAGCAAATTTACCTGCGTTTTGTAGCTTTCTCAATTCAGTCATTTGGTGTGAAGTACTAGACAGCCCCAATGTTGATGATGCTGTCAAAACATTCTACGACTATGTGTATGCTGCGTTTGACCTGTTCGTTCCAATAGTTCGCATTGTAAAAAGCACATACCCAAGATGGTTCAATAACGATTTAAAACGCTTAACCTTTTTAAAAAAACACTATCATTTTCTATACAAACAATCAAAGAACAAAATTTTTTATCATTATTTTTCTCAACTTAGAGCTGATTGTAAGAGATTATCTAAAACGTGTTATGATAATTATATTAAAAAAACTGAAAATTCTTTAATAAATAATCCTAAGTCTTTTTGGAACAATATAAATTCTTTTAAAAAACATAACAGAATTCCTAATGAAATGAACCTCTTGGGTGATGTCGCTAGTAACGATAAGGATATTGCTAATTTATTTGCTAAGTATTTTTGTTCTGTTTATGATGCTAGAGCTGCGGTCGACTCTCAACCTCTCATTTATAATACTTTTAAAAATTTACATATTGACATTTTATCAATAGACAAGCAGACTATTTTTAATGAATTAAAAAAACTAAATATTAATAAGGGTGCTGGATCAGATGGGATTTCTCCTTTTCTGTTGAGGTCATGCTGCTCAACATTTGTTGAACCGTTATACATACTCTTTAATAAATCTATTTCAAGCGGAGTTTTTCCATCAGACTGGAAGAATGGAATTATTATTCCGGTGTATAAAAATAATGACAAAAATAATATTACTAATTACAGACCAATATCATTGCTTAACACTATAGCGAAAATTTTTGAAAAAATTGTTAATAATATGATCTATAGTCAAATAGTAAATATACTAATTCCTGAGCAGCATGGTTTTACTAGAGGGAAATCTACGGCAACTAATCTGATTATTTTTACGGAATTTGTATCTAAAAACTTACTAAAGGGTAATCAGGTTGACACAGTTTACACTGATTTCAGCAAAGCCTTCGATAAAGTATGTCATGAGATTCTTATTTGTAAACTGAAGCAGCTTGGTTTCAGCAAGAAATTGCTTTTATGGATTTCTAATTATCTCTCTAATAGATTTTCAGTTGTTAGAGTCGACAATGCATATTCTGATTTTTTCTGTTCTACTTCAGGTGTACCACAGGGCTCGAACCTCGGACCTCTTTTGTTTGTGTTGTATATAAATGATGTCAATGTGTCAATTAAAAATTCTTGTTTCTCTTTATTTGCTGACGATCTTAAACTATATAAAGTAATTACCAACAATCAAGACTGCTTGGATTTACAGTCAGATATTAAGCGCTTATATACTTGGTCTATCGAAAATAAACTTCCCATAAATGTTAGTAAATGTAGTGTCATCTCTTTTAGAAGACGAAAGCTATTATCGTTAATTACATTTAATTATGATATTAATCATGTTATAGTTTCAAGAGTGTCTGAGATTCGTGATCTTGGTGTCACATTCGATAATAAGCTAAATTTCGGCAATCATATTAATAATGTTGTGGGCGGTGCAAGGAGTGCTCTTGGTTATATCACTCGTAACGCAATACATTTTAAACATTTGCGTGTACTAAAAGTCCTTTACTTCGCAAATGTAAGGTCTATTAATGAGTATTTGTCAATTATATGGAAACCGTATTGTGATGTAGATATTGTAAGAATTGAAAGAGTGCAGAATGTATTTATACGATTCGCTGCAAGACAGACTGGAAATCCTTATGATTTTTTTTCACATGACTACTCTGAACTAAGAGATCGCTTTGTGATACCAAAGATGGAAATTAGATATTTATATTTAGACTTAATGTTTTTGTTTAAACTCATCAACGGATTTATATGCTGTCCTGAAATACTATTAAGGTTAAATTTCTATGTCCCTCCTAGGGAATTACGTAATTCTCCCTTATTTCTAGTCGAGAGGTCTGACAGTGATTTTGCTGACAATTGTCTATATACTAGAATTTTTAAAGAGGCTAACTCTGTTTCAGACAAAATAGATTTTTTTTCGCACTCAATTATTAAATTCTCAACAGAACTGCGTGCTCTGCTTTATAGCAGTAGCTTTAGCTTAGATTAAGCATTAAAATTTTTTTTTTTTTTCTCCAATATATAATTCTTAAAATTGAGTACTATGTACAAAAGGGCATTTCTTTGTAGCCCGTTTACACGTTAAAATAAAATAAATAAATAATCATCCGGAATATTCAGGTAAATTTCCGAAAATTTTTTTTTCGGAAATCATCCGGAATATTTACGGAAATTTATTTTTTTTACGCAAATTATCCGGAAAATTTTCGGAAATTTATTTCTTTGCGGAAATCTTCAGGAAAATTTCCGGAAATTTATTTTTTTGCGGAAATCATCCAGAAAATTTTTAGAAAATCCTGAAAATTAACAAAAATTTATTTTTTTTTACGGAAAACATCCGGAAAATTTTCGGAAATTTATTTTTTTTTTATAATCATCCGGAATATTCAGGTAAATTTCCGAAATTTTATTTTTTCGGAAATCATCCTGAATAATTACGAAAATTTATTTTTTTTACGGAAAACATCCGGAAATTTATTTTTTCCGGAAAATTTGCGTAAATTTATTTATTTACGAAAATCATAGGGAAAATTTTCGGAAATTTATTATTTTTTTTTCGATAATCATCCGGAATCTTCAGGTAAATTTCCGGAAATTTATTTTTTACGGAAATCATCAGGAATATTTACGAAAATTTATTTTTTTTTACGGAAAAAATCCGGAAATTTTCAGAAAAATTAATTTTTTTGCGGAAATCATCCGGAAAATTTTAGGAAATTTATTTTTTTTCGATAATCATCCGGAATATTCAGGTAAATTTCCGAAATTTTTTTTTTTCGGAAATCATCCGGAATATTTACGGAAATTTATTTTTTTTACGGAAATTATCCGGAAAATTTTCGGAAATTTATTTCTTTGCGGAAATCTTCAGGAAAATTTCCGAAAATTTATTTTTTTGCGGAAATCATTCAGAAAATTTTTCGAAATTTATTTTTTTACGGAAATCATCCGGAAAATTTTAAGAAATTAATTTTTTTCGGAAATCATCCTGAAAATTTCCGGAAATTTATTTTTTACGGAAATCATCCGTAAAATTTTCGGAAATTTTTGTTATTCAACAATCATCCGGAATCTTCAGGTAAATTTCCGGAAATTTATTTTTTACGGAAATCATCCGGAAAATTTCCGGAAATTTATTTTTTACGGAAATCATCCGGAAAATTTCCGGAAATTTATTTTTTTGTGGAAAACATGCGGAAAATTTTAGGAAATTTATTTTTTTTCGATAATCATCCGGAATATTCAGGTAAATTTCCGAAATTTTTTTTTCGGAAATCATCCGGAATATTTACGGAAATTTATTTTTTTGCGGAAATCATCCGGAATCTTCAGGTAAATTTCCGGAAATTTATTTTTTACGGAAATCATCCGGAATATTTACGAAAATTTATTTTTTTTACGGAAAAAATCCGGAAATTTTCGGAAATTTATTTTTTTTACGGAAATCATCCGGAAAATTTTCGGAAATTTATTTTTTTCGATAATCATCTGGAATATTCAGGTAAATTGCCGGAAATTTATTTTTTTACGGAAATCATCCGGAATATTTACGAAAATTTATTTTTTTTTACGGAAAAAATCCGGAAATTTTCGGAAATTAATTTTTTTGCGGAAATCATCCGGAAAATTTTAGGAAATTTATTTTTTTTCGATAATCATCCGGAATATTCAGGTAAATTTCCGAAATTTTTTTTTTCGGAAATCATCCGGAATATTTACGGAAATTTATTTTTTTTACGGAAATTATCCGGAAAATTTTCGGAAATTTATTTCTTTGCGGAAATCTTCAGGAAAATTTCCGGAAATTTATTTTTTTGCGGAAATCATTCAGAAAATTTTTAGAAATTTATTTTTTTACGGAAATCATCCGGAAAAATTTAAGAAATTAATTTTTTTCGGAAATCATCCTGAAAATTTCCGGAAATTTATTTTTTACGGAAATCATCCGTAAAATTTTCGGAAATTTTTGTTATTCAATAATCATCCGGAATCTTCAGGTAAATTTCCGGAAATTTATTTTTTACGGAAATCATCCGGAAAATTTCCGGAAATTTATTTTTTACGGAAATCATCCGGAAAATTTCCGGAAATTTATTTTTTTGCGGAAAACATCCGGAAAATTTTAGGAAATTTATTTTTTTTCGATAATCATCCGGAATATTCAGGTAAATTTCCGAAATTTTTTTTCGGAAATCATCCGGAATATTTACGGAAATTTATTTTTTTGCGGAAATCATCCGGAATCTTCAGGTAAATTTCCGGAAATTTATTTTTTACGGAAATCATCCGGAATATTTACGAAAATTTATTTTTTTTTACGGAAAAAATCCGGAAATTTTCGGAAATTTATTTTTTTTACGGAAATCATCCGGAAAATTTTCGGAAATTTATTTTTTTCGATAATCATCTGGAATATTCAGGTAAATTGCCGGAAATTTATTTTTTTACGGAAATCATCCGGAATATTTACAAAAATTTATTTTTTTTTACGGAAAAAATCCGGAAATTTTCGGAATTTAATTTTTTTGCGGAAATCATCCGGAAAATTTTAGGAAATTTATTTTTTTTTCGATAATCATCCGGAATATTCAGGTAAATTTCCGAAATTTTATTTTTTCGGAAATCATCCTGAATAATTACGAAAATTTATTTTTTTTACGGAAATTCCATATTTTTTTTTTTTAATAACATTTTTATTACCACATTAATAATACGAAAGAATAGATTTCGTTTGACGATTTTTAATAATATTTTTAAGAGAAAAAAATTTTACAAAAAAAATTTGTAATTAATAATACATAATAATAATATTAAAATAATAATAATAATAATAATAATAATTTGCAAATAATAAATTTTTTTTTTTTTTAATAATTGAACTTTTGCAAAGAACTTTATTAAAATTTTCTTTAATTATTGAATTATGCCAAAAATTTTGTTAACAATTTTTAAAATAATTGAAATTTCGACGAGAATATTAAAAAAATTGAATACGTATTTTCTTCAATAAAATTTCACAAAACAATTCAATTATTTTAAAACAAATTTCAATAAAATCGTAAGGTGTCAATTCACGGAAAATTTTTTTTACGGAATTTTTTTTCACGGAAAAACAAAAAACGGTTGAATCTTAATTTCAGGGAAATTGTGAAAAAACCTTAAATTCTATTCTTGTTAATTTATAATGGTTAATTATTTTTTAAATTATACATCTTTTTATTAATACGCGTTAAATTCTAATCAATAAAAATACAGAAAAATAAATGCGTACAACAAATTCAAGGTTAGTTAAAATTTTATTTTCATTAAATATTTTTATTTTGAATAAAGTGCAGAATAATTTTCATTAATTATTGAAATAATTAAATTAATTAATTTAATTTAATAAATTAAATTAAAATGAAATGAAAAATAATAATTAAATAATAAATAAAATAAAATAATTACAATAATTATTTATTTAATATTCTTTTATGATATTTTTTTAAATCACTCTCATAAATTAAAGAAAATTTAATATTCTTCAAGCAAAACATTTAACTCTTATTGTAATTTATTTATTAAAATTGAAAAAATTGTGCAAGTATTCAATTATTATTTGAATTGTTCCTTTTAAATTAATTATTTTTAAAGATTAAAAATACAACAAAAATTATCTTTTTTGAAATTACTCAAAACTAAATTTTTTTTCAATGTCATTTTATTGAAAATACTTTTTTTATTTTTAAAGATTAAAAATACAACAAAAATTATCTTCTTTGAAATTACTCAAAACTAAATTTTTTTTCAATGTTATTTTATTGAAAATATTTTTTTCAGTCTACGAGAAATTATTGATATGAGACTATTTTGTAAGTTCTTTGTGAAAGTTGTAAATTTCTGTTATTTTTAAACGTTTCTTCCTACTTGGAATAATTCCAGGAGAAAAATTTAAGATCAATTGACTTTTCATCTTAAAAGTGAAAATTACGAAATGTAAAAACACTTGTATAGCCATGTATGTAAGTCAGACAGGTGTATAAATCAAATAAATAATAGAAATTTACTAAATTTCATACTTGTAACGGTTCGTTTTTGTTACCCTTATTTTTTAATGAAAATAGGTACCCAAGGTCTGTAAATAAATGTGAGACAGTTTAATTAATTTTATTAATTAAAATATTTATTCAAAAACAACCTAAGCTAATTACATAATTTTCCTACTCTATATGTGTAGTATATAGATAATGAGTATTTTAACACAGTATTGGAATTAATTTGACGATGACTGTAACTTGTAATATCAAGTCCGTTGTACAATTAACAATTCGTATATTTTAAAGTCTGATCCTGACAATTTTTTTATAATTGTTGAAAAAATGTAATTTATAACGCGTTTTCACGGAAGCTGCGCGTAGTGGAGTTTAAATGGAGAATAATGCGTTTTCCAAGAAGCTGCGCACGATAATCCTGATTTTAATAGTTTTATGCAGAGGTGTATATAACTTGCATACAAAAAGGGGTTTTTTACAATATCATACGTTTTCTTAGAAGCTGCGTATATGATATTGGAGTTTGAAAGATCACACGTTTTCTTAGAAGCTGCGTGCATATGATCTAATTTTCTTTAAGGATCTCACGTTTTCTCAGAAGCTGCGTGTTAATGATCAAAGAAAATAAGGTGGTATAGAGGACCAATTACTATACACTAGGGTGGGTTGAATAAATTGAAGGTCCGCGGGAAAAGTGCATATAATTCAATTTATTCGGAAAAAATGCAAAAGTTGGTCACGTTAATGCATGGTCTGCTTGGGTTCGCACCTGACGCGAGGTCCAAGACTTTTTTAATGGGGGATCGCTACTTTAGAGAGGGAGTTCCTCATAAAAAGAATGCGCGGTATTAGAAACGCGAGTTCAATCTACGTTGTCCTTAAATGGGGAAATATGTCCTATAGTGGGGGCTTAGCTGGCTGGTCCCACGAACATATATCTTAAACTAGTGTGAAGCACTAGGGAAAAAATATAAAAAAAGGGGATGACTCTAAATTATAAAAAATACGATCTATAGCAGCCGTGGGTGGCGTTCACTATAGAAAGGGGTGGCAGTATACGAAGAATATAAGGGTGAAACCTATCACACGTATCGAGCATTTAATGCACAACGAGAGTGCACTAAAAGAAACTCCAACAGCCGAGGTGGCGTTCACTGGAGAGAGAGAGAGAGAAAGAGTCAGCAGCCGGTGGTGGCGTACGCTGTAATATGGAATACATGCTCCGAGCCGAGGTGGCGTACGGGAGGCATGCAGTCTACTTACGTGTGGCTACTGCGGTTGGCGGCATCGGTCTCTGCGTTCCAGGCGGCTTGGCTCGGGTCGGCGCAGTGGTAGGCTTCTCACGTACGTCCTCTTCAGTAGTGGTACCTTTGGCACTTACACTGCTGTGGTCCGTATGAGCTGCGATTATTCGAAGCTCACCTCGCGTATTTATATACTTCGATCGCGATGTTGTTTACGAGAGAGGTCAATATAATAGTAATTATTGACATCTCTTATTTTAATTCGGAATTAATATTCATTTCTCACCTTAGGTGTATTTATGGTCGTCTTTATTCAGGGGAAAATATATTATCGTTGATAATATATTTAAATTTAATTTAAAATAATTTTATAAAATATTAATTTATTAATATTTTTTAAAATATGTAATGGCATGAAATTTGAACCATTACATACTTTCTAAATCTAAAGAATAGCAAAAATCATACAACTGATTCAAATTAGCGTATACCCAGATTTGTGGCAAATGTCCGCCTTGTGTGAAGTTTGCGGAGCAAACTTGCTCAAAGTTTTCCCAGAAAACTTGCAGACAAGTTGTAACAAGCTTGCAGCAAACTTTCTGAAAACTTAAAAAATTTCCAAAAAAATTTTGTTGTATTCAAAATGCACATATTTAGTCAAATTTTACCCTCCCTCCCAGGAAAGATGAAAAAAGGTAATGCGCAGCTCTATATATCACAGAAAACTACTGCGCAGACATTTTAGTTAACCTTGCCACGCAAGTTTTCTGTAAGTTTGCTCCGCAAACTTTGCACAATGCGAACATTTGCCAATTTGTTGCAAACTTGCATGTAAATTTGCGAAGTTTGCAACGCAAACTTTCTGCAAAATGTTATGCTATCTGAGTATACGCTGTCAGTTAGTGAAATTTTACTGTTTAATTAACGTGTATACGTTTTTTAAATTAGCTGTATACTTATCGCTGTGAAATAGTGGAATTTCGCTTTTTCAGATTTACAGAGTATTTTTTCTTTTAACGATTATTATTTTTAATATTGAAATAATAATATACTTCTCAAAATTTCCCAAATATTACAAGTAATTTACCCCTATAAATAAGTACAATGTATTAGACAAAAGCAAACTAGGGTTCAAATTACTTTCCTCTTATTCTAGTCACATTTTGAACATTCATCATGGGATTTAGTGCAGTTTTCATGTAGCCGAAAATTTCAAATACTGCACTGAATCCAATCGTTAATCAATGTCATTTTATTGTAACTTTCGACTTAAGCTACAAATAGATCTCTATCTCTAATGTCAATTATATCAATTATTACTTTCTTCTCAGACATTTTTAATTTTTTAAAAATATTTCTTAAATTTTTTAACATTAACATAAAAAATTTTTAATAAAATTAATTAATAACCATCTCACCCAACAATACATGACAAAAGTAAACATAAAAATATAAAATAAATAAAAGAATGTTTTCTTTTATTCTTATTGTTTATATCGAAGCGTCGTTTATGCACTACTTAATAAAACTTAAAATTCAAAAATACGTTAAAAATAATAATACATATTCTAATAAAAAATCTGAAATTCTCAAATTATTTTAGTCCCATGCAAAAAATGTAAAGGATTACAAATTCATTTTAATTATTTTTCAACAATTTGTTGTTTCCATTTATTAGCAGTCACAAAAGGTTGAAGCTTCAAACTTCAAAACTTCTTTGCAAAGTTTAGTCAAAATTGAGTAAAGAAATAAATGTTTCACTTCAATAAGAAATGTTTATCGTAAAATTTCAGAGTTGCTATAATTTTTCTCGAATAAAATTCCCTGACTTTTATAGGTCTCAAATAATATGAAATGTAAACAAATTTTAATTTATTCAAAAATTATCAATTAATTTTTTTTAATTCTATTATCTTGAAACTATTGTTTTATTAGACATTAAAATATTTCAAAAACCTTATTTTTCAACATTAAAAAAAACTTTGCAAAAATTCAATTTTATTAAAAAAAATTTAAGCGTATGTTTATTTTAAATTAACTAATAAAAATTTTAATTATTAATTTTCGAACTAAAAAACGTGAATACATTAGAATATGACTTTTTTTAAAAATTCAATTACTTATCAATTATTAAATTAAAATACTTTGAAAATCCTATTTGTTAAAATTTATTTACATTATTTACATTAGTGACTGATTTTTTATTATCAATTTAATTATTTTAAATTAATTAAAATTTAGAGAGCAGTATAAATATTTATAACAATTGAAATAAAAAGCGATTTTTTAAAAATAAATTATAACAATAACATTTTTTTAATTAGGTGAAAATATGAAGATCCTAAAGTTTTGAACGTTCAAATGAATGAAATTTATTTATTTCTTCTATAAATTAAATTTTTATTGCAATTACTTTGCGTCACTATTCAAAAAAAATTAATTACTGAGTTTCTAAACATAAAACTTCAGTATTTTTAATGTTTTCCTGATTAGTAATTTATAAAAATATCTGCAATAAAAAATATTTCGTTCATTTGAACGTTCAAAATTTGGGGATCATAAAATATGACTGAAATTTCAATCATTTTTAATTGGTCCTCAGTGAGATTTCACTGATTTAAATCACCAGAATAGAGTTAAAGAAAATCAGTTAAATTTTACTGATTCAATTATAGAGAGTGCAGCGGAACAAGTACCAAAGGCTACTTTTTCATTGTAAAATTCGCCAAAAATTAACATAATTTAAAAAAACAATTATTTTCCAGGTGTTTTCTCATTTTTTCTTGACTTTTCCATACAAAATAAAATTCCCTGACATTTCCAGGTTTTCCAAACATTGTAACATCCCTGATATTTTTCCTAAAAATTTATAGCTTAAAACTCTCCTGAACATTTAAATAAATTTTTCGACATCTCTCTTATAACCGAAAAAGTAAGGTAAAACTTTCCTGAAAATTTCATGCTAAACATTTATTGAAATGAGACATTTAAATCTTTACGAAATTTTTACTAAACTTTGCAAGTAAATATTTCGAAGTTTGCGAGGAAATTATAAATCCTTTTTTAGGAAAGTTACGCTGCTTTGTGGGTTTACAAGGAACCGACAAAGTGGCCTTTTTAGTTTTTTCTTAAGAAGCAATTAAATTAAACACTTAAATTACCGATAAATTAATGAACTGCATAATTTAATGTATGAAACCATATAGATAATAAAAAAAAATTTCAAAATGGGTCCATATTTTATAGGAACGTCTATACAAATTTGTTCTTGATTGTAAGCAAAAATTAAATTCGTAAAATTGCGAATTATTTGGAAACAAAATTACAAATTAGAAAACGGCAAACGAAATTTTTTAATAAAATGACATTGAAAAAAAATTTAGTTTTGTGTAATTTCAAAGAAGATAATTTTTGTTGTATTTTTAATCTTCAAAAATAATTAATTTAAAAGGAACAATTCAAATAATAATTGAATACTTGCACAATTTTTTAAATTTTAATAAATAAATTACAATAAGAGTTAAATGTTTTGTTTGAAGAATATTAAATTTTCTTTAATGTATGAGAGTGATTTAAAAAAATATCTTAAAAGAATATTAAATAAATAATTATTGTAATTATTTTATTTTATTTATTATTTAATTATTATTTTTCATTTCATTTTAATTTAATTTATTAAATTTAATTAATTAAATTTAATTATTTCAAAAATTAATGAAAATTATTCTGCACTTTATTCAAAATAAAAATATTTAATGAAAATAAAATTTTAACTAACCTTAAATTTGTTGTACGCATTTATTTTTCTGTATTTTTATTGATTAGAATTTAACGCGTATTAATAAAAAGATGTATAATTTAAAAAATAATTAACCATTATAAATTAACAAGAATAGAATTTAAGGTTTTTTCATTATTTCCCTCAAATTAAGATTCAACCGTTTTTTGTTTTTCCGTGAAAAAAAATTCCGTAAAAAAAATTTTCCGTGAATTGACACCTTACGAATTACTTTGATGAATTCAATTATTTTTAAACGTAATATAATTTTTTTTTTTTTTTTTTTCTTTTGCAAAAATCCAATTATATTCCTAAATTGCCAAAAATTCCCTTTAAAATTTAAATTATCTTTATAACCAACAAAATCCATTTCCAAAGTTCAATTATTTTAATATGTACATTTTCATCAAATTTCTCTAAAATGCAATTATAAAAAAAATTCATTACAAATTTTCAAAAGCATTCATTCATTATTTAAAAAAAAAATTTGTTGATAAAGCTCTATTGTTTAAGAAAATGTTTACTTCCAGGGTCCAACAAATAAATTCTCTCAGAATTCTCTAATAAATAAATATTTTTGAATATGATATTCAATTTTGATCCAAAATTTTAACTGAAATTAATTTTTCAATTTATTAGAAAATTCTACAAGAAATCAACTATCCAACTATAAAAATAAACAATTTATTAAATACTAATTGGATGTTTCTTAAAATTCAATTTTCATAAAGAATTTCACCAAAATTTAATCATTATGTTTTTTTTATCATTGAACATAAATAATTATATTATATATTATTGAGTATTTGCAATCATTTATAATTTTTCCAAAATTCAATTTTTTTTTTTAGTGTTTTAAGTAAAATTCATCCATAAATCCATTATTATTTTTAATAATGAATGAAATGTAAAAATATAACAAATTTTATAAGAATTTGAATTATTAAAGTTTTTCATAAACCTGAATTGTATTTAAAATCTGTAAAGTTTGATTGAAAATCTTTTCAATAATGAGGAATATAACATTTAGAGTTTTCTTAAGAATTTTCGAAATTGAATATTGTTTCTGTACATTTGACAAAATTTTCTGACTTTTTCGTGATTTTCCTGAATATATTTAGAAAAATAGTGATTTTGAATAAAATTCTTCTGAATAATTGAAATTTTTTTTTTTTTTTAATGTCAATGAAAAAGAAACTTCACGCGCGCTTTAGCGCGCGTTATTTTAGCTAGTTAACTATAATAATCGTCTTGTTCTGTCCGTTCTGTCCATCCTGTCCAGTCTGTCCACACTTGAAGTTAGACATTTGTGTGTGCTTTTGTTTTTTCATTGACTTTAAAATTTGCCGTCGCGTCCGTTGTCAAATGTAATGTTTAAATTATGAGAAAAATTAGGCTTTTGGAAAATGGTAATTAAAATTATTATGAGAAAAATTAGGCTTTTGGAAAATGGTAATTAAAATTATTATGAGAAAAATTAGGCTTTTGGAAAATGGTAATTAAAATTATTATGAGAAAAATTAGGTTTTTGGAAAATGGTAATTAAAATTATTGGAATATTCTCGAGAATAATAACTTTTCAAAATTAAAAAAAATTGCCAAATTTCATTAAAATAAGTTTTATATTTTAAAAAATTTTATTTTTTCACCTTGGTAAAAATTATTTTTATATTGTTTACATATAATTGTCTATTTGAAAAATTTTTAAATTTAATTTTTTAGAAAAATATTTCTATTCTACTTGAATTATTTAATATTCTCGTTGTTAAATTATTTTGACAAGAATTGATTTTAAAAATATTATTACAGTTACAATTTTAGAAAATACTATTAACTATTTAATAATTTTTAATAATTCTTCATTTTTACCAAATTTAAAAAACAATGCAAAACAATTATATTTCTTAAAAAAATTAAGAAATTTTATTAAATTCCAAAAAAAATGTTTCAAATCGACAACGGAATGATTGAAATATCAGACTTTTTTCATTTTTTGTAAATCAACAAATTTTACTGATTTTTACTAATTCAGATTTACATCGAATAAAAAATTATTTGATTCAATTAATTTAAGTTATTTGGAAAACATTGAGACATTGTGAAATGAAATTACAAATGATTGCAGAAATTTAATTATTTTCAATAAATAATAAAAATTTTAGAGGAATTTTATTATTTACAATAAATAATAAAAATTTTACAGGAATTTTATTATTTACAAATTTTTATAAATTTCTTTTGCAACTATTCAATTATTTTCATAAATGATAAAATTTTTACTTGGATTCAATTATTTTCGTAAATAATTAAATAAAATTCTTTTTAGGAATTCAATTCAATTATTATTTTTATAAATAATAAAACTGATTGCAAAATTTAATTATTTTTAATACAATTTTAATCGAATACGTCGAACAAATTGTAACATTTTTTTTAAATTCACCAAAGGATAGAATTTTTCATATTTTTAACTAACAATTCTGTAGAATTAATTTTATTGTAAATTATTTAAACTTTTTATTTTCTAATATATATTTAATTGAAGAATTTTTACGAATAATAATTTTAATTTTGAAAATTTGAATTATAAGCAATAATGGATTTGAAAATTCTTAAAGAACATTTTCAAAAATTATTAAAAATAATGGATTTAGGGAAGATGTTAAGTTAAAAACACGAAAAAAATCAATTTTGTAAAAGTTACAAATTATTGCAAAAAATGCAATTATTTTCAAGAGTAATAATGTTTTTTACAAAAAATTAAATATTGTCCAAAAGTAATAAAATTCTTCTTAAGAATTCTTAAGATTATTTACTATTTTTACAAATTTCAATTATTTTTAATACAATTTTAATGGAATTTCTCGAAAAATGTAATTATTCTTAAATAAACTTTATTAAAATTCGTTAATAGAATTCAATTATTTAAAAATGTTGATAACGATTCTTTATGGGAATTGAATTTCAAGAAACATTCGATTATTCAATAAATTTTCAATTATTTCTGCATTTAAATAATTTAATTGTAGTAGAATTTTCTAATAGAAAATTGATTTAAAAATTAATTTAAGTTAACATTTTTTAGATTATAATTATCGCTTTTCAGATTTACAGAATATATATAAGGTAATAAATAATTTTAAATAAAAATTAAATTCACTATTGTAATACAGAAGCAAGAAGCAACACGCGCGCTTGAGCGCGCGGTTTTTAGCTAGTTTTTATAATAAATTTCATTAAAGAAAGAACGTTACATTATATTTAGATCCATTACTTTTCTCGATAAACATAAATAAATAATCAGTTCTTTTACAATCTCTCATTATCACAATTTTAAAAAGGGGACGTTCCACGTCAACAGAAACAGAGCTGTGGTCAAAAATTGGCGCAATGAAAAAAAACGTTCAAGGGCTTAAAAAATACGTACACTCGTGTACTTTTAATAGCAGCTGGGCGTTTTTGAAAATCCAATATGGCGGCTTAATTACAAGTGAAGAAAGTCAACAAAATTACAAATCGACAAATAATATCGTTAATAAAAATTACAAAATCCAAGGAAAAAAATTGAACGAAACATTTTTAAACGTTTCAGGGGTCGCTTAATACAAATTCGAAGTCAGATTTTGATTAGAGTTAAAAAATTTAAAATGGCGGAAGCAAAATTGTGGACAAATTTTAAGTCTCTTTAAAATCGCTCATAAATGGTTACTCGGGGGTTTTCAAGGTCGCTGATTACTAATATAACCTAAGTTTTTAAAAATTAAAAATGGCGGATCCAATATGGCGGCCAATTTTTCGAAAATTCATTAAAATTTTTTTAAACTTGTCCTATGGGGTTTTTTTAGGTCGCTAATTACAAATATGATAATAGTTTTTAAAAATTCAAAATGGCGGATCCAATATGCCTGTTGATATTATTAAACATTTATCAAATTTGTTCAAAAATTTCCTTTTAGAGTTTTTACATGTTGCTGAGTACTAATTCATGGGTTTTCTACTAATATACTAAAATTTTCAAAATCTTGAAAGACAATTCATATAATCCAGTTGGCTAAATTTTTCTTAAACTTTTCTGTCATTTTGGATTAAATTCTAATTTTTCTAATTTCTTTTTAAATTTTTTAATTTGACTAAATATTATTTTAGTATTTTAGTATATTAGTAGAAAACCTATGAATTCTCAGCAACATGTAAAAACTCTAAAAGGAAATTTTTGAACAAATTTGATAAATGTTTAATAATATCAACAGCCATATTGGATCCGCCATTTTGAATTTTTAAAAACTATTATCATATTTGTAATTAGCGACCTAAAAAAACCCCATAGGACAAGTTTAAAAAAATTTTAATGAATTTTCGAAAAATTGGCCGCCATATCGGATCCGCCATTTTCAATTTTTAAAAACTTAGGTTATATTAGTAATCAGCGACTTTGAAAACCCCCAAGTAACCATTTCTGAGCGATTTTAAAGAGATTTAAAATTTTTCCACAATTTTGCTTCCGCCATTTTAAATTTTTTAACACTAATTTGTATTTGTATTTTGTAATTTTTATTAACGATATTATTTGTCGATTTGTGATTTTGTTGACTTTCTTCACTTGTAATTAAGCCGCCATATTGGATTTTCAAAAACGCCCAGCTGCTAATAAAAGTACACGAGTGTACATATTTTTTAAGCCCTTGAACGTTTTTTTTCATTGCGCCAATTTTTGGCCACAGCTCTGTTTCTGTTGACGTGGAACGTCCCATAGACTGTTTAGAAAATGTATAAAAACAATTTTGTTAGTAAAAATATAGCACCTTTGATTTTGAGAAATCGCAACATTTTTTAATATTTTTAATATTGAAAAAAATTTATCTATATTAATCTTTTTTTTAATCTTAATTTCAAATTTATTTAAAAGAGCAGCAAATAGTTCATTTTTATTTTAAAGCAAATAGTTTTTATTAATTCAATTCTTAGCGTTTATTCTAATGACAATTAATGACCAAACATTTTTTTAAATGTGAATTTTTTTGTGATTTCTAAAAACCGATTTTTACCTAGCTCATGCTCATCCGAAGCTACATTTCGATATATTGCGCGCGAGTATGTAAGCAGTCACCGGCAGTCCCTAGAAATCGCAGGTAGTCGCGTAGAAATCTCAAGAAATTTTTAAAATCAATATGAGAATATTACAACGACTGCTACTAGCGATTTCTGACTTTGCAAGTGAATTTCCCCTCGCATTGTTCAAATAATCTTAGCTGATGCATATAGGGCAGTTCCATACGAAAAGCAAATGTTGGATCACCGATTTTTCTTAAAGTTCGTAATTTTGTAGTACTTGAGGTACTAAATAACTGTGCCAAACAGTTTTGCAAAAAAAAATTTTTTTGCAAGATATTTAGATATGAAAAATCGGAAACTGAAAAAAATGACTTTTTTGAGAATTTTTATTTCGAAAACTATTGATTCTACAAGAAAAAGTCATTTATTCAAAATTGTAGAGAAAATGCCAATTTTTTATAATATTAAAAAAATTTAAGAAAAATTAATTTTTCAATAATTTGTTTAAACAATAATTTTTTATTGTTAAAAAAAAGTGAATGACATCATGGAATATTCTAGAAAAATTATTTTCTCAAAATTTGAACCTTCCTTAATAAGTGGTTAAATTTTTAAAGAAGTGTTTTTTGGTTTTTTTGAAAAAAAAATTTTTGAAGTTTGCGCTACGAGTTTTTGTGCGTTGCGCTAACTAAGCAGCGCCTATATCAGTGTATTTTAAAAGATGATATGACCTTTACTGCTCGCCCCGAATACATTTATTAATCATATACCTATATGTGACGCGACACGAGAAAAGGGACCTATCGCCTCAAAAGAGAATTTTACAGGGGGCGTTTAAAGTGACGCCATGAGCAGAAAACCCTTGTATTTACGCGGACACGTTCAACTTTCGGGCTTTATATTAATTAAACTATTTCAGATTTTTAATTTCTGATTTTTTTACGTGAAAGAGCGACTCAAAATCTATGGAATACGACTAGAAACTCAAAAATGATTTTTTTATCGATAGGTCCCTTTTCTCGTGTCGCGTCACATATATTATTATTATAAACAGTTTAACAATATATTTTTAAACATTATTTTTCTTTATTAATGTAAAAAATATTTTCCTTCACACTTTAATTAGGCCTTAGCCTGAGTAATACCTAAGCTTCTGCCTGTAAATTTATGTGACAAGAAATTAAAAATGCATTATGAACATTTCAAAGAAATGGTTATAATGTAATTTTAATTGATTTTTAATTTAAAAACTTTACCATTGGTTCCTTGCAATGATGTGGGCGGTAACGCCCCCATCTCGACCCTATACTTGACCCTTCCTATGGGTTAATTTTTTACCTGAATGACATTTTGTCACTCTTGTTTTTGCTCTTGTGCACTTAGGACGTTTTAAAGCTTGTGATTTTTCATTGGTTTTGTGATTTTCGAAAGTGTTAAGAATGCCAAATAATAAGATTTGCTGCAATCCCTTCAAACTTCCTTAACATTCTTGGGTAAAGAAAAATATCTCACGGC
Source organism: Leptopilina drosophilae (assembly GCA_032873175.1). Classification (NCBI taxonomy): domain Eukaryota; kingdom Metazoa; phylum Arthropoda; class Insecta; order Hymenoptera; family Figitidae; genus Leptopilina; species Leptopilina drosophilae. The sequence goes on from CM065480.1 coordinate 27,705,009, forward strand.
CAACTGCATTGTGTAAGGAGAAATTTCCGGATATTGGAGAGTATATTTGCATGTCTTGTAAATTGTTAATATCAAAGGGCTTGGATTACCTACAAGTGAATTCGATCCAGAATATATTCAGAATGACGATGGGCGCGAAATGATCAATTTAGTTAAAAAAAATTTGAAAGTGCATCAGCTGTTAGAGAAAAAATCCATTGGTTAACAATTACTCCCCTTACTTGGGATATTGCAAAATTACAAAAAGAATTTAAAATTTCGTATAAATTAGCTGTACATGCCAAAAATGTTCAATCTGAATATGGTTTTGGATCATATCCACCTGCAAGAGAATGTAATAGTTTTTCTAATAGCGAATCAGAAAAAGTGGTAAATTTTTATCTGTCCGAGGAAATAAGTCGTGTCATGCCAGGTCAAAAAGATGTTGTTTCTGTTCATCAAAAGGATGGTAAAAAAGCAAAGTTACAAAAACATTTATTTTTGTGTAATGTAAAGGAAGCTTATGTAGAATTTAAAAAAGAGAATCCAGAAATAAAAGTAGGATTTAGTAAATTTGCTTCTTTACGTCCTAAGCAATGTATTCTTGCAGACAGTCATGGAACACATATCGTATGTGTATGTAATCCATCAAAAATTATTATTGAATGGTTTAAAATGTATTTTTCATGAAATTCCAGTTACAAATTATATAGATATTTTAAATAGTGTGATTTGTGTTGAACCAACAAGAGATTATTATTTCAAAAAGTGTAATTTTTGCCCTGGTATTGAAAACATTGTATCTCAAATAGAAGAAACTCTCTTAGAAAATAACATTAAATCCTTAACTTATCAACAATGGTTAAATACTGATCGTTCTTCTTTAGAAACGGTCACGCAGGAAGCAAATGATTTTCTTAACAACTTCAAGCAGCAATTAAATATACTTCAAACACATAACTAAATAGCTAAAAATCAAAATAAATTTTTGAAAGATCTAAAATTGAATTTAAAAATAGGTGAATTCATTGTAATCGGCGATTTCTCTGAAAATTATACTTTTATTATTCAAAATGCAATACAGAGTCATCACTGGAACAACAGTCAAACAACGATACATCCTTTTGTAATTTATCGTTCTGATCGTGACGAAAATAGTATTGCTAAATTTGAAAACTTTGTAATAATTTCTGAATGTAATGAACATACCACAGAAGCTGTTTACCTTTTCCAGAAAAGACTAATTACATGGCTTAAAACAAAGTATAGTTCAGATGAATTAAAAAAAATTTATTATTTCTCCGACGGTGCAGCATCGCAGTACAAAAATAAAAAAAATTTATCAATTTAACACATCATTTCGATGATTTTAATATAGCAGCTGAATGGCATTTTTTTGCGACTTCACATGGAAAAAATGCTTGTGATGTATTTGGTGGTACAGTGAAGAGATTTGTACGACGTGAAAGTTTAAGAAGACCAGATACTGAACCAATTACATCTCCTAAAGCATTTTTTCAGTTAGTGGAAAATAAATTTGACACAATTACGTTTGACTTTTGTTCCATTGAAGACCATCAAAATATAAAATTAGAAATATCTGAACGATTTAAATCTTGTAAAACAATCACCGGTACAAGAAGTTTCCATTCTTTTGTTCCAATTTCAAATAAAGAAATAAAATGTAAACTTGTTTCTAATTTCGACGACACCCATTCCCAAATATTAAACATCATGTAATTAATTGAAATTCTTTTGGTATTGTATTCACAGTTATATAATTTATTTGCAATTTGTATGTAAAATTTTTTAAAAAATTAAAACATTTTTGTAATAATTTTTTTTCCAAACATTGTTTCTAATGCATAAGTGTTATGCAATAATTAAACACAAATTTTTTAAACACGCCAGCATTTAAAATAAAATATATGTTGCCAGTCCTAAGCCTGGGTAAAGTGTGAAGGAAAATATTTTTTACATTAATAAAGGAAAATAATGTTTAAAAATATATTGTTAAACTGTTTATAATAATAATATATAGGTATATGATGAATAAATGTATTCGTGGCGAGCAGTAAAGGTCATATCATCTTTTAAAATACACTGATATAGGCGCTGCTTAGTTAGCGCAACGCACAAAAACTCGTAGAGCAAACTTCAAAAATTTTTTTCTCAAAAACACCAAAAAACACTTCTTTAAAAATTTAACCACTTATTAAGGAAGGTTCAAATTTTGAGAAAATAATTTTTCTAGAATATTCCATGATGTCCTTCACTTTTTTTTAACAATAAAAAATTATTGTTTAAACAAATTATTGAAAAATTAATTTTTCTTAAATTTTTTTAATATTATAAAAAATTGACATTTTCTCTACAATTTTGAATAAATGACTTTTTCTTGTAGAATTAATAGTTTTCGAAATAAAAATTCTCAAAAAAAGTCATTTTTTCAGTTTCCGATTTTTCATATCTAAATATCTTGAAAAAAAATTTTTTTTGCAAAACTGTTTGGCACAGTTATTTAGTACCCCAAGTACTACAAAATTACGAACTTTAAGAAAAATCGGTGATCCAACATTTGCTTTTCGTATGGAACTGCCCTAATAGCCAAAATTTTGTACTTCCTTTTTTCAAACAAGGAAATACTGCAAAACATGAAAGTTATATTACTGTGACAATAGTTAATAAATTAAAAAGTTAAAAAAAGTAAATTATAAAATTGGAAAAACAAAAAAATAAAGAAACCAAAAAACAAAAAAAAATAAAAATCACTCAAATAGTAAAATAAATGATTCTCTATATCGCCTATCTCCGCGTGGTGAGAATCGGGCAACTTTAATTATTTAAAGGCTAAAGGCGACTTTATATTCAAAATCAGCGACCCTGAAAACCCTAGAGTAAAAAATTTCACGCAAATCTCAGTAATTTTGGAAAATTAAGTTGCCATTTTGGATCCGCCATTATGGATTTTTTTAATCTGACTTCATATTTGTAATCAGCGATCTAAATAATTAATTAATTAAATTAATAATAATTAATTTTTTAATTTTTTGAAAAATTAAGCCACCATTTTTAATTTTTTGAATCTAACTTCAAATTCGTTATCAGTGACCCCAAAAACATCCGAGTAACGAGTTTCAACTGAATTCAATGAGTTTTACAAAATTCGACCGCCACATTTGATCCGCCAGTTTGAATTTTTTGAATCTGACTTCAGATTCTTAATAAGCGACCCCCCAAAAAACCCCCGAGTAACAAATTTCAATTTGATTTGAGCAATTTTGAAAAACTTTGTAATCCTTAATAAAATTAGGAAATTTTATTGTCCTTCAAGCGCCATTTTAAATTCAAAATAAAAAAAATAAAAAACGCGTTTCTGATACATTCTGTTCTATTTAAAAAATGTTATGGCGGAGAAAAAATTCTTTTAAAAAAATTGTATTAAAAAAACTTGACATTTTTAAGTATTTTTGAAAAAAAGAAGAGTTTGATATCATTTTTTGAAAATTTTGACCACGTCATTCGAAAGAGCGACCCCAAAAATAGTAGGATATGGACGCTTCTGAAAAATTGTATGACTTCTTTCTACTAATTGTAGGCGTTTGAAATTCATGTTGAAAAGCAGCACATCTCGTCATTAAAGGGTTAAATTGAATAACAAAAATTTCTACTCAAATATTGGGAGAGAGATTAAAAATTTGGACAACGGAAAAGCATCTAGTGCCCGAGTTTCAATCCGGATTTTGAAAAGTCGATCTTGTTTAGATAATATATTTATATTAAATTCAATCATACAAGTTCAAATAAATAAACCGCGAAGTAAACCCTACGCACTGTTTGTAGATTTCTCAAGTTCTTTTCCATCAATATGTCATGAGAAATTATGGAAACATCTTTTTAAATTGGAATTAAATTCGAAATGCATAAGAACGCTAAAAAAATTTTATGAAAAGGCCAAAGGTTAGTATTAAAGTGTCAGATGACACAACAGACTTTGTAAAGATAACGCGTGGATTATTGCAAGGAAAAGTAACAAGTCCCCTTTTATTCTCCTTATTTACAAATGATATGGAAACATTTTTTATCAATGAGGGATGCAGGGGGCTTTCCATTTCCCCATCGGAAGAAATTGCTATTCTCACGTATGCAGATGAGTTAGTTCTTTTAGCTGACACGCCCAGCGAAATGAACCTCAAGTTAAAAACATTTTAAAAATATTGCGATAATAAAGGTTTAACTGTAAATTTGGAGAAAACCAAAGTTGTAATTTTTAAGAAAGGTAATAAAAAACCAAAAACAACATCTAATTTTGTGTATGGCGAAGAAACAATTGAAATTGTCAATAATTACGAATACTAGAGAATTTCTCTCGCAAACACGTGTACATTTGTAAAAGCAGGAGAGAAAATAACAGGATATGCGAAGCTTGCATCGGGCTTGGTAAATAGGATAATTGATACTACAAAATCTGAATTCTGGAAAACGATAGACACATTTTTTAATAGTCTAGTGAAGAGTATCCTTATATGTGACGTGCCGCGACAAAAGGGACCTTAGCTGTTTTTGACAGAACTAAAATTAGAAGTATAAATAAATAAAAATGACCAATTTTCTTTACAAACTATTAATATTTAATTCATTATTATGTGCAATATTTTCAAAATAATATGCTTTTGATGTTAAATAATCAATAATAAATTGTTAATGAAGTTAAAAGTACTCTAAACATAACCTAAAATTCTAAGCAGCTAAGGTCCCTTTTGTCGCGGCACGTCACATATATGCATTATCAATCTGGGGACCAAGATACGTAGAAATTATAGAAAGGGTTTAATTGGGTTTTTAAGCATCTCCTTCGATTGACACGAAACAAGCCAAATTATGCCTTGAGAATAGAGGTCTCTTCGGGAGAGGCTGCTAAACTGAGATTAATATTAAAAGCATTTTCAATTATATTAGAACGACGCTCAAAAATACTATACTTATCTTAAAATAGAGTAGATTTATAAATTATATTTTTACTTAAATGATATTTTTATAAATGACTGTAGAAAAAGGAATCCTATATATGGACTATATAGTCCTCAAACATTATCAATAAATCAATAACGTGACATAGATATATAATTTAGAAGGTAAAACTATAGAGAACATTAAAAATTAAAATGGCGGCTCAAAAATGGCGTTTAAAGTTCAAATTTTCTTCAAAATTTGATTTGAAAGTAAAAAATTGTTAAATGTTTTTAGATCAGTTTGAAATTTGTTAATCGGGGGCTTTTGGCGTTACTGATTATGAATCTGAAATCCCATTTTCAAAATTTAAAATGGCGGATCCAATATGGCCGCCAAATTTTCTAAAACTCATTAGATTAGTTTGAAATTTGTTACTCGGGGGTTTTTGGGATCGCGGGTCGTGAATCTGGAGTCCAATTTTTAAAATTAACCGATAAACCGGTTGTACTCAGGAGAAGGTTTTCTACAGTTTCCCTCTCCTCTGGCGAGAAAACCCATTAGACGGGTAGTCCAGGCTAATGCGAGTACTCCTAAATTTCGAAAGACGTTCTGTAGGCGCAAACCTAGTATTAAGAATTGTATGTAAGGAAAATTTGTAAAGCAAGAAATTGTAAGAAACACTTGTATAGCCAAGTATGTAAGGCTGAAGACAGGTGTATAAACCAATAAAAAAAAATAAAAAAAAAATAATTTTAACGTGAAAAGGTAATTTATATGTTTATAAATAAAATCTAATAGATACATTTGTATTTTATATTATAATTTTTCGTGAGTAAGCAATTTTAAGACTTTAAACGTATAATATTGACCTGTCCCCGTGGGAACATTTAACAAAAAAGTTAATATTTTTAGTAATATGCAGTAATAAACAAAATAATTTTTGACATTTTAGTATCAAATGCTTTAGTAGATTTAAATAAAAAAAATATTTAAAACAAAAACGTTTACTTTTTAAATTAAAAGAACTTTAGTATTTTTAATTAAAAAAAATTGGACAAGTGCGAGTTGAACTAACACTGCAATGACCGGTTCCGTACACAAATATTAAAACAATACTTGCAACATTTATCGGTAAATGGTAGAATTAAAATAAACAATTAAAAAATATATTAAAATCATTTGACAAAAAAAATACTTTAAAAAAATTAAAGTATTGTACATCTAATATTGTAAGCAATAATAAGTAGAGTAACTAATTGTGCGAATTTTGTTCCTCTACTTATTATTGTTTACAATATTAGATATTAGATTATTTTTAAAAGTATACAGTAACGAAATTTTCAAATGCAATCTACAATCAGGAATATTTAAAAATTAACTGAAGAATAATATTTAGGTTGTTGAAAATTAAATGATGGATAAAACTATTTCTAAATAGACATAAAATCTTCTAGCAAAATTTAATATTATATTTAATAATATTAAAAATAAGGAATATTTTTAACCATATTAACCTATTCATAAAAGTATTCATTTCTTTTGTTTTTTAACTGAATTGCATTGTAAGTAGAAATTTAGGCTATTTTTTTTAGTCTTCTTTTTATTAAAAACGAGTTTAAAAAGACAATTTACAAGAAAATCCTTTTACAGATATGTGTAAAAGAATTTACTTGATTTGTTTACAAAAAATCTCAATTTCGGAAAATTGTGGCTTGACCCCTTTTGTCATGCCACCCTTCATATATGTTATAAAAGTTTAAGAATGTATCTTTATTTAGAAAAAAACTACATCGCTAAGTCACAGCCGTTCTTTGCAAAAAATTGGCAAAGTTTGTGTTTATTTTGGCCTCCGCAAATCCCCTTAATGTACCAAAATGTGTTGAATATGTATAAAAAAATATCAAATAAGTATAATTGGTACTTTGAGTATCTTTGTATTTTTCTAACTTGATATTAAAAATGTTTTAACCCTCCTGCGCATAAAGCCGAGTATACTCGTCCAAACTAAACCGTTACCGTATGCATGAGGACGAGTATACTCGTCCAAACATTTTTGTTAATAATTTTTGTTTAAATAAATATTAAGACATCGGTCAAGTTGCAAATTGCTTTCAATGAACAAACGAAGCTAATTGAATTATTTAGCACAATATATATTATTTATTTAACAATAAACATTGCATATAAAATGTTTAAACAAAGTGAAAAATTTCTGTTTTATAAATTAATGTTTGTTTATCGGATTTTCCAATAATTGTCTATCAAAGGGTTTCTGGGTGCGCTGATTATGAATTTAACGTCAAAATTCAAAAATTCAAAATGGCGAATCCAATATGGCGGACAATTATATTTTTTTTAAAGCGGACTTTAAAAAAAATTTTGTAGAATTTTACCAAAACTTATTATCATAGGGTTTAGAGGTCGCTGCTTACAAACATGGAGTCAAAATGACAAAATTCAAAATGGCGGATCCAATATGGCGGATGACAATTCTGAAAAAGTTTTCTAATCTCCCCGTCTATCGCTATCTAGGGGTTTTTGAGGTCGCTGATTACGAATCCGAGGTCAAAATTTCATAATTCAAAATGGCGAACCCAATATGGCGGCTGACAATTATGAAAATTTTTCTAATCTCCCCGTCTATCGCTATCTAGGGGTTTTTGAGGTCGCTGATTACGAATCCGAGGTCAAAATTTCATCATTCAAAATGGCGAACCCAATATGGCAAACAGCAATTTTTAAAAAGTTTTTTAATCGTCCCGTCTATATCTCTCTAGGGGTTTTTGAGGTCGCAGATTACGAATCCGAGGTCAGAATTCCAAAATTGTAAATGTCTAATCCAATGTAGCGGATGATAATTAAAAAAAATTAATCCGACCCTCTATCGCTATCTAGGAGTTTTCGGGGTCGCTGATTACAAACATGGGTCTAAATTAAAAAATTCTAAATGGCCAATCCTATATGTCAAAAAACAATTTTAATAACATATTCTAATTGAATAATTTATTCCTATTGTAGTCTTTATTAAGAAAATAAATTAATAATTAAAAATTTTGTATGAATTTTGATATAATTTTTCGATTTTCAC